>MU968403.1:2019443-2119798 GCA_034641835.2 Pinus albicaulis | reverse complement strand
TGGATGAAAGTGTGAGATATGTTTGGTGCTTTTGGAGCGTACCCACAATGATATAGCATCTCCCCATATCCTCCTAGGGAGTGGCCATGTTCATAAATTTTTATGGCCCAAAGTTGGCCATGAAGTTTATATGGAATAATGCTCCTCCTTGGAGCTATGGCCTATATATACATGGTAAAGGAATGCAAGTAATCATCAAATGAAAAATTATGTACATGAGCATGTTCCTTACCAAAAATTATTCTCATACAAATGGATTGATCCATAAATAGATCCCCTCTCATTCCAAAAGAGGAAAGAGGTGGTTGTGATAACTCCTTCATTGAGTTATGTATCTCTTCCAACTCTACATGGTTCATGCATGTTTGAAAATTTTGATATCGTTCCTCTTCAAAGCCTTCCCAAGTGTAGCTCTCCATGATAGTTTTGTAGGCTCTCATGGAATAAGTATGGTTGAAAACAAAATCTTCATGAGCCCTTTGTAGAAAATTCTCCTTGAGTTTGGGGCCTCTAGATAAGAATATCCTACCATGATAATAGATTACTTCATCTTGGACTGAATATCCCTCCTCATGTAGCTGGTCATCAAGTATCATGCATGTAGAAATATCCTTTGAATAATCCACCAACAATTGGGATTTCCAATATGGATCAATCTTCCATAGTGACAACGCTGATGATCTATCACAAAGAACATTTGTCATATGGCTGCTCTTCTCCTTGACATCTCCCATGCCAAAGGTACTCATTGGGATGTTTCTATCCCCTCCTTGCAGCTCTTCTTGCATATGCTCAAGCTCAAGTAAAGGTTAAATCGTTTGGAGGTTACTCTCCCATGGGAAACTATCATCCATCCAAAACATCCTAATTTTATCCAAAGCATGCATGTGTGGCCACCATATTCTACCATGTATGGAAGATTTCTCTTCAATTGAGAACATCTTCTGAGTCTCCATAGCCAAGGAATGGTCTCCTTGCCCCATGATGGTGTCATCCTCTAATTCTGTAGCACTTCCTCTCACCACAGTATGAGATGTGAGAGTGGGTAATGATGATAGTGGGAGAATTTATCCCTCCTCCTTGAGCCTACCCAAGACTCTCAGCATTGAATCATGGTCTTCTAATGCTCCAATTCCTCTTGTATCTATGAATGGTGCATCCTGATGTGAGAAATATCTCACCAAATTTGGATCAGGTGGCCTCCCAAGTGGTTTATCACAAGATAGTGATGTATCATGGACCAATCTCATGTGCATAATAGATGGGATCATCATGTCCCTACTTCCACTGTGAAAATTCATCTCAGTTTCTTGTGTGGAAGATTTATTATAGTTGGGTACCACCCTTAGTGATGCAATAGTCCCTCTAATTGGAGAAATTTCTCCATCCTCACCCCTTGGTAGTGGTGGATCATCTCCTACTATTCTAGCACTGTGACCCCTCTCTTGTTCTTCTTCTTCTTCCTCCTCATCATCTCAGAAGACCTCTATGTAGTGTGCCTTTCGTACTGCACATTTATTTCTAGGTGCCCAAGATTCTTGGCATGTGAAGCAAAGATTCCTTCTCAAATCTCTTCATGCATCGTCATAAAGAGGTTTTTTATTTTGGCTCTCCTTTGAAAGAGGAGCCTTCTCATCATTTCCCTTTGATGGAAAAGAGGGCCTATTTTGAAAAGTTGCCTTTGCTTTTGGCAAGGAATATTGAAGATATCTAGCCCTTTCAATGGCATCTTGAAGGGTAGTGGGCTTGGTAGACTTAACCAACCCATGAAGAGGTTCATCTAACCCATCAATGAACATATAGACCCTTCTAGCTGCAAATAAATTAGGAAACATAACAGAAAGTTGTAGAAATTCAGAAATATAAGTTTCTGGATTACCTTATTGTCTTAGCTTTACAAGCCTCATGAATGGTGCTTCGGGATCTCTTCTATCAAACCTCTCCACTAACCTCTTTGTGAACTCTGAATATGAAATCACATTGGCATGACCCAATGTATAGTGAACTTCTGCCAAGAGTTGAAGAGGCAGTGTCGGGAGGTCTAAGATCATCATTAGGTGGCTGTGTCATAGTTGGGGTTATGGTCTAGTGTGTCTTCTTCTTCTACACCATTCTATATCATTGTAAAGTGGACCATTTTCCCTGGTACGGGAGTCCATTCTTCTTCTATTCTTCTATAGGGTGGTAGGGTGGTGCTAGGGTGAGTTGTAGCTCATTGGGTGTTGGGGCATCCATACAGTTGACTACTAAAGAATATCGGGCGTTGGAGCGTCCATTCAGTGGGAGCTGGAGAAGAATTCTTTTCTAGATTCTAGGAAGTTGGAGCTTTATTTTCAATTGGAGTTGAATGTTAAAGAATTATTAGAAAAGAATTAGGTGGTTTTTGTTCCAGAGTGGGTTTCCACCTTAAAAACTCTGTGCATTTGTGTTCCTTTTTTTTGTTGCTATCATTGTACAAAAAATGATAATAATTGAAGATTAACTAATTCTCTAACTGAAAGTAATACTGATTCACCCCCCCTCTCAGTATTTCCAACAATTGGTATTAGAGCTTGGTTCCTTCAATAGTAGTTTAATAGCTGGAAGGAGGTCATGGAGCATACCAAGAATGGTGTACCTCGGTTTAATGAAAATAATTATGCACTCTGGAAAGGAATAATGGAGGTCTATCTCTTGGTGCAAGGTTATGAAGTATGGGACACTGTTCAAAATGGATTTACATCAACTGCAGATGAACAAGGTAAGAAGAATTTGGTAAATGATGCAAAATAAAAGAATATTATTATTAGTGGACTTATTGAATCTGCTTACCATAAGGTGCTGGGTTGTAAAACCACCAAAAATGTATGGGACAAGCTTTAGAATATATATGCAGGTGACTCAAATGTCAAAGAAGCAAAGCTTCAAATCTATAGAGAAAAAATTGAGCAACTCAGAATGAAACAAGATTGCAACATTGCTGCATACTTCAAATACGTTGATGAAATAACCAATAATTTGGAAGGATTGGGAGAGCCAGTTGACGAGAAGACTATTATACGAAAGATTCTTAGAAAGTTACCAGATGTTAGTCATCAGTATTTTTCACTTGTTGGTGATGACTAGTTGTAATAGTCAAGTTTTCTAGCAGCTGATCTAAAAAATTGTCAAATTTTCCAGCTGGAAAACACCCATAAAATTTTTTGACCTCTTACCTTTCAGCCCGCCCATGACGAGATGAAACCTCATTATCGAGCCCTATCTAGCCTCAGCCATACTAGCTTGTCCATCAGCTCCAAAGAAAACAATCCAAATCTATCCAAAGAAGTCTCCCCTAAGTTAGGTAGTGGCGCTTTAGGCATTTCTCCCTTGGAAAACTATCCTAAAGCCAAAGAACCTCTATCTGCTATAGACTAGTCATAACAGACCTTCCCATTCTACAAATAAAGTTGGTTACAACCCTAGGTCGTGCCACTCATAAACTCTCAAGTATCAGCAATACATGTATCATAGGTCAAACTAATTTTAGGTGGTTTTACAGTGTTTTAATGGATCTTTCAAGAACAGAAGTATACCAGCATTCCCAGAAGACAGTATTTGGTTCCACATGAGAAGACAACTTCTTCTCAATATGATTTTGAGCCTGGGATGCAGCTACAAAGTAGAGAGTTGTTTCATTAAGCTCCTCTGATCACAGTCAAAGCATGAAAGGACAATGAAAGGAAAAATAACAATGTCAAAAGCTGATGAAATGGCATGACTAAAAAACCTCTTTCATCTATAAGTAGAGGGATTGAAGACTGAAGAACCTCCTTCATTTTATAAGTAGAGGGTTAAGAGTGCTTCCTTCATCTATAAGCAGAGGGCCAATGGATAAAGTTGATTTTAAGAATTTGCACTGACTGAAGGACATTTTTGGGTACAGTGAGACAACTACTGAGAGTTTCTGAAGTAAAAATGATGTTAAAGGCAAAGGAAAAACAGTAATGCTTTGAAAGGTTGTTTGCATAAGCTCCATTATTACTGAGTTACAATGTGAAGCTAATGGGTTGATCATCAATGAATAAATATTATAAGCTGATGGCCAAAAGAGTCCAACAGTCTTGGTCTCAAACTAGATTCTGCCATCATGAATAAAGGAAACCACTATCAGTAGGTTCATCAAACATTCTTCAGTTGGTTAAGACAGAGGTTGAAAAGAAACCAGGCATTTGCCAAAAAATAGGCCTCCTTCATAAACAGAGTAAAGGACTCACCATTGTTTGAAGATGAAAAGAAATTATTTCATGTGGCAAAGGATTTCAAAAGGGATTGCTCTCAAAAGGGGTGAAATGAATGAAAACTCATGTTTTTGAAGATCTCCTTCACAGAATAACAAAGGGACAGACTTCCCTTGTTCACTTTTCAACTCTAAGTACATCATCCCCTGTTTTATTTTTACCCACAGTCAAAAGAGAAGCTCAAACAACACCTGCGAGCTCAATCAGTTTCACAATAGGGCATGACTACCTCCAAAGCATCAGGAGAAAACACTATCAGTTTAGGTTTCAAAAGGGTGAAGCTACCTCCTTCAAAGTGTCAAATAAAACCTCACATAACACAAGACGTCTTTCTACAGGTGTCCTTTTTCAATAAGAAAAACAAATAGGTGATGATGATATTTAGAGGTGCTTCTCTTTCTATTCATAAAGACCTTTTTCAAAAGTGACAGCAGATGAGCAATACAAAGACAAGAGGTGGAAAAGGGATATTGAAATTACAATTAAGCTTCTTCCCTAGTAAAAAGGCAGTATCACTCAAAAGGCACATCTACAGTCATTCATGTGGCTCGAAGCAGGTTTCTCTTCCACAGTACAGATACAAAGGGAAAACAATTTTTCGTTCCTTAATGAGAAACAGTGAAAGTTTAAATTCTTAAAACGGTTGTTTATTTCAAAAAGGGGGTCAGGCTTATAAAAGAAATGGTCATTACCACTATGACATATATCCAAAAAAAAGGGGTATTAGGTTATGTTTTAAAGGATGAGGATTCAAGTTTTGTTTAAAACAAAGTCATTTTCAAACATCTCTTAAAAAACCCTCACCAATCAAGTGTGAAAAGGACTTTGGCTTTTTCACTTTCAAAAGGAGTTAAGGACCATTGCCAAGGTCTATTTTGCAAATCCAAAGTGCAAACAACTTCTCTTAGCTATTCACTGGACCGAAGAGGAAACTTTCGAGCAAGTTCACAGAGTTTTCAAGTGTTTTTAACTGAGCGTGGACCAGAAGCACATGCTCAGACGAAGCCACATGGAGACTGCGTTGTCATACGCCCGCTCAGGGAGTAATGGGCGGCACGCCTCAGAGGCTGTCAAGACTGCTCGTCATGACCCATTAATGAGCAGGCGCGCCGCCTTCCCTAGTAAACGTGACGCGCTTGTTTCAAACAATCATAGTGCCTCCAAACAAGTTGTGAAGCCACTCTTTTCCTCAAGCAAAGCCCACCATCAATTTTCAAGGTATTTTGTTTGCCTTCCTTACTAAATTCGAAACTGTTAAGTGGTGGCAAAAAGATGAAACTCATGGTGTAAATCATAGTGTTGAGTGAATATTTTAAAGAAAGTTGTTACAGTGGGAGACTGGTGGAGGGTTTATATTAGCTTTAAAGAACCTAAAACTGCCCTAAAAACAGTGTTATACATCACACTACCTGCAAGACAAAACAAACACTGTTTTAATGGTTTTGTCAAGTATTAAGAGTATCCTAACTACTTTAGCATAAACCATAAACTCTGTCAGCCTTATGTAGTGGAGAAAACAGTGGTAAGGAGAGTTGTTTTTTCTGTTTGAAACTCGAAATTGTTGTGGTTTTGATTGCCAAAAATTGACATATTAGAAGCAGTGTGTTTGTATTGGTGTCTAAAGGCCTAAACACTGCCCTCAAAATAGTGTTAAAAAGTGGAGGCAGTGTTTAAAGGGAGAAACACAGTGTTTGAAAAGTGAAACAGTGGGCCTAATTTCAACAACAATGATCATTGTATAAATGCTTTGTCATTTCAAAAGTCCATCTCGGTGTGGTAAAAAGCAAAAAATCAGTGCTGTCATATTTGTCCATGAAACAGGCTATAATGAGTGAAGCTATTAAATCAAGTTTGGAGGTGTTCTTGTTTACCTATGTGTGAGAAATAGTGAAGACAAGGAAGCCGTTTTTGATTAGGAGGAGTTTTTTGCCTTTGTCTAAATGCAAGGCTGTCTTGTTTTTATCAAAACACAAAGAGCTTTGTGACCTTACCCAAACACATTGATCATTTGACTGTGTGTACCTTTTATTTGACTATGTGCATATTATTATAACTTACTTGTTGATTGGCATACAAAAGGGGATGAAGAAGAAAGTGCTGAACAACAACATCACAGTGAGGGTGAGCAGACTTTTGATGATACACAGAAGACTTATGATGAGGGTGAGAAGACAAAATATGATACACAGTAGCATGAAGATGATGAACAAGGGAAAAAGAGGCCAAGAACCATGGGGCTAAAAAAGGCCCTTGAGAAGAAAAAAGAAGAGGAAAATGCCCTTCTCCAATCTACCCCTCTCACTGCATTGTTCGAACAAGAGATAGAGAACAATAGGGAGGCATGGCTTGAGAGAGTCAATGATAACTTGGAGAGGAAATTAGAGAAGGAAAACAGGGACTTGGACCTTCAAAGGAGAATGACGGGGCATTATAAAAAGCTAAATCAGTTTGCCCGGTGGAAGTTGAAGGCTGCTCAAGAAAAACTCAAGGAGGCCAAAGGGAAGTGCCCGGAACAAAAATTGAGGAAAGAAACCTCAAGACTCCAAATCTTGGCCTCTGCTTCACAACATGTTGCTGAAAACCCTTGAGGATCATGCTCGCCAAGTTTGGGCGAAATTTGACATATTTTGGTTTTTTGTCATTTTTGGGTTTTTGGCCAAAACTCATGGGCCTCGCCATTTAAGTTTGGGGGATAATCAAAGGATGAGAATGGTATCATTGGATGCCATAATTTAAGGAGCACATACTCAGTGATTTTTAGGACATCTGAAGATCATTTTTCCCCCTGAAATGGCGAAAAATGCTCGCTTTTTCTACACTCTGCCCGGTTTATCAGCAAGGTTTATTTTTTGGTTTTTTACACACAGGCCTATTTTTGGATGACTTCTAGTGGTCATTTGGGAGAAAACTAAACATTTTCAGAAATTAGACCCTCAGATATTTCCAACAAGCTATCATGAGCCTCATTTCGACATCGGGAAGGCTTCCAAAAGTTGCCGACAAGTCAGGGGACCTTTTGCTGATGTATTTTTTGAGTATTTTTGTAAAATTGAACCTTTCAAAACTGCTTTTTCCTCATGTGCGTTAAGCTATTTTTGTACATGAGTGTTATGAAAAGTCAATTTATTTCCCTCTTTTATCATTTTTTAGATATTTTATGAGATATTTTGTGCCTTGGGCTTTGCAAAGTGTCAAGGACAAAATAAGATATTTTGGATAGGCCAATGAGATTGCAAGTTGAACTAAGAGGTTTTCCTCACTTTGGCCTATATATTCCAAAGGCTTTCATTGTAAACAAGGGCTGAACTTAATGAATAGAAGCAATATATGGTCATATAAGCTTTGGAAGAAATACTTGTCTCATGCTTTTGGATAGTTTCTTGGAAGTTCTTGGATGATGAAAGAGGATTGTTGTTGGATTCCATGACTTGGTAGAATGGTATAGTGTCTCTATCTCTGTTTTGTTTCTTATTTTTCATTCATAAATCCATGTTCTTGCTTGCTATAGGAAATTAGAGAACAAATTTGAGACATGCCCTTGGAGGTACCTCAAATTTCCTGTTTCTTCATAGCTTCCATGTTTTCTTCATTCTTAGTCACATTAAAGAATTCTTGATTGCTCTTTAATAACTTAAGAATATTGTTTGCTTGTTTCATTCATGGTTTTATGTAGGCTAAGTATGATTTACGCTATGCCCTGCTTACTCATGGCTAGCCATAGCTCCATCTATGAAACTTCTCTTTGACTGATTAGATTGTCATTTGTTGAACCAAGGAGGTCTTGTTCTGATCTTTCCCTTTGCCTAAGACTATGCAATCTTGTTTTCAAAGTGCCCAATAGCTTGAAGTACTGTGTTTAGGCATTCCGACATAGTGATTTGAGTTGTTTTTCTGTCTTAAATGTATTTCTCCAAAGTCTGATAGCCATTTCCTAAAGTTAGAGAGTTATATATCTCTATGCATGGCTTGAATGTTTATTTCTATGCCTTGATTAACTTAAAGTTACATTTCTCATGATTAATGGTTTTCCCTACCATGTTTATGTCAGCTATTAAACTATTTGTGCTTGAAATCCTTTGTTATTCACAAACTTGATGTCCATCTTACTCCATTTTTCCCAAAGGTCCATTTTACCTTGAATCAAATCCTCCCTTCAACAACCTTGTATCACCATCTGAAAGCTTTCTTGACCTTTTTGACCCCATAGCCTAGTTGATCTGACATATTTTTACCTATCTTATATCTTTGATCAGTTCATCCCTCACCACCTAAAAACCAAAACTAAAAACCCATTTCATAACTAGCCTAGAATCATAACACAATAAGAAAACACACAGATATCCCTTACACAAATAGAGACAACCCTCTCTGAGTCCAGGAAGGATAGGTCCTTGGGCTCCAAAGACTGGTTTGATGTTACACTATCATTTGGCTTGCCAATCAGCCAAATCACAGGACACTAACACCAGGGAGATTCAACCCAAAAGGTATCAGTCTTAGAATATAGTGCAAATCTGGACAAACTCAGCAAAGAGGAATTACATGGAGTTCTCATAGCATATGAAATGAGACTTGATGAAGAAGAGGGTACTTCGCATCTAGAAACTGCGTTCGTTGCATCTGAGAAAACCAATAAGGACAAACAACCTTCAATTGAAAAGACATGCACCTGCAAGTGTGAAGAAAAGAGAGATGATGAAGAAGGTATTTCAGATGAAGAATATGCTTACTTTACGAGAAAACTAAAAATTGGTATGGGAAAATTCAAAGGCAAACTTCCATTGATATGTTTCGGCTGTGGTGAGGTTGGGAATTTCACATCAAAATGTCTGAACATAAGTGATGGAAACTCAAAAGGAAAGAAAGGCTTTTATAAATTCAACAAGCAAGGATCCAAAAGGAACTTTCTCTCTAAAGAAGATAGCTCATCATCTGATGAAGACAATGACAACAAAGAAGAAGCCAATGAGAGAGTATTGTTTATGGCCAAGCACAATAAACAAGAGGTATCAAACAATGAAGAAGAAGGATTGACCATAGAAGAATTTTCTAAGGAAGTAATCAAACTTATAAAAGAGCTCAAGGCAAAGAAGATATGTTCCAATACTCTTGAAGAACAAGTTCAAGGTCTCAAAATTGAATTTGAAGAACACAAAGGCATTGAAGAGTCACTTCAAAAGAAGTTGGAAGAAAGCAACCAAGAAAAGGAAGAATTAGAAGCCGAAGTAGTCTCACTGTGTAAGGAAGTGAAGAAAGGAAAAACTATCCAAAACTATGCCAACAGCTCAAGGGCATTGGAAGAACTCATCAACAATCAACGATCTTACAATGAAAGAACTGGCATCGGTTACAAAGAAGAAGAAGCAGGACCTTCTACAACAAAATACAATGAACCTATGATATCTGACATGCATGTAGACTTCATTGGACAAAATTTGCAAGAACAGCCCTGGAAGACAATTCCTCAACGAAGATTTCCATCTAGGTACCAACATATTTTTTATGGCTACTGTTATTCATGTGGAAAATTAGGTCATAAAGTTGTAGAATGTCGTACATACCCCAGGAACGAATACAATTCCAGGAGATATGTCAAATATGAACCTCCCAGGGCTCAACAAAACATCAATAAATTTGAACATTTAAGAAATAATATTGAATTTTACAAATGTCAAAAATTTGGACACATAGCCAGAGACTGCAAACTTGAAAATCCTCCAGAAGAATCTTTGAAGCCACAGAATAAACAAACATGGAAGAAGAAGAAGACTGATAATTGTGCTCTCGCTCTCACGGCTCAAAACAACAAAGATGTGTGGTATGTTGATAGCGGTTGCTCAACGCATATGACTGGAGATAGAAATAAATTTGTATCTCTGAAAGATAAGAAGGATGGAACCATGTCCTCTGGAAATGATGGATCTTCAAATGTTATAGGATCAGGTACTGTCACTCTTGGAAGTAAAGATGCTATAGCCAAGAATGTTCTATTGGTTGAAAACATGAATCACAATCTACTCTGTGTTGGACAAATGTGTGATCGAGGACACACAATACTATTCAACTCCACAAAATGTGAAATCAGGAAAGGCAGGTATGGTGAAATTGTGGATACAACAAGTTGAGCTCCAAATGACATATATGTTCTGGATGAAGCAACTAAAGCATGCCTAATAGCTAAAGAGGATTGTATAATATTTGGTAGCAATGATGATCGACTAAGTAAGAAGTTTGCTATAAATATGAAAAGTCATTTCGAGATGTCTTTACTTGGTGAGCTGACATACTTCTTAGGGCTTCAAATATCTCAGCAAGAGAAAGGAATATTTATATATCAAGCCAAGTAAATTAAGGAAATGCTCAAGAAATTTAAAATGGAAGATTGCAAACCCATCCTTACTCCAATGGTAATAGGTTACAAATTGAGCATAGACGACTCATCTAAGGATGTGGATCAAAGGTTGTACAAATATATGATTAGTAGTCTTCTATATGTAACAGCCTCCCGACCAAATGTTATGCAAGCAGTTGGACAAATAGAAAGATTCCAGGCAGAACCAAAAGAATCACATATTATTTCCATCAAATAATTCTTTGATATCTAAAGAGAACAATAGAATATGGCTTGTGGTATCCCAAGGGTAACAATCTCATTATTCATTCCTTTACATATGCAGATTGGGGGAGAAGTGTTGATGATCGTGAGAGTACTCATGAAGCATTGGAATATCTTGGCTAGAAGCTTTGGATTGTCCCAAGTTCTCATTAGATTTTCCTTATTCAGAATATAAAGGGGGAGTGGAAGTGTGTACAGGTCCGGAGGATGGTTGTGCGTCAGGGGGAGTGGAAGTGTGTACAAGTCCGCAATATGGTTGTGTGTCAGGGAGATTTACCCTTTTCCATTGATGTCAAATGGGGAGAGAATGTTGTAGGAAGAGGTTTCATGATCGCAGGGGGAGTACTTGTGTTGCCATCAATGCCAAAGGGGGAGATTTTTGATCAGCGGTTGTCATTGATGTCAACCCAAGCCGCACCAGGGGCTACCCCAATATTGCATGGGAATTTTTACCTACCAAATTAATATATTCTGGTTCAAGAATGCTTTTGATGGTTTCTACTTGTCAAGATGTTTCCGTTGATATATGGCACGCCATGTAATTCTTCATGGTTTGAGAGGTATTCATGTTTGAAGTTTGTACCCCCAGTTAGTGGGCTAAAACCCCATGGGGTTGTGGCGTGGGTCATTGAAAAGTAATAATTAATATATTTTAATCTCCTAAAATCCCTCCCACGTTCACTTGTTGAAGCCCCTCTTAGCCTAAGCATTTATATAAATTGTGATCCTCATATCCTCCTTATGAAGGGATTTCGCCATCTGAAACAAGCCATCGTGGAATGTTCACTCTAACTTTGTTTCTACGAATGTTCAGAAGTTGAAATTTTTATTAGGTGAAGCCGAAATCCTGAGGAAGCTCCTGTGAAAATTTCAGATCAAGGTGCGCAATATGTTCGGAGATATGATCTATGGAATTTAGTGTTTTTGCAGGCTCCTGAAATTCATCTCAAAGAAGTGACCTTGGGAAAAACGTCATAATGCTCTCTCTGAGTATCAGATTGGAATTTTGTAAAAAGTGGTAGATAGTGCACGTACTGTATTTTTCTCTCTATAAATTTCAGAGCCGAATAAAGAAACAGTGACACGTGGCACGCCATAGAATTTCGCTCTACTAAAATAGTCCATAATTAGGGCATTGTGAGAGATTTGGCATAACTCTCTCTTGAAGAATCCAAATTGGGTCAGACCTGTGGCATTGGAAAGATGACTTAGAGGAATACTCTAGGACCAAAAATCAAATATTTTGGATTTGAAATAGCAGAGATACACCAGTTTCAATATCGAGCTCCTAGAAGGAAATAAAAAGCTAGATCATGTGTTGTCAAGGGCTGCAAAGGACCAAAATTTCTAGGGCAGCAAAGCAAAGCAAGGTGCAGTAGAGGGTACCATGAAAAGAGCAGCAACCAAGGTGCAGAACAACAGCAATAAGTTCATCATATGAAGTCTTCAAGTGGGTAGCACTGCATATAGTCACTGTAACGGTATCATTGTACTAAGTCATTGCAAATACATTATTGTAAAATTTGTTCTAGTGTCTATCTGCCAATAGTTGAAGAGGCAGTGTCAGGAGGTTTAGGATCATCATTAAGTGGTTGTGTCATAGTTGGGGTTATGGTCTATTGTGTCTTCTTCTTCTACATCATTCTATATCATTGTAAAGTGGACCATTTTCCCTGGTACGGGAGTCTAGTCTTCTTCTATTCTTCTATAGGGTGGTAGGGTGGTGCTAGGGTGAATTGTAGCTCATTGGGTGTTGGGGCATCCGTTTAGTTGACTACTGAAGAATCTCGGGCGTTGGAGCGTCCATCCAGTGGGAGTTGGAGAAGAATGCTTTTCTAGATTCTAGGAAGTTGGAGCTTTATTTTCAATTGGAGTTGAATATTAAAGAATTATTAGAAAAGCATTAGGTGTTTTTTGTCTCGGAGTGGGTTTCCACCTTAAAAACTGTGTGCATTTGTGTTCCTTTTGTTTTCTGCTATCATTGTACAAACATTGATAATAATTGAAGATTAACTAATGCTCTAATTGAAAGGAATACTAATTCACCCCCCCTCTCAGTATTTCCAACACGACTATCTCAGACCCAGTAAAGCTAAGAAGCAAAGAAAATAAGGACATGGAAGTAGAAGTTAACTTGAGTACAACTGGAGCACCCAAGGTTAAACAATCTTCGGTATGGCAGGGAACTTTCCTAGAACTATTAGTTCAAGGAGGGTCTTTTACTGCAGATATAATGCCGTCGCCAACAGAGTTGAACCCATTTCATCAAGTCAACCTAATACTGCAGTAGATTCAACTGACCACTGGTATGAGTAACCCAGAACCTCATCTGCCACAACATAACCCACCAGCATCACCACATGAGCACTCAGAGAGATCAATCGCCAGCGGGCAACCCCTTAGAGAAAGACCGCCAACCCAGGACATGTCAGGTGCTGAGAGCATGTAGAGCTGGGGGGCTGCAAAGTTATACAACTTAATTCCGTGACAGCACAACAAGCAGAAGGGTTGCACAACGACCTCCAACATAGGTTCGAGCAGCAACAACAACAGGTCATCGCGCTTACTGAAGAGCACAATTAGCTAAAAGGGGAGAAGGAGAATTTACAGGAGCAGCTGAAAAAGGTAACAAAAATATTCAAAGGTCTATGGCCGACAATGGTTGCCCAAGATAACCAAATTCCAGAGAACATATCGGCCTGCTCCATGGTGGAAAGGTCCCTCTGAGTGAAAATGACATGTGAAAATCTCAGCAAGGAGAACCAAGAACTCAAGGAAACACTAGTTTCCAGACCAACATTACCAGACCCTCCCGTGGTATATGCTAAGAAGATTACCGAGAAAGAGAAGCAGGTAATTGGAATGAAGGAAACCCTGGGGACAACAGTCAAAGAGGCCTACAAACTACTGAAGCATTTACATGAATGCTCTAACTTGTTAACTATGGAAGCCCAACCTATCTCGGCACAGCTTCAACAAATTTCACAAGAGATCAAAGAAGCCACTAATCTAGTTGGCATAACCCAGCTGTACAACCAAGAAAAGGTGTTGGAAACCAAAATATAGAAGATAGAGGAACAATCTGCTGCCACAAAGCAGGTCCTCAGATAGCTAAGGCAACCAATCAAGCAAAAAGCAGAGGCAATACAACAGATGGTGGCCAAAGCCAGGCCAAATATAAAAGAAGTATTCAACAAGCTACCACCAGTGGCAAGTGAAACCGAGGCTGAAAGAGTCACCACCTAGACCGAACAACTAATTAGAGAATGGAAACAGGAAATCACAGAGTTCGCAGAACTCAAGTCTTTACAACTGAGCAAGGTTCTAGAGTTGGGGCCTTTGTTTGGACAAAGTGAAGAAGTAGAAAAGACAAGGCCAGCCTCTGAAGTCGAAAAACCAATGGAAGCCACGACAACAGGAAAATATTGACTCGGGACGACTTAATAGCGTGTGGCCGAGGCCTGTTGGGGCCTTTTTTTTTAAAAAGAAACAGTTTTGAGTTGCAGAGAACAGGTGGCAGAGCACAATCAAGGTAGACAGGGAGCTGTCACGGTTGCATAAATCCAGAAGATAGGTGGCGCGACAGTTGCAGAGAATAGTGAAGATGGAAAATATGGGAGACAAGGACAATCAGCAGAACTCTAAGTAATCAAGAAGAAGCGGCAAGCAGCAGAGCAGGAAAAGAGGAAAGACTGGAAGTCACTTTGGCATAAGAACAAATAGGCAATCAACCAGCGTAGAAGAGTTAGTTAGTTAGTGCGGCAGAAGGCGGATAGGGAGAGCAGAGCCGTAGGAGAGCTCTGTGAGATCTCTGTTGTACTGAATCACACTGTAATAGACTCCGCGGAGTGATGTATGCTGTTTTGATATTGATAACGAAATATGTTTATTGTTGTGTGTAATGTTATGAGTTGATTGTTAATCATTTGCTTACCATGAATGTATGCCCAATTTTAAATGTTAATTCAGTGCCTTGAACATGTTTGATGAGTAATAGTGTATACAGAGAAGCGAGATATGTTTGTTGTTCCAAGTTCCCTTAGTTGTTCTTCATGGTTGTAATCATTTGATATATGATCTATCTCCTAATCTTACTAAGGTCATGGCACGCCTCGGGTGAGATGCTCTGCTCTTTGGAGTAGGGTGAAAATGCCAGCATTGTGCTAGACTACTGCAGAAACCTTGTTGGCCTCTATCCTGAACCTGGGTCTTGCCCAGAGACCTCATTTTTTGCCAACAATGTGATATGAAATAATAGAAAAAACCTTTATAACTAAATTAAGTTCCTTTTTTGCAAAATTGAAGTCCTCTAATATTGCTCACTAATCAATTATTAACACAATGATTAAACCTTGGTTAGCTGCATTGGACCTATTTAGTGCAATTAAGTATGTCAAGCACATGATCATGCACACTAATCCATAACTGAATATGATTAAATAATGATTCATAGTACCAAATAGGCTTAAGTAGACCTGAGTATATGAGGGTTCCAGAGCACGGGGCACCAGATGGAATAGAGAAAATGCTAAAATGGTATGATGTTTCTAGAAGGTGATGTGGCACTTCCATGTGGATGACAAGTGGCAGATCTGATGACATGGAAACAAAAAGTGACAAGTGGTAGGTGAAATGGAGTTTTTCCAACTAATTGGATGATTGCCAAGTGACATGTGGTGGGTATGTGTTAGCACCTAGACACATGGAAGGCTCTGCTTGGTTGCAACATATGACTTGGAAGGTGAAGTGGTAAGTGACTTAGAATATGATGTAGCAATACTGGGTCCCATACTCTACGAGAGTTATTTTTTTATATATGAACATCAAGGTTGGTATCCAGTATGACATGGGAAAAATGATGTGGCAGATGACATGTCAATAGGAACACATGGAAAACAATGATTGGTCCACAATGGTTTGACGTGACAGACCCATAGGTTTGGTGAGGTTTTCTTATGTATTTAGTTTTTGCTGAAAAGATTGAAAACTAAGGTTATGGACCAAAATTGCATGTATCCAAAGGTGTAGCCCTTATGAACCTCATACCAAGATACCAGAGTATCAGGGTACTAAAATGTACATATGTTAGAGCTCTCAAGTATGAGAAGTCTTAGTGTGATAGGGAAATTTATGGCAACAACAAATTACAACAAATCATGGGAAGAGATAGTCTCTTGATAGGTACTGTAGAAATTATATAATTAATGCATTATATCCAAGATTCTCCTGATCACACACTATTTTAACTTCGTGCACAATAAAGAATCTATTCCACCATTGATCATCACATGTGGAAATAAACACAATTACAATGCACACATGAAACCATAAAAATTCACACACATTAACACAGTTTTTTTAACAGGAAAGCCTGAAGTTGAAAACCCCAACTATCTGTATATAATATATGTCATAGAGATCATGTAACAATCATCATACGAAGCTTATCACAAGCTCTCAGTACAATCCAATCGCTACACACTAATCAGGTCCTGATCTAGCAAATCCATGCACCGATCTCTGCCACCTGCTAGCCTGCCTCTACTGCGCAATCCATGCTGAAGAATGGCTCTGAATGAACTCGAATTACACCTGGCTTTCACTGCGCAATCCTCATTGGCATCTCCATCAATGTGTGGTGCAAACTCATGCAACACTATAGTCACAACTGATAGTCACACTTACTCTTTCACCTACCTCTCCACTGGTCTTCACTGAACTGTCCATGCACTATAGTTAACTGATGTATTCTTCAGTTGATTAATGAGTTAATATTTAGTGAATTAATTATTAATTAATTCACACCACTCTCACTAGTGTATCAATCAGTTAGACTAGATACAACTAGCTCAACTGTGTCTAACTGAGTTAAACTGAACACAAATCCACCAACTACTTCTACAACTCCACCAAACTCTGTCACATGAGTTCTAATTGAAGTCCTCCATGCAATAGCTCTATTTAACCCTCAGGAATAGTGTAATTCCTTCTGTCAGCTCCTGTGCCACATATGTGCACTTAACTGAAGTGCTCCAAGAGAATAAGATAATGTTTAGAGTCCAAATATTATTAAGAGCTAATAATATTCGACATATCTATTTTTAGACTGGCAATCTAAAAATAGATTTTGCCCAATATGTCTAAAAATAGAAGTCCATATATTTTAAAAACTTCACCAACAATCCACAAATAGCATCCTGCAACTCATAGAATATGATCGACATGTCTAAACATAGAAATAGTCTAAAAATAGACTTGCACCAAAAATAACTTGCAGGCCCACTTAGTGAAGGCGACTCTTTTCACTAAGCTCATCATCTTGTTGCAATATCAAAACTCCCTCTCAACAATATAGGGATTATCTACCACCCCGATCCTATCTCTATGGTATTTGAATTTTCTCCTGGTGAGCACCTTCGTCAGAATATCAACATCTTGATCCTCCGTAGGAATGTAAGATAGTAACGTGATCTTCCGTTGCGCACAATATCTGATATGATGATACCGAATGTCAATGTGTTTAGATTTGTCATGAAATACTGGATTAATTGAGAGTTTGATGCAACTCTGATTATCACAATATATCACAGTAGGATCTAAGTGTGAACCGAACAACCCGACCAGGATCTTCCTCATCCATATAGCCTCGCATGCAGCCAAAATTGTTGCCATGTATTCAGCCTCCGCAGAACTGAGTGCCACGGATCTCTGTTTCCTGCTGTACCAAGAAACTGCTATAGACCCGATACTGAAAAACCCTCCAGATGTGATGTTTTTGTCCATTGTGCTCCCTACCCAATCTACATCCGTGAAGCCATGTAGCTTCACCTCATCTGACTGTCTGTACCACAATCCATATCCCAATGTGCCTCTAAGATATCTCAATACATGCTTTCCTGCCTTCCAAAAGAGCTTGGTAGGCTTAACCATAGCTTGTGAAAGTTGGTTAACAGTGTAGCATATGTCCGGTCGTGTATTGACTAGACACATGAGCGAACCAACCAACTGTCGATAAACAGTGGCATCCACTACCTCTGCTGATGTAGCAACCTCTTTCCTCCAACCAACATGAAGAGGAGTGTCGATAGGCTTGCAACCTTGCATGTTGAACTTCTCCAGTATCTCCCAGGCATACTTTCCTTGAGACACAAACAGTCCATCATCACGCTACCAAATTTCCAATCGCAGGAAATAATGAAGGAGGCCCAAGTCCTTCATCTCAAACTCCTTTACAAGATCTACCTTGCATGAGTGTATCAAAAGTTCATCACCTGTTAGTATCAAATCATCTACATAAAGTACAATGATCAGCAACTTACCCTCCACCACAATCTGGTATAGGTTTGGATCCGCCTCACTCTTGGAGAATCCAAGTCCGGTGAAATAACTTTCTATCTGTGTGTACCAAACACGAGGTGCTTGTTTCAAGCCATACAATGCTCTTTTGAGCCTGCACACATGCGAATCACTACTGAAGATTGCGAAACCTTCAGGCTACTCTATGTACACCTCCTGCTCAATGACTCCGTTGAGGAACGCAGTCTTCACATCCATCTGATGAATGTGCCACCCCATCTGCACTGAGAGAGAAAGGATAGTCCGTATGAAATAATACCTTGCGACAAGTGCAAAGGTTTCTTCATAGTCGATCCCCTCAATCTGTGAGAAGCCCCGGGAAAAAAATCTTGCCTTGTACTTCTCGACGCTCCCGTCAGTAGCTTGCTTCACTTTGTAGATCCATCTTGAACCTACCACTGATTTCCCTTCTGGCCTTGGGACAACCTCCCATGCACTGTTTCTGACAATCAAATCACACTCTTCCACCATGGCATCTACCCATGCAGGGTCCTCCACAGCTTCCTTGAAAGAAGATGGTTCTGTCACGATACACTTGCTCATCAGAGCCATGTATCCAGTATATTGGTCAGGTGACTATCTCTGTCTACACTGTGATGTAGGTGCTCCTACATTCTGCACTACATCAAGATTCAGTCGCTCAGCTTTTGTAGTGCGCTTCCGCCCTCTGATGGTTAGCGCTACATGAGTGGTTTCTTCCACTCCATGAACCTCCTCTTGTGGTTGATCCACATCCTGAGGCTCATCCTTAGGAACTAATAGCTCCTCATCTGCATGCAAGTGTAGCTTCCTCTCAAGCGAACACCTCATGGATTTCTCCTCATGAAATTTGATATCCCGTCGCACAATAGTCTTCCGACTGTCTAGAAAATACACACGATAGTTGTGGGGTGTTTCTGTGTACCCCACAAATATCCCAACCTCTGCGGTCGGCTCCAGCTTCTTCCTAGCATCCTTTGTCACGTGAATGTAAACAGGTGAGCCAAAAATCTTCAAATGAGAAATATCAGGCTTCTTACCAGAAAATGCCTCCTCGGGTGTACTCATGCCAAGTATCCTATGAGGACAACGGTTTTGCACATAAACCGCAGTGTTGCATGCTTCAGCCCACAAGTGTATGGGAAGGCCCTGATCATGCAACATCGCCCATGCAGTACCCACGATCGTTCTGTTCTTTCACTCTGCGATCCCATTCTGCTGTGGGTTACGAGGCGCTATGAGCTCTCTTCGACTTCCTTCTGCACTGCAAAAATCCTTGAATTCGCCATAGATGAATTCACCACCATTATCGCTCCTAAGAGCTTTCACCTACTTCCCTGACTCTTTCTCAACCAGTGCCTTAAACTCACAGAACTTTTAGAATGTCTCACTCTTCTTCTACATGAAGAAGATCCAACACTTACGAGAAAAGTCATCAACAAAGATCACATAATACCTGTGCTTTGTTGTCGAAGCTACTGAGAAATGTCCACACACGTCTGTGTGAATTCTCTCAAGGATCGTCATGGCGCGACTATCCTTCTCATGAAAGGTGTCTTTCACAAATTTTCCCAAGGTACATCCCTTGCACTGATCTGACTGCGCAAGTTTACCCTAGGGAAGCCCGGTAGAAATTTGCTGCAAAATTTTCAAAGCGCCATGGTGAAGATGGCCCAATCTCCTGTGCCATAACTCGCCCTCATCCCAGCTCACCACTCCTTCTGCTTTGCCTGCCATTGTTGCACAACCATCTACCTATAATTGATAAAGGTTCTTAACTCGAACCCCAATCCTCCGAGTTTCACCAGTTGCCTTACTATGCAGGAAAGCCTTTCCCTCGCTAAAGACAACATCATATCCCTTGTATTCCAACATCGCCACAGAGATCAGATTCTTCTTCAATCCTAGAACATGCATGAAATCCTTCATGATGAAAGGTTTGTCAGAATCCCTCTCAAAGGAAATTGTCCCGATACTAGTCGCACTATATCTACCATCATCGACCATCTCGATGTGCACTCCAAGATCTTTCTCATCCAGATCAGTAAAAAAATCTTTGTCTTCGGTCATATGGAAAGACGCACCACTGTCAAGAAACCACACTGATCTGATCACACTTGAGACCAATTATGCGATCAGTGAAAAATCCAGCTCAACCTGCGAGGCTAAGGCCTCTCTAGCTGCAGATCCAACAGCCTGCTTATTTTTCTTCTTCTGTGGACAATTAGTGGCGTAATGTCCATGTTGGTGACAGTGAAAGCACTTCACCTTGGACATGTCCTACATCTTGCCTTTCGCACCAGATTGAGAAGAATTTTTCTTTCCCTTCCCCTTCCTTGCTTTGGAAGCCAAAGAGAAATTTTCTTCATCTTCATTCTTCGATGAAGATCCATCCCTGGTACTCCGCCTTATCTCCTCCTGCACAAGATCCGACCAAAGTCGCTCCCATCCTGGCAGTTTCTCCCGACCATTGATAGAGTCCTCGTAGGAATTCCAACTCTTCGGAAGCCCAAGGAGAGCCAAGCTCACCAAGTCCTCTTCATCTACAGTAACCCCCACACTTCCCAGCTCATCCCTGCACTAGACAAACTTCGTGAGGTACTTGGGTATACTGTCGCCTTTCTCCATTTTTATTTTCCTGAGTTTGTCTTTAAGTGCCAACTCCCTCTAGTCGCTTTTTCTTTGGAACAAGTCTGTCAAAGCTTTCCACATCAAGAATGGAGAAGCTTTACCATGAAGGCTGGACACTATGTGATCCTTCACACCTTCCAACATAATTCTTCAACATTTTTTTCTCTTCTTTTGCCATGCATAAAGTGTGGCTGCATCGCTAGAAGGAGGTTTTGGAATTTCTGCATCTATGAACTCTTTCAACCCATTATCCTCCAGCACCACCTCCATCCTGTCCTTCCATGAAATATAATTCGAGCTGCCCTCAAAGGCATACTCCAATCGAAATCCGTTGAAATACATTTCAATGAATGCTCAACTTCGACACCAAGAAAACACTGCTGCAAATTTGAATTCCACCAGCACAAAACTCAACTGTTTCAATAATTGCAATTTCTCCAATGATAAACGCTCTGATACCATGTAGAAATTATATAACTAATGCGTTATATCCAAGATTCTCCTGATCACACACTATTTTAACTTCATGCACAATACAGAATCTATTCCACCATTGATCATCACATGCGGAAATAAACACAATTACAATGCACACATGAAACCATACAAATTCACACACATTAACACAGTTGTTTTAACGGGAAAGCCTGAAGCTGAAAACCCCAATTATATGTATATAATATATGTCATAGAGATCATGTAACAATCATCATACAAAGCTTATCACAAACTCTCTGTACAATCCAATCGCTACACACTAATCAAGTCCTGATCTAGCAAATCCATGCACCGATCTCTGACACTTGCTAGCCTGCCTCTACTACGCAATCCCTGCTGAAGAATGGCTCTAAATGAACTCAAATTACACCTGGCTTGCACTATGCAATCCTAATTGGCATCTCCATCAATGTGTGGTGCAAACTCATGCAACACTATAGTCATAACTGATAGTCACACTTTCTCTTTCACCTACCTCTCCACTAGTCTCCACTGAACTGTCCATGCACTGCAGTTAACTGATGTATTATTCAGTTGATTAATGAGTTAATATTTAGTGAATTAATTATTAATTAATTCACACCACTCTCACTAGTGTACCAATCATTTAGACTAGATACAACTAGCTCAACTGTGTCTAACTGAGTTAAACTGAACACAACTCCACCAACTACTTCTACAACTCCACCAAACTCTGTTACATGAGTTCTAACTGAATTCCTCCATGCAATAGCTTTAGTTAACCCTCAAGAATAGCGTAATTCCTTCTGTCAGCTCCCGTTCCACATTTGTGCACTTAACTGAAGTGCTCCAAGAGAATAAGATAATGTTTAGAGTCCAAATATTATTAAGAGCTAATAATATTTGACATATCTATTTTTAGACTGGAAATCTAAAAATAGATTCCGCCCAATATGTCTAAAAATAGAAGTCCGTCTATTTTTCCAACTTGACCAACCATCCACAAATAGCATCCTGCAACTCATAGAATATGATCGACATGTCTAAAGATAAACATAGTCTAAAAATAGACTTGCACCAAAAATAGCCTGCGGGCCCACTTAGTGAAGGTGACTCTTTTCACTAAGCTCATCATCTTGTTGCAATCTCAACATGTACTGTGGTATTGGAGCACTAAAGTATTGGAATGAACAACAAATTATATTTTCCAGTAAGTATTGGTCCAGTGTGATGGGAAATAAGCTATCAATTTGTGGGAAGGATGAAGAAGTATGTCATATGAATTTTTTCTACTGGGTCCAGTGACCATACTAATACTAGGATGCTCAAGAAAGGAGTATAAAGTGTCTCTGATATTCAATATAGGAAGTCAACGTTCCAACTATCATGGTTCCGCTAAAGGAAATAGATGCAAAGTTTGGTCGTGTGGAGTTAAAGGGCTTAATCACTATGTTTCATGGGGTTGGATGGAAGGAAGCTAACATGTAAAAAGAAATATAGGTGAATAAATCCCTCAAGGCTAAAAAGACCTAAGAGAAAGAAAATAAATGGTGATGCCATATAATTATGAAATGTGTTATTAAAATGTAGGTGTGTGAATAGAGTGTGGTGTGCTGAAGTGGTCAAGGGAGTAGCGTGACCTAGTCAATCAACAATACCTAGTAACGACTTTAATTTACATATTAATTATTTTTATGATTAATAATAATAATAATAATTTAAAATAAAGTTATATTTTAGTTAATTTTTATAGGTTTTTTAATTTAACAACATGAAGTATGTGTTTTGATGTTTATGATGGATTTTTTTCTTATCAATTTTTACCAACCATTTAGTTTATATGGTTGAGCTACTCTTAAGTACATTGACAACATTATTGAAGTGGAACAAAAAATCTAATGAATGGTTTTGTATGGTTGTTATGTGAAAGTTTCCTCCTTGCCACCTTAGGGACACTTGCCTCAAAAATAATTTTCAAGGTTTTGATAGTAAGATAGAGCAAGAAGGTGCTTCAACTAGGGAAGAGAGTGGGGTGGAGCTATGACCCTTTGCATGATAATTGTTTAGCTTCTTAGACATAGTTTCTGTGGTTTGGGTGGTGCTTTCTCTCATTTAACATAATAGTAACATGATAATAATATTAGGTCTTTTCAATATTGTATAACATTTATGTTTTTTTACGTCTTTGTTTTGAGTTCCTATGACTTGGACTTCAAGATCCTAGCTACTACCTTTTTTTAGATTTCTAATAAAAATTACTTTGATTAAGAGAAATTTCATTTTACAATGGTCCTATAAAAAGTTGGCTACGTTATTTTCTATATCTACAAACCAATCAATTTTCCATTTAAAAAAAAAAAAAAAAAAAACTCTAGTCCTATTTCACCATAAGAAATGCCTACTAATGCTATATCCATGGTATCACTAATAAAAATCCAAAATTATTACCAACATGAACCATTTCAAACCCCAAAATTTTATAAAAACCTCATTAATAATGTGGAAGAGAAAATAGCCTCCATCTTGAACATGAGATTTTATGAGATTACATATTTTTTTTTCTAATTTCAAACATTAGTTAAACAAATAAATCTATACTAATTAAACTTAAAAGAATGTAATTGATACTAATCATAATCATACCTCTAAATTTTCCATCATTAAATATTCTAATTACACCAAATCACACATTTACTTTGATTAAATCAAAACTAAATTAGCTAAAACCCAACATTCTTACACTAAATTCATTATAGAAATTATTATCATTGAGAAAAGCTAAAATAAACATAAATAATTAAAATGAATATAAGCTTAACCAAACTTGACAAACTTGACATTCAATTATCTTGAACACCATCAAGAACCTCATTGGTTTTTTTTATTCTCCTTTTTCGAACTTGATTCAACTACCAGCAACATTGAACCCAATTGAGAGTGATGCAGGAGCATATAGCTGACGGGTCATCGTGGCTGGAGGTCATTTGGTCTCAGAAAGGATAAAGGAGACAATACAGGACAGGAAAGACATTTTTGTTTCTTTTTTATTTTAATCTTTTAGTGAAGTAGCATTTAGGAAAATGAGTAGTTAAATTACAATTGTTATAATTAGTTTCTCAGTTGAATTATTTATGTAGGTTAATTTACCATTTCCAGCAACAGTTACAGAAACTATGTAACTAATAAATGTAACTGACAACAGTTAAATCAACTATTCTCAAACCATACAAAAGAAAAAAACATGCATTGTAACAGGTTCGATTTTTGGAGAAGAACAAGAGAACATAATAGAAATCTCCGCAAACATCCATATGGGATCGACATTACAGTCAATTATAAACAATCCTTCTATTTTATTTTATTGAAATCAATTACTGTATGCAAATGAAATTATCTTTCTCTTATAGAATCTGAGAAATTTCTATATTAGCATAAGACTAACGGCCCGTAGGCATTCTGTGTACAAGTATTATAAAAATAGGAATTAGAGAAGTCCAAAAGGTATCGAAACCCTGGAGTATCGACACAAACAGCGGAATGGAAAATCATAGTAGCGAATGAACAACACGAAATACAATGGCGTGATAACACAAGTACCTATCCGAAACTGTAACTGAATATTTAACAGTCAAACGAAACGAGTTTCTCTGCTAATCTTTAGATAGTTACATAAAGTAAAATAAACACAGATTAAGATAAGTTCACACCGGCAGTTGGGTTGCATCGGGTTCCGAAACGAATCAGCAGTGGAGAAAGGGTTATCAGAACCAACTCCACTTGTAGACGTACAAAGCAAACAAGGGTTAGAAATAGAGTGAGAAAGGTAAAATAACAAGGTTGCAGGTGAGGAAGACCGATTACTTACAGTGAAGATGGTGTGTTGAGACACATTTCAAGTCAAGTTGCAGCAATGACTAGGGTTATCTGCTCACGAGGAGCGATAACCTTAGTAATAGAGGAAAGAGTCGAAGAAAAAATAGCATAGAGCGAGGGCTTACCTTGCCATTGATGAAAAGAGCCGAAGCCACGAACCCCCGAGTTGCAACCTGCAAATAGAGTTAAGGACACAACAAAGTAACTACAAAGTGATTGAATAGAGGAACAGAAGTGGGCATAGGCCCTAACAGTTAACGAAAAGAACCACGACAATGACGTATGCATACAGACGAGCCAAATCATGGCTTTCATAAGCAAATAAACTTCAAACAATTGCAGCAATCAAACGACATCAAAATAGTAAACGAGAAAATAACCTTACCAACGGCGGATTAGAAGCTGTGGCCATACTGGAGGAGAGCGATAACAACATTCCATCACAGAGAAAACATATAGTTGAACAGCACAGTGAAGCGACGGAACAAACCCTCACTCAGTTGAACCAAAAGAGTAACAATACGAATGAGCCAAAGCTAGGGTTACTGAGTTTACCAAGGCGGGAGTGTGTTCTACGAGGTAGGGACATATGTCCATCCAAAAATAAGTGCGAGTACAACAAAATTAACTCTCCCATACCACAAATATCTATTTTATCCATAGGCCGAATCAATCGAAATCACAAACATAATCATCCAAAAATTATTCATTAAATTATTACCCACGCAATCATAAACATTGTGTTATAAATCAATACAAAGTTAAGGTTAACGAGGGTTGGGCCCATCAAGTGGTATCAGAGAAGTTGTGGAATTTGATAGAAATGGAAGTTGGAAGGCGAGGTCGTGGAAGAGGTATACGCAAAGCAGTAGATGAAGGACTGAGGGAAGAGATCTGGATCCTAAACGCCCGATTAGCAGCGGTAGAAGCAGGGAGAAGAAGGGATCCTGATGGAGGGAATGACAATGATGAAGAAGTTGCAGAAACAACAGATGGATCAGATGGAGAAGGACCTGAACTTAAAATGCTAAGGTCAGTCTTACTATCCAATAATAAGCCAAAGCATGAGCTTTCAAATTATGACGGAAGTTTGTCAGCAGAAGTACTATTGGATTGGCTCAGTGAGCTAAATAAGTACTTTGATTATGAGGATATCAGTGAAGATAAAAAAGTTAAATTCGCTACCACTAGGTTGAAAGGGCATGCATCCCTATGGTGGGAGAGTGTACAAGCAGAGAGGAAGAGGTTGAACAAGAAACCTATAAAAAAATGGACTAGGATGGTAGCTAAATTGAAGGGCAAGTTCTTACCAAAGGACTATCAGATTTACATGTATAGGCAAGTATAGAATTTGAAACAAAAGGGGATGACTGTAAAAGAGTACACTGAGGAATTCTATCAGGGAAACCTGAGAGTCGGTTTCTTAGAAGACATACCAGAAAAAATAGTGAGATTCGTAAATGGATTAAGGTGGAAGATATTAGATGAGATAAGTATTCTTTCACCCATAACTATTGATGAGGCCTATCAAAGTGCCTTGAAGGTGGAAGAGAAAATAAACAGAAAACAGAATTCCAGAAGAGGAGGAGGATCTGGCAGGGGAAGAGGACGAGGTTTTGGCAGAGGTAAAGCTATTAATGACGAAGGCAACAGATCGAAAACTTCAAAGGCAACGAAGAAGGAAAGTAACATGAGAGGGGGAAGGCCATACCAGTGCAGGAGAGGTAGTGGCCGAGGCAGAGGAGTTGTTTTTCAATGTTACAAGTGCCACAAGTGGGGGCACAAGTCCTTTGAATGTCCTGAAAGTGACCAGGCTGGAGTAAGAGGAGCATATGTTGCTCAGATAGAGGAAACAGAGGTACAACCTCAGGAAATAGAAAATGTGCCAAAAACAGGGGAAGCCCTGGTCTTGAATAAAGTGTTACTAGAACCAGCGAAGGAGACAGCTGAACCAACCCAAAGGAAGGCATTATTCTGGACAGTTTGCAAGTCACACATAAAATGCTAAAAGCTGATTATCGACAGTGGAAGCATGGATAATTTAGTTGCCATAGAGATGGTGGAGAAGTTGGGTTTGAAGAGGATGAAGCATCCCACACCTTACAAGGTGTCATGGCTACAAAAAGGGCATCAACTATTGGTTGATGAACAGTGTGAAGTTGAGTTTCACATTGGCAAATACAAGGACAAGGTTATTTGCGATATAATGCTAATGGACGTTGTTGGGCAGTGAAAAAGGTATGAAATTACTGTGTATTTTCTCATTCTTTTACTATAGAAATACTCCTTTTTACCTTGGGAAGGTAATTTATTATAAGAATTATGATGGAATTGGAAAGGTTTATGTTCATTGTAAAAAGATGACTAAAGGTTGCTTTTTGTTGATAAAACAGGAATTAGACGAAGCGAACAACTGTACCAAAGGCGAGGCTGAGATCAATGAAACTGCTGCTCCATCAGCGTTGGACCACATCCAGCCAAAGACAAGGAGATCCGAATGAATTTCTAAAAAGAGGCCCGAGACAACTTGGCCTTGGTCTAAGTAAACAAGATGATAGCAAAATGAAGAGGAGCGAATCCCTCAGGATCCTTCAATCCTGAGGGATCGCTGTTCAAACTCATCTTATTCCTTGTCTTGTCCATCAGGGTCTAATATATAAAGCAATGTCCTTTAGTGATCACGGGGGTCGAAAAATTTCTTATATTCAGACATTTCCTCTGTATTATTATGTTTATTGACTGTCAAATTTGAGAGAACAGCCTCTGTAATACTTTATGTTCGATTAATATCAAACACGCATTTCGTTTCTTCTCTTAAGTTCTGAAGTAGCCCAGCAGTATTTCACTGGCGCTAAGGGCCCAGATCTGGTGGAATTACCTTGCTGTTTGTATTCTTAATCTTTGTTTACTGTTGTGTGAAGTTGTGTTTACTGTTTATTTTGATTACAGAGTTGATTGACTGCTGTTAGACTGAATACAGATTCATTAACGAATTACATTGCTATTTGATTCTTTACAAGAAGTACACTTGTTGTTCTTTTATCTTGCTATCGTTGTGAAAGCTTTGTTGTTCTGTATTCGATTCTAGTTGCCGTTCTATTAGTCTACGATTCTTTGTGATTGATTGATCTGTAGTATTGGCCGGCGACAGGATTGAAGTATTGAGATTAGTTAAGTTTGTAATTGCTGTTCA
Organism: Pinus albicaulis; assembly: GCA_034641835.2. Lineage (NCBI taxonomy): Eukaryota > Viridiplantae > Streptophyta > Pinopsida > Pinales > Pinaceae > Pinus > Pinus albicaulis. The sequence goes on along the minus strand of MU968403.1, from coordinate 2,091,432 downwards.
ATTTATATTGTTGTTCCATTTCTAGTTATTGCTCATTTATGATTCATAGCTTTAAATTAGCAGACAGTTTGGTTACAGTTGATGTGTATGCATAGGAGTTACAATTTGCTGTTCCTTTAGACCTATTATTGGGGTCTACCCCAATCTTCACAATAATCTTTTTAAGTTCTAAAGGGGGAGAGATTCCATTCAAAACTTTGTATGCAATAGACATAAAATGACCAGCAAAATCAAACATACCACCCTCATTCTGTTCTTTTCTCACTATGTCTATCCAAAATACTACTGATTGTATTTTCTTATTCACATCCATAATGTTTAACCCCAAGTGCATGAATTCTTCTACATTTTGGTATAAAAAGAGGTAAACAATAAGAGAGGGAAACCTGAATGAACCCATCAATGATAAGCTCATGAGATGAGAGTTAAAAACTTCTTGCCAATAAGATGGAATATGCAGCACCACTCCTAGCTTCATCATCATGGCGAACATCCCCAGAATTGACTTGTCCACTATACCGTCATCATCCTTTCCCAAAATATTTGCAATGCACCTCAGCACTGGTCTGACTTCTGTATCAAAAATCTCCATGGGGAATTATTTACTGTCAGGTGCAAACTGTTGTGTATCTAGCTTTAGAAAATAAATGAACTGGTTAAACTCCTGACCTGCAAGACTGTCATAATACGCCATCAAGGAATCATCAATGAATTGGACATATGACTCTGACTCAGGGTAACACAGAGCTTGACGAATTAATTTGGCTGAGACTTAAAAAACATTTACCCCCTGACAATTCATTACGAAACATTTTCCCGGGTACATAACAGACACTAGCCAATACACAAATTCAGGAAAAAGGTGAGTTCTTGGGATACATGCAGACAAAACACTAGTTTTAACCATGGTGGTGTAAATTGGAGAAGACCTATCGTTTAGGAATACCTGCTGATAAAAACAAATATTGTCAAGGGAAAAACCTGTGTCCTGGATATCCCTCTTAGTGTCCATGAGAGGGATGTGACTGGAAGAACCTAAAAGGGATGAGCACTTAGCCATAATTCAACTTAGGATAGCAGGCAGTTGACAGGGTGACAAATAATTGATAATATGATGGATAACTAAGAAAGACATGGCGTAGACAAACTTCAAACACAAACAACAATAATAACCTCAGAAGAATGAGAATCCCTTTTAAATAGGTGGCGCGGCCTTTAAAATTAAATGTTGATAAGACGTGCCAAAAGACCGTTAGGGATATCCGACGTGGACTACAACTGTCACTAGCTTGGCTGCATACGTCACTGTAGGAGGTCTCAAGGTACGGAGGACTTGTCGAGCCGATGCCCCCGCAGTGAATCTCGACTGTTGATATGGATTAGCCCTGCAGTCAACAGTGTCAATTGTGGAGGCACCCTCCTTGTTAACCCACACGCTGAAAGTGCTCGCGGGTTGAGCCTTTAACTCACCGTTTGACAAATCATCAAATTTCACTCCATAAAGTGCTAGATATTTAATCTGTGAATTGGGACCCACTTCATAAAGACTTAAAGTATTTAAACTTTAATATTTAATATAACGAGCAGATACATTTTTATGCTAAAGTATATAAAACTTGATACTCTAACATATCTTTTGATAATTTTCTATTTTTTGTATTTTTGAAAATTAAAAATAAAGGATATTGCAAATGAGCCATAACATCTGGCTCCACCTGGGGATAGTGTTTTTTGCCACAAAACACTAAGAACCGCAGATTAGTGCCTTCACTTCGGGCATGGATTCAAGTACTGTTTGATGGAAAATGTACAATGAAGGAAAGCAGATATGTACAATGGTGATCCATCAAATTTTAATGCTGGAAATAATGTTTTAGATACTGCCCATTCACAGGCAGCTCTACTGCTTCTCCATAAAGATTCTCCAGGTAATTATTATTATTATTATTAATCATAAAAATAATTAATATGTAAATTAAAGTCCCTACTAGGTATTTTTGATTGACTAGGTCACACTACTCCCTTGACCACTTCAGCACACCACACTTTATTCACACACCTACATTTTAATAAAAAAATTCATAATTATATGGTGTCACCCTTTATTTTCTTTGTCTTAGTTGTATAAATTATACAAACAATATGTATATCAATGGTTTCATTCCGATCATGTGATCTACTAAAGCAAGATATTGAATCCTTCTACAAATCAATTGTGGAAAATAAACACGATCACCAATCACAACAAGTAAAGAAGGAATCCAATCAAACCACAACATAGATATTTTCTCGTGGAAATTTTACTACTCAAAACCCCTTTATATTCTATTGTATATTCACCTAGGAATCATGAAACAATTACAATGCACTCTTCTCACAAGAGTCTCCTGCACTCTCACAATTGTCTCACACTAACTCGGAAAAAATCGACTAACAATTGGCCAATTTCCTGCCTCTAATTAGCTTGCTTTTCTTGCTCAATTCATGTGGAATGCAATCCCTATTCTTTAGGAAATTAAGCATTCCAAAACTTCACAATTCTCATGGGAAATCCTATGGTTGTCTTGCTGCATGCGTGCAACCTACTAATGATACAATTGATAGTTAACTTCCCTTTAACCTTTGTCTCAATTGGGTCTCCACTGGAACTGACATGCATGCAGCTATTAATATTAAATCTTCAATTGCATGGCATATCATTGCAAGTGAATTAAATCTAATTTAATTCACTTAACCTCTCACTAGTGCAACAAACAGTTACAACTAGTTCAACTGACTTTAACTCAATAAATTGAGTTAACTGATTTCTCATGCATTAAACTAATGCACTAACTGCAACTCTACCTCCATAACTAATAGAATCATTCTGCATGCCTCACCAACTACCCTCAACTCAAAATTCATGAGATTACAGAGTTCATCACACTCAGTTAACTATTACAAGTGCTTATGAGATAAGATTACATTTTATTTTCCAATTTAATTAAGGGAAAATTAAATTAGACACACATTTCTTATTGACTTTTGAACACTTCCTCTCAACAATAAATGGATTATCATCTACCCCGATCCTGCCTCTATGATATTTGAATTTTCTCTTGGCGAGCGCCTTTGTCAAAATATATACATCCTAATCTTTCAAGGGAATGTACTGAAGTAACATAATGTGCCTCTGAACACAATCTCTAAGATGGTGGTACCAGATGTATATATGCTTAGACCTATCATGGAATACCAAATTAACCGAGAGTTTAATGCAACTTTGGTTATCACAATGTGTCACCTTCAAATCCATCTGAGAACTAAAGAAACTAACCAGAATCTTCCTCATCCAAATGGCCTCACATGCAGTGACTTTCTTCCATGTACTCTGCCTCAGCTGAACTGAATGCCAAAGATCGTTGCTTCCTGTTGTACCAAGAAATTGTTGTTGATGCTATGCTAAAGATCCCTCCTGATGTGCTCTTTCTGTTAGATGGAATGCTTTCCCAATCTGCATCGGTGAAGCCTTGAAGCTTCACTCCCTCTATCCGTTTGTACCATAATCCATAATCTGTAGTGCCCTTGAGATATCTCAAGACATGCTTCCCTACCTTCCAAAAGAGCTTGGTCAACTTAACCATAGCTCGAATCAACTGGTTAATTGCGTAGAAAATGTCTAGTCTGGTGTTCACAAAGTACATCAGTGAACCCACTAGCTACCTATAAATAGTAGCATCCTCTACCTCACCCGAAGTAGCATATTCCTTCTGTTTCCTAGAAGCAGAGTTTCTATGGGTTTACAGATCTCCATGTGAAACTTACTCAAAATCTCTTTGGCATACTTTCCTTGAGAAACAAATAGCTCACCATCCCACTGCCATATTTCCAAACCAAGGAAATAGTGAAGGAGTTCCATGTACTTCATCTCAAACTCTCTTGCAAGATCCTCCTTGCAATAAATTATGAGTTGCTCATCACCTGTCAAAATTAGATCATCAACATAAAGTACGATAATCAAGAGCTTACCGTCAACAAAAATATGGTACAAGTTTGCATCCGCTTCACTTTTGGTGAAGCCCAACGCGGTGAAATAGTTGTCAATTCTAGTGTACCAAGCACAAGGTGCTTTCTTCAACCCATACAATGCTCGCTTGAGTCGGCACAAATACGACTCACTGTCAAAGATCTATAAACCTTTTGGCTGCTCTATGTACACTTCTTCCACAATAACTCCATTGAGAAACACAGTTTTCGCATCCATCTGATGTATCTACCACCCCATCTGCGTTGAAAGTGCAAGGATAGATCTAATCGATGAGTATCTCGCAAATGGTGTGACAGTCTCCTCATATTCAATCCCCTCAACTTGTGACACTAATACATATGGTCAAAATTATGACACCTTAGTTCCGACACTTTTGACGTATTGTCGGAATTTTCCCCAATTTTTCTCAATTTTTTTAATCCCGCCAACAAGCGTCGCTCTAGTGATGTTTTGGGAGTATCGTCAGAACAACAAAGTTTAGGACAATCATTAGAATACATATGTTTCAGGACAAACCGTCGGAATTGCGACGTTTAGGAGACAACCGTTGGTCTTGCGACATTTAGGAGATAACCTTCGGTCTTGTGATGTTTGGGGAAACCGTCGGTCTTGTGATGTTGCGAGCCAAGTGTCGGTCTTGCGGCATTGAGGAGCCAAAACGTCGATATCGCGACGGTTAACGAAACCATAGTATATTTCATTCAACAACCATAGTAATTTCATAATGAGATGTTGCTGAAAATTGTCATTTCAAAAGGACGTCATTAAAAAGGTGATTGCACACATGCCCAAGAATTGTTTTGTCGTCTCTTGCAAATGAGTTCCAGGCAGACTGTCCTGTAGGTTTGTCCATTAATTTTTCATAGGTCCGATCTGAATCAAATTTGATCCTTCCAAAATGTTGTCCAACTCTATGATGATGTCGTCAACAAGTTCGATATTCTACAGAAATTCTATATGGGCCTTCAGTTTAGAAGATGTGAACACGTTTCTATCTTTTCCTCATTGAGATCTCAACCGAGTTATTTTCTTCTTGACTAAAATGTATCTTCTTGTGCTTCCAATTGATCAAGAAATGAACGTTGAATATTATTTTGTGTATCTGAAGGATCTCTTAGTTTTTCGTGTCTACATGCTTATGTGTTCTTTAAAATGTCTTTATATTCATATGTGGTGGAGTCAAATTCCGTTAGTAAAGCCGACTAGACTAGTGTTATAAAAAATTTAGTATGTCGTGGTTTCAAATATACACTATTCAGCATTATAAAAACAACTATTATTATGTTTTTTTATGGTTTCATGCACTATTCAATTTTTTTGTATTCTTGCATGATCTCATATTAGGTCATTAATTCTTATTTTAGAGATGAAGTTAGTTTTTAAATTTAGCAATGAATTAGGGCTTGTTTCAACATATTATAGGGTTTTATTAAGGTATTTATGGTTTTATTATCTTACAACATCATGAAGAACAAGCATTCCTAGGGTCAGGACAAACCATTGGAATTGCAACGTTTCAGGACAAGTGTCGGTCTTCCGATGTTTAGGAGACATTTTCATAATTCCTAATAGTTGTAGGCTTGAAAACTAAATGTAACTTTGCAGTATCTCACTTATGTGTGGGTTTATAAGAGAAACTAAGGGTATGCTCTACGCTTTGTAGCATTTTTTATCCTAGCACATCAAAACCTCGTTTCTTATACTTAAGTTTATATTGAGTCTATAAAGAGTTTGTAAAAGGCATTGGGATATTCTATAAGCTTTGCAGGTTCATATGATCCTAACACATCAAAATTCATCTTCAATTTGTTAATACTTTTCCTTAGGTCGATCCATACCTCTAAGAAAAGTTTATAATATCTTATATATCTCATCTAAGCTTTTAATAAGAATATTGCTATGATTCTTTTGTAGATTCTAATACCCATAGATTTTTTATTTTTATTTTTATTTTTGTATACACACACCAAAGTTTATAGCTAATAGAATCTATAAAATACTCTTAGCATTATTTTAATTAAAATATTAGATGAAATATATAAGATATTTGGGCCACGCTTCCCCTTGAAAAGTTGTTGAATATCCCATGACAAAAAAAATTATGGTTACCTAACACTACAAGGTCCTTATACTATAGCGATATAACACATAGTAGTATGGATTTTTGGTTTGTGCCTATCCCATTAAAGGAGCGGGTAAAATAAAATGATGGAAAACACATGGAAATATAATTTCGCGGCTACTCTAAAATCTAAATCGACCTATTCAAATTTATTTTCCTGCTGCTATTCTCCTTGCCAGGTTTGGGGCAGAGTTCGGTGCTAATTCCGTTGAAGAGTTTGGGACAGAGTTGGATTTGATGCAGTCGCTAATTCCGCTGAAGAGTTTGGGATAGAGTTGGATTTGATGCAGTCGCTAATTTCACTGAAGAATGCAGAAAAATGAAGAGGTACATCCATGAACATACCCTGCAACTAGTTTATCCCATGGTAAAGAGTAATAATAGACACTAGCATTACATTTCATGATCTACGCCTCTTTTACAGATTTATTACACTTGTATAAATTTATATTCCACTTGGTTGTACACTTTTATACATTTAGATTCCACTTCTAGTCATGACGCTTTGGAATGCTTGTTGCATGTGAGAGTGTGGGATGTGTTTATTTTCTAGTTTATCGTCCTGAAAAGGGAAACTTCCTATTTTAAATGTAGGTAGGTTTTAGTTCCGTCTCTCCTCAGCATTTATATGCCCTAATAAGTTTATCATGCAAGCAATCTAAATGATGACATAAGTTTATCATGCAAGAAATTTGAATGATGACAAAATTAAAGAGAGTGGATATCTAGCCAAAGCCCCCATTTAATCATTTTTTGAGGAACCATATGAATGTGCAAAAAAAAGTTTTTGGTTCTGCATAACAATATCTCTTAACTGGTTCTTCTGGTGTTTGTTATTTATACAGCCTACCTATCATTTGTTTCCGAGTGGTAATCTGAGGGACAATATTTTCTCACACAAATATCAGTGGTCAGTATTGGTCCGGAGGGATAGGATATAGATTATAATAGACAATAAAGCAAACTGTTGGCTCCTTGTGATTTTCAAGATTGGCAAGAACAAAATCTGTAGGGAACCACATCAGACCACTTTGGAATCCAACGACCTAGCCTTCCTGGACTTAGAGAGGACTCTCTCTATATAAGTGTTTGTAAATGATATGTCTTTATGCTTTTGTTGTATGATCTTAGGCTAGTTATAAAGTTCTAAGGACTTGTTTGTTTTGATTGATTGACTGGTTAATTGATAGATCAATGGTGTGATTAATTGAGGAAATGTTTTAGCTGAATAAATAGACCATGAGAAACATCAATCCATTGGGCTATGGAGTCATAAAAGGATTTAATTTTTCATCAAATCTGCAAGGGCTTTCATAGGGAAAGCTAACTATATCAAGTGGATCTGTTAGATTAGATGGCATATGAAATGACAATAAGTTGTGAAAATAGTAAAAATAAAGGGCAATTAAGAATCCTTTAACTCTATTTCAACAAGAAAAGCATTTTAGGTAACTGTTTAAGAAAAACCAAAGGACAGGGCACACCATAGACTTCTTTGGCCAAAATTTAATAAGAAAACCTTTAAGACAACAATCCAGCAATCCTAGAATTACTTTCAAACAAAGAAAACATTTAAGATAACAATGAATGCAACTAAAGAGTAAGATAGACCTGTCTTCTTAATAAAACACTCTAAAGACCTTCAAAGTAACATTTCAAGACAAACCAAAGGATGGGGCATACCATAGAATTCTTTGGATGGAATCTACTGAGTAAAATTCAAAGAAAGGTCTTAAAAACAATGTTTCAAGCTACACCAAAGGACATAGCATACCATAGAATTCTTTGGCTTGACTGTATTAAATCATTCCCAAGACATAAAGCTAGGTGGAACCAGAGAGAAATTAAGAATTCTCTAATCAGACCTTGCAGAAGAAAACATTAGGATAAAGAAAGCAGACAGAATTAGGGTGCCAAGACAGCATATCCTAATCTAAAATTTATGGTCTTTTATCAGAGAAATAATGGACAGAATGGAAAACAGAAGGAAAACATTGACAAAGAAGGAAAACTTCACCATTAACATAGCTCAAGAATCCTGTGAACGTGCTTGTATTACTGATGTTCAAAAATGTTACATTACTCCAGCACAATAGATCTTTGCAACTCAGAGCTTTCTCAAATCCAGCCTAGCAGTCCTCAACTAGATCAGCAACCAGTAATCAACCAACTAACCAAGAAACCAACACTAAAAATGAATAATACATGCAGTATTTATTAGAAAAATGAGGAGGTGATCCTAAGCTAGGGTTTCAGATGTGTATTTATTACAGATTTAATGAGTTTTTGACCTTTGAGACCATGTAAGGCCCAAGGAAAAATATCTGAGACTGACTCACTGTAATAATAACTCCTAACTTAGCTGTTTGAGCTAACCTTTGGAAATATTTGACTTTAAGGCTTTTCAATAACTTTTACATTAACTGCTGAGTAGATGAGAAATATCTTTGTCTGTCTCAATAACTGCTAATTCTTTATTGAAATAAAACATGTTGTAGGTGTCCAAATGTGTCCTTTGAGGAAATAAATGCCTTGGTTTAGTCCTTCGAATCTGCCTCTGTGTGAATCTTTGCCTTAATTTATCCTTTAAGCTATGTTTAGGTCTTTAAACTTGGATTTATCCTTTAAATGTCTGCCTTACTATGTTTTCCTTTAATTATGATTTTATCTCTGATTTGTGACTAATCCTTTTGATTTTTCCTTTAATCCTTGATTTAATCATTAACCCTTTGATCTTCATTGCCACAGTCTTCTGACTGTTTTCATCCTTCCTTGTATCTCTCTCTGTCTTTACTGCATATGGGGGGGATCTTCTGCTGTCAGAGTGCTTGGATAACCACCAATGATCATGATCCATTGGTGATTATTTTTTATCTTATGCCTTCGATCCTTCTAATGAAACAAGTTTTCTGGATCGTCACCCAGGACTCTTCTTTAAACCATTTTGGACCCTTGGAATGCCAATTATGCATTCCTACCATGAAACCTGCACAATAAAAACAAATTGTTAGCTTAAAATCTACGACGAGGGGCTTTTATGCGTTTATAAGGATTTTTTGGGTGTTCAGAGCATTTTCAGAGGTGGTAATGGAGGACCGAGGCTTTATCGCAAAGCCATAGGACCTCAGTGTATTTGAATGGAGGAGGTGGTATTGATTTATGGCGCGAAAGGAAAAAGGTGGTTTTCACGAGCGAGGGGGCGGTTTTCGCATGGGATGAGAAGTGGTAAGCGGGTTTGGGGGATGGCGTGCGATTCCATTCAGCGATCGACACGTAGAGGAGGGTACATGGGCGAATACCACCTATTTCGCAAGGCTTGGGGTTGTTTAAACCCCACGCAAATAAATGTGTGATTAGGGCTGTGGGCCGTTGGATCTCGAGGGGTAGAGATCAACGGTGGTAGCGTTAAAGGAGTGGCGAGCAAGTTAGAGGGAGTGGGGCCTGGGCAGACAGGTGGCGGGGTTTTATTTATAACATGGGGTTTGGTGCATGTGGGGCCCAACGGTTAATCAGACAAGCAGAAGCGCTTTTTATTAAAGAAAAGGGACGAGGTCATATGGAGGGTTTCAATCAAGTGCGGGGGGTTTAAAATATTAAAGCAAGGGCTTTAATATTTATGAAGGGTTGGGTTTTAACTTAATAAAATAAAGTTTTAATATAAATCAAAGGGTCCCTAAAGGTTTTATTTTTTGATTTAAAACAATGTAAAAAAGAGTTTTTGCATTGTTTTAGTGCATATAAGGAAGAATGGTGAAGGGAGGGGGGTTAATGGAGTTTTAGTGGGGGGAAATGAGGAAATGAGGCTTTTGGGTAGGAAAGAAGGATGAAAATGAGAGAATTAAGCCCAAACCTGAGTTTTTTAAGTGCAGGAAGGTCATTTTGAGAGGGAAAAATGAGGCATAGTGAAGAAGGTTTCATGAAGATAATGAAGGCAGTGAGATTTCTGAAGATAGTTGATAATCAAAGAATGCTATCTTCAGTTGATTGTAGAAAATCCATAGTCACCTAGTGAAACTGTAGAATACAGGAGTATAGAAGTGGCTCTAGTTGGGGAGGGCAGTTCCTTTAGGAGGTGTCAAGAACCTTAGGGTTCAAATTTTTGGAATTTGTAGATCAGTGCCTTATTTGTACTTGGCAAATTTCTCATTCTTCAATTGCTGGTTTGTTGTTGTTCTTTATAACTTGAACCTTTAAAACTTAAAAAACGTGATTGTTGCAACTCAATTCTACCTACCCATCATACTTTTCTAGCATTTTTTCTTCATGTGGGTGCGTTTAGATTGGCAAACCCTTGACATCATTTTCTCTTTTTGAACGTAAAAACTATCTACTCTACCCTTATATCATCCAAAGGCTCAGATTAGACTAATGAGCTATTTTCTTCTCTACCTAATCTACTTATCTGTCAAGATTAAACATTTTGAAAGATTTTCATTCTCTAATCTATAAACAAGAAATTGAAAGCATGACCAAATCAATATTAAGTAGTTTGACTTGTCTTTAGTTGTGGAATTTTGGACAAGCTGCACACAGGTTTTATTTTGAAAAAAAGTAAAACTAAAAACTAAGGGCTATAATATGGAATTTGTCATTCATCCCTCTCTTTTCTCTTTGGTTCAGTTTTGAACTTTGGAACCAATATTTTTTCCTAATCTAATCTACTGATAATCCAAGTTTAAACAGTTTTTCAAATCTTCATTTACTATCCTATCAACAGAAATTTAAAATTTGTTCAATCATGAATAAGTTTTATGATTGAACAAGACTTCCTTTCTCAAAAAGCAGTGGAATTTGGACTTGCACACTTTCAAAAATATCATTTTTTGGTATGGGGCTTTACATTTTCTTTAATCTACCCTCTTTTCTTCTTTTCTTTGTTTTTGTGTTTATTTTTCTAATATTTTCCTTCAAGAAATGTTATATACAATGAAAAAAGCTTTAAACTGAGGTTTTCAACAAAAATAATGCTTGATAATCCTACCATTCACAGGACCTCCAAATAATTATGTTCCATCCATCTCTTGCAGAAAAAATGCATTGTTACCTCTTACTAAATGGATGATGTATGGACCTTTCCATAGATTGTCAAATTTTCCATGCTTGCCTTTGTCTCCTCTTCTTGAATCCCACTTCAGAACTTTGTCACAAATGTTGAAATAATTTGCCTTAGTCCTCTTATCAAAAATCTTCTTTATGTTTTCTTGCAGTTGTTGTGTTCTGTTGTACACTTCTTCTCTGGTTTTCTGCAGCTGGAGAGTCTGGTTTATTCTTCTTTGATGCCATTTTCTTCAGATTTTACTTCTTGGATGTGCTTCATCACTGACACTCCTAAAATTGTTGGAAAAACTGCATCTGCTCCATACACTAGCTGATAGGGATACATTCCAATTGATTTTTTATTTGTTAACCTATCTACCCATAGTGCATGTACTATTTTGCTGTGCCTTGATTTATTTTTCTCTTCCAGCAAATTTTTGATGATATTCACCAAGCTTTTGTTTGAGGATTCTGCCAACCCATTACCTTGAGGGTAACAAGCTGTAGAATGGCCCAATTTAAGGTGATAGTTGTGGCAAAAGTCCACCATTTTCTTGGATCTAAAAATAGTAGCATTGTCAGTGATGATTTTTCTAGGACAACCAAATCTAGACAAAATATGATTTTCAAGGAATTTGATGATTACTGAGTCTGTGGCAGTTCTAGAAGGGATGGCCTCTATCCATTTTGTAAAGTAGTCAGTTGCAGTGAGGATCCATTTGTGTCGGGCAGAGGAGGCAAGATGGATTTCTCTAATAAAATCTAGGTCGCATTGTTGAAAAGGAGCTTCAACAGAAATAGGATGCAAAGGTAATGGCAGCAATTTTTTCTTGCCTTCAAAGATTTGGCACTTATTACAGGAAATTACCATTTTATGGATGTCTTGAAAGAGGGTGGGCCAGTAGTAACCAGCTCTAAGGATTATTAACAGTAGCTTTCCAATAGAGGTGGCCTCCACATTCTCTTTCATGAAACTCATGCTTGATTTTATCTGCATCATCCTCAGGCAAACATTTAAGCAATATTCCACTAGAATTTTTCCAATATAACACTTTATCTAAAATGCAAAATTTTACAGCCTTTAACTTTAAGAATCTAGCCTTGGTTTTGGACAAACCAGGAGGAACATTAAGATTGAAAAGCACATATAATATATCCGCATACCAAGATGAATTCAAAAATGCTTCTTCAATAGGTGGAGTTTCCAATTCCTCTTGCTTATCTAATGCATCAATCATGTTCATGTCCAGTGCTTGAAAGTTTGTTTCAACCATGAGTTTAGCTAGACCCTTTCGTTTGATTAGTTTAGTGGGCTTGATTTCTAGATCATGCTCTAATATAACAAAAATCCACTTACCTCTTTTGCCATCGGGATGTTGTGTGAGTATGTCTTTTACCACTATGTGAGGCACAAATGCAATGATGTGTGAGTGCATAATGTAAACTCTGAAGTATTTTATTGCCTTGATTAAGGCAAAAGTTTGTTTCCCGATTATGTTGTATTTTAGAGGTGCATCTCTTAATGCTTTGCTGAAAAATGCAATGGGTTGTTCCTGTCCTTTTACGTTTTTCTGTAGTAGGATAGCAGCAACTGTATGTTCTGATGCAAAGGAGAATATGAAGAAATCTTTGGTAAAATTAGGGTTGATTATAGCTGGTGTTTGGGTAAGAGCTTGTTTTACCAGTTCAAAGGATTTCTTCTCTTCTATGGTCCATTTGACTCCTATTTCTCTTTTCAACATGTTTGTGATGTTTCTTAGGAGTTCTATAAGGTTTGGTATGAACCTTCTTAAGAAATTTATCTTCCCAATGAAAGATTGTAGCTCTTTGATATTTCTAGGATGATTTATTTGAAATATTCCTTCAATCCTTTTGGGGTCAATCTTAATCCCTTATTCAGATATGATGTGGCCTAAAATTTTTCCTTCTTGAAGGCCAAACATAGTTTTCTTGGGATTCAAAGACAAACCATACTTTCTACATTTTTCAAAGACTTTTCTTAAGTGAGCTAGGTGTTCTTCATCATTTTTTGAGTAGACTGTGATGTCATCAAGGTATATCACAATGAAGTACCTATTTCTTCTGGGAAAGAAATATCCATGGTTCCGGCGTTCATTAACCCAAAAGGCATTTTAACATACATGAAGGTGCCCCAGGGTGTGGTGAAAGTTGTCTTGTATTGATCATCTGGGTGTACCAGAACTTGATTGTATCCTGAAAATCCATCTAGCAAAGATATTCTTTTAGAACCTACTACCTTTTGTAAGATGTGATCCATTTTTGGTAAAGGGTAGTTGTCTTTTAAGGAGGCTTTGTTTAAATTTCTGAAGTCTATGCATAGCCTAATTTCTCCTATTTTCTTCCTCACTGATACAATATTTAAAACCCATTCTGAGTATCTCAGAGGGACTATTATTCCAGCATCATACATTTTCCTGATTTCTTTCTCAACCAGGGGTAGTTGTACAAGGTTTATTCTGTGTAGTTTCTGTTTAAAGGGTTTCTGGTTTTTTTAAAGAGGGATCTTGTGCTGAATTATCTCAATATCATATGACTTTAAATATTCATAGCTCCAAGCAAACACATCAGTAAATTCTCTGAACAACTAAACGTATTTATGTTTTATATGGGTTGGAATTTTTTTGGACAGTTTTACCATTTTGGGTTTTTTTTTCACTTCCTATATTGTATTCTTCTATTTCAGCTTCAATGGGTTCCAAGTTTGGCTTCATGGCAACATCATTAAATTCAAATAGTTTTGCAAGAGGAACCAGTCCCTTTGACAAATTATCATTTTTGGACTACAGCACTTCAAAGTCTTCTTTTTCTAAGTCTACACACAGTCCTGTTTCATGGGGGTGTTCTTTGGTAAATAGATTTATATCAGCATTATCAGGAAGTTCTTCTTTGTAATATTATTTCTCAGCAGAGCAGTCTTCTTCATACTCTGAGTCTGAACTTGGCAATTCAAACCCATTTCTAGACTGCAGGAAATCTAATTCTATCTGTTTATCTCCTTCAAAAACTTGCCAATATTTTATGTTATTAGGGACTGCTGGTCTATATTTGACTTGTACTATGTATTGTTTGCTATGATAAGGTTTTTGACATGTACTGGCTGCAAAGGCTAGACCATTGGCAAGGATGTTTTGATTTCTAGGGACAAAGGTAAGATCATATCCTGTGAATGTTTTCAAGAGGTCAAGGGCATAATCCTTATATGCCTTTAATCTAGGACGCTTAGATGTGTATTCTCCCTTAATCTACCTAATGACTAGTGTTACACAGCAATTTGTCACCGTCCCTGCAATTCCCCATCTCGCACGTTGGAGAGCTCTTTCCGTGACCTGTGAGTAGTGACATAACTTGAAAACACTTTCATGGCATTCCCTTGAACATGTACTTTCAGTGCCTTGAAGACAACTCCTTGTGAAAAACCCTAAAAATAGCCTTTTTTGCATTGGCGCAGGTACACAGTTCAGCCCTTGTGCCAAGGGGGCAAATCCTCCAAAGAGGGCGCTCCAATTGGCGCTCTGTCTAAGAGCCGCACCCACGCCAAGCTTAATAAAGGGTGTTTTTAAAAAATAAATGGTGAAATATTGACTCCAACCAATTCCTAAACTGGTCTCTAAATTGAGTTGGGAGGTTGGCTTCGAATCTCCATGTAGAGGAAGTAGTTTTCCACCTCTCATGGAAGCTTCCTTGAGGATAGGGCCAATCCCATAATTGTAGGGATCCCAACTCCCCTTCCACCATCTATATAAGCTTGCCATTTCCCTTTGCAAGCAAATCTCCAAGAACCTTCATAGCCTAAAGAATGCTGCAAGAGCTTTGATAGTCCTCATAGTGCCAAATCCATAGAAAGGAGATTGACGATCGAAGAGAGAGGCTTGTCCCCATTCCCGACAAGCTTTACCGAGATGTATTTTGCTGACAACCCACCGAAGGAAGGTTCAGCGTTAGAGCCAAGTTGTATTTTCCTTTGTTAAATTAATGATAAGTGACTATTGGTTATGGTTCCACTTGTATTGTTCATTATGATCATGAGTTGTGTCTTCTCTGACTGATACATAATTGCATATATATTGGGTTTTACGCTTGTGTTTGTCGTGTTTCTCGTGTGTGCAGGTGTTCGATTGCAGCAAGCGAAAGGATTGTGATCTTCTGGAGCGAGGAAACGGGAGCATCATCTCCTCTACAAACGACAATGTTGGACTTGAGGTAGGCCTTCTTCGCGATTTGGTTTATTGAAATTAGGAACTTGCGCCATAGCGTGTTTTGATTGTTGCTAGACCCAGTCTCGGCTAGTAGGGATTGCCTCTATCCGCAGAGGGGATTTACCTCTACAACAAATTGGCGACTCCGCTGGTGAGTTAGCTTGTTGTTTGCTTTATAAACTACAGACGGAGCCTGAAGTTAGCCAGATAGCCTTCGAAACGCTCTTTCTCTGCATTAGTGAAGTAGATCCATGTTGCTTCAGTCAATCTCTGGTCTAGTTTATGAACTAAATACTTGGAGTATTGTCTTGTATTTTGGTCGATTCTTGACATTGCTTGCTTGATCAACTCTTTTGGCTGGCTCTTTTCGTGTCTTTGGCTTTTGATTTAAGCTCCAACATTACTAGTCTACTTCTTGGATTGCTTATTTTTTATTTTTCCTTAGTAAACTCGGCTGGCGCGCTTTTCAGTGTGATAGTCGCGCCCACTGATGCATGTTGTCAGTGTATTACTCACACCAATTCCATTATGGCGCTAGATTCAGCCTTACAGTTGTGCCAATCCTATAAGGTGCTAGGGTTTACTATGTTTTGAGCCTTCTGAGACTGATCTGGGTGTTTGGTCTTGTTTTTTCGACTGCTTGAGTGTTCTGGAGCCTTTTTTGACTGACTGTGACCTTCTTCCTTTGGTTGTTTGCCCATTTCTATCGATTTTACATTTTAGCCCTTGGGCATCTAGGTGCTATTGTGCGTCGAGCCTCCCTTGGGAGTTTTTGGTTTCTGTCTGTTCAGTCAGCTTTGTGATTGCTTCTCTGCACTCGTTTGGTGGTTGTCTATTGTTTCATTGCATTGTTTGAGTGATTGGCTTCTCCTTCATTCGAATTCCGATTTGTCTCGTTTTGGGCCTAGATTACATGGTTCAATTGAGTCTTTGGGTGTCTTTTGATTTAAGGGAATTTTTATCGATTTGAGATCTCATTGTGTGCTTGCATTGAGTGAAATTTGATTGTTTTTATCTTTTTCTATCACTTCTCAAATTGCTGGTCTCATTAGTTTTCATTTTGTTTAGTGCTTTTGCTCTTAAACATTGAAAAAAAAAAATCTCTTTTGCGTTGGATTAGTTGGTGTGAATTAGATCTTTTTGGTGTTATTAGTGATTAGTAACTTTGAACGAAAAGCTTTTAGTTTCCATTAACTGCATTAGAGATATCATTGGTTGTTTTCTGGTCATTTTGTTGTTGTGTGAAAATCTATTAACTCTCCTGTAATTAGCTTTCATCGAACGAAATGATATACTATGGCATGTAGTATGCATTTAGGTGATTTTGAGACATAACACTCGCTAGGGCCTAAAAAATGAAACATAATTGAAGATAAACAGTAAAATTCATTCAATTTACACTAAGGCTGCATTGAAACATTAACGAAATATTTAGAGGTCTAGGCTAGAGAAGTGTTCCGGCGTCTTTAAACCTAGTAGTTGTCGTTCGTCTCTTGGCTTTAGACAGCACTAGTATGGACTTGTGCTCCCTGTACCGTCACGTATATAAAGGGAGACCCCACTAGGTTTCTTTCCTTTATCCATAGGAAGCCGAGTCTGCCGC
Organism: Pinus albicaulis; assembly: GCA_034641835.2. Classification (NCBI taxonomy): domain Eukaryota; kingdom Viridiplantae; phylum Streptophyta; class Pinopsida; order Pinales; family Pinaceae; genus Pinus; species Pinus albicaulis. Next base: position 2,074,426 of record MU968403.1, on the reverse strand, counting down.
CCTATACCCGTGATACACCGAACACAACATTTGGGGAGATTTCCTGCACGTACGTTAAGTCCTTGGTTGATTTATCTTTCATTTTGAAACCAAGGTGTATATTACAGTTCAAGGTTATTTGGTACACCCTTTGCCTAGTATTCTTGAGCAGTCATTTTGGTCTTATCTGACTCTTTAAATTTGAAAAGATCACCAAGCGCTTCTCCTTTCACGCTTCCTTCAAAACTGAAAGAGATAGAGTCATCTTTCATCCGTTTCTCGACTTTTAAAACATGAAACGGTGAAGTTTCTAGGTTTCAATGTCGTAAAATAAATCACCCGCAATCACACACCCTATTAGATTTTGCTTGTTGGCCATTTGATTGTGTGCCTTGAGTCTTTTTCAGCCCGTGTGTTGTGTTTGATCTTTTCCTTTTGTCATCATTGTCACAGTGGCAGAACCTTCAGTTTCGTCTACTAGTAGTCCATATACAGACGATTCATCAGAGGTCTCGCAATCCTCTGCTGAACCACAGCAGCCCTTTGTTTCTGAGTTTCCCAACGGGGGACCGGTTCTATTTGAGCTTCCCTTTGGAGGACCAGTTGAGTTCAATTGGCCCTTTTCCGACCCTTGGTCTGGATTGGGAGTAGGGGAACATTTCCCTCCTTTTACATCGGGTTCACCTTTTTTAGCTGCTGTTATTCCTCCTAGTCCTTGCCGTCTGTTACGAAATCTAGCGGCAAGTTCAAATATGAGTGAATCTAGTCATTCTCCTAGCAAGGAAATCCCCACGTCTGGTGAAGATTACCAGTTATTCCCAGAAGTAACCCAGAAGTTATTCCTAGAAGACAACGCCGAATCATCTGTTATGTCTTCGCCTAGTCAGATTATCGCTGCCACTGCCTCTATGGGGGTATCAACTCCTTCTATGAGGCCGGTTGTTCCTTCGTTGGGGATGTCTCCTAGGACACCTATCACGTCGTCCTCTCAGGTCACTTCTGTACCCGTTAGGCCCACTATTTGTGTGGTTGCATCTACACCTGCTATTACTACTCAGTCCGTAAGGACCACATCGCTTCCCAAAGACATCTATATAGCTTCTGCTATGCCAGAGAACATCTCTCCTAAGGAGTATCGATTGTCCCTACAACAATCGAACCCCAAGGTCAGACCATCCTCTCAAGATCCCAACCGCTCATATTTTTCGCATTATGCACAGGATGGTACACCCGTGTACATTTTTCCATATCAGTACGATGATTATGGGAATCCTTTACGTTTACTCACTCCTGAGGCTCAACTTCATGCTCAGGGTTTACCGTATAACCAGGCTGGGCAGCCTTATAACCCGCAAGGACAACCTTTTCAAGGCCAACCTTCGGGCCAGCCTGGCTATCCTTATGCGGGCTAGCAAGGGCTATTATACAGTCCACAAGGACAGTATTACAACCCTTCAGGTCAACTCGTGCAACCTCTTCCTGGAGTCCAACCGGGACAACCTCAAGGACTCACAGGTCAACCAGGGTACCAACCTCGGCCGGTATACAGTCCTAGGGGGCAAGTCCAACCTTCCCAATCCATGCAACTTCAGTATCCTGTTGCTCCAAATGTTGCACATCAGCCAGGACCATCTTATGGTCCTGCTGCAGGTCAAACCAGTTATCGTCCACCACCTGGCTCTATTCCTCCACCAGGCTAACCGGTCCATCCGGCGCAACCCAGTGTTCCTCCACCAGGCCAACCGGCCCATCCAATACAACCTGGTGCTCCACAACAGCCAGGTCAACCTGCGCAACTGGCACAAAATATTTATTCTGGTCAACCTGTTCAACCAGGGCAGCTCGTTCAGCCAGGTTAGCCTGTTCAACCAGGCCAGCCTCCACACTCTGTCAACCCTGCCCAACAGTCGATTTATTTGATGCCACAACCGAATCAACCGATGCATCCTAATTATCAGGCTCAACAGGGTCCCACCTATCAGTAGCCTGCTCAACCCCAAGGCGATTACTACCCTCACGGTCAATATTGACCGACTTATAATCCGCCCCAAGGTTCCCATTATTACACTCAACAACCTGGCTACACCTATACTCAGCAACCAAATCCGCAGACTGCTCAAACAGGGCCGACTTACAATCAGGGTCCATACTCTAGTTATCAAGCCCCGTACATTGGTTACCAACAACCGAATCAGACTGGTTACCAGTAACCGAATCAGACTGGTTATACACCCTATACCCCCTACAGTCAGAATCCTGCTGGACAGAACCCATGGGGGCAAGGATATTCTCAACCAGCATGGAGTACAGGTACTGGTCATAATCGAGGGCCTGGCATGGCGTTCAATCTGAAATTGCCGTTCTTGGCTACCTTGGAATTACCGGACGTTTCTAAATTAACCAATGATCCGATTCTTCACAATCCTTATTGGCCTCCGGTTCCGACCAAGGTACCTAGCCACTACCCAAAGTTTGAAGGTAAAGCTGGTGAAGACCCCTAAGCTCATGTAATGATCTACCATTTTTGGTGTTCATCTAATTCTTGGGTCGATGATTCAATCCGTCTACATCTCTTCCAACACACTCTTACCGGTGCTGCTACTAAGTGGTATATTGAATTACCCCGTGGCATCCTTCAAGATTTCAATACTTTAGCAATGGATTTTCTGACTCACTTTTAGTTACCGGTTCGCTATGAAGCCGAGACGCATCTCCTGACTTCATTGAAGAAGGATAAAGCCACCCACATATCTGATCATATTCATGAGTGGTGACGTCGTCGTAGGCTGATCAAGTTTGATATACCTGATCAACTACTAACTCATTGGTTCACCACGTCCTTCGTTAACAAAATCGTGCAAGATATTGCTATGGGGGCATTTGTGACTGAAGAACAGGCCATTGCGCATGCCCAGTATCTCGATCTGGTATACTCTCAGTTCGGCACGCTGTATGACATTTTGACTGATGCTCCACGCTCGAGAACCTCTAAAGCTCCACCTACCCTAGCGATGGATGGTGTTATTGGTTCTGTGTCTCAAAATTCTCGAAAATCTTCGAATGGGAAGCAAAATTCGAATTCGTCCAATACTTCTGCTCTTCCTGCCCCTCTAGATTCTGGAAAAAATGCAGAGGTTAACGCTGTTCAGGCTAACCCTACGGAAAAAGCCTCCAAATGGAAAAAGAAGGGCAAAGGAAAATCCAAACCCGATGCCCTAAAGTCAGAGTCTTCTAAACCTCGTATTGAGGATAGTTCCCAACGTAAACTGAAGTACCCCTGCCTTATTTGTGAAGGAGATCATTATACCAAAGATTGTCCTAGACGATCTGAAATTAGTCAACTTCTCAAAGGCTCTAAAGGGACTCCAGCAGTTCTTAAAGAACCGTTCCCGTCTCAACAGACCCAGATGGTTGAACAACCATCACCATCTGTGCCATTTGGGTCCCAGGTCTTTATGATGAATGGTGCTGCACCCGTCTCAATCACTACGCATTCGAAGGATTATACTGGATTGCGTCAGGAAACTGGAAAGGAAGTTGTGGATGGCCCACCTCCTCCACCTGTCTCCGGTTCTTTGGAAATTGCAAAGCCTACTGCTAAACCTGTTGTGAGGCCACCTTCTAAAGGTGTTCTACGAAGGTCTTCCTACAATCCAAATGCCCGTGCCGCTCAGCACTACAGTATTGTTGAGGATTTGGCACAAGCGCCTTCTGCTATGTCCACATTGGAAGTCCTTCAAAGTTTCCCTTCACAACGGAAATCTTTGTTGTCTGCAATCGGTGGAATCGATCTCGCCGATTCTAGTCTTCTCACCTTCGACTTAGAAAACTTTACCCCCTGACTTCCGCATCAAATTTCTATCGTTATTAAAGTTGGGCTCAACGGTCTTAACATCCATAGGGCCGTCGTAGATGAAGGTGCTTCTACCTGTGTCATGTCATCCACTTGCTGGAAGGCCATTGGCTCTCCGGCTCTCTCATCGTCTCCCAATGCCTTAGAGGCATTCGATGGTCGGGAATCCAAACCCTTGGGTGTTCTCGAGAGTTTTCCAATTACGTTATAGGGGAAGACAGTCAACGTAGAAGTAGAAGTGGTTGACGCCAAGCTTAACTACAATCTACTTCTCGGCCGCAGTTGGACTCACGCCATGCTATGCGTACCGTCCACCCTCTTCCAACTTCTTAAGTTTCCTCACGAGGGAAAGATTGTTACTGTGGATCAGTTGTTTTTCTTCACCTCCACCTCTGAGAACAACGTTCCTTACGTGGATCAGATCCCCAATCCCCCTGACAGTGTAGGACCCGGTCTCTTCAAGGACCCCGTCCTCATGGGTATTTTTCCCACGCCACCACCACACACCGTTCAAGCTAATATGACCTCTAGGTCTGACGACCCATGGATCATCCCTTCGCCTGAACAGGTGACTAATTTTGGAGAATCGATGCCCCTAACTCCAGTAGAGATTAATTACTGTGAAATCGTCGCCGCATCCGATCCTCCTCCTTCTCAACATGCTCCTTCGAGCATGGCTTTAGATATCTATTCTCAATCCCCCTGGCTCGGCGAGGTCGACTCGCCTGATCCTCTTAAGGAGATTTTTCCTTCTGACGAAGCCATTGTTGAAACAATGTCTCTTGAGGAACTTCCTGGGATCATGCCCAGCCTGGGGGCAATGTCAGATTGTCTAGAGCATCTCTCTCCTAAGCCTCCTCCATCGAGCTCACTAGAGCACAGTTCCTCTTCTTGTGCCAAGCTCCTAAAACAATGAAACAAGTTGCTACGAGGACAGTTCTTTTAAGTGTGTCAACCTCGTTAAAATAATGAAACACAAGCACATTCAATTCGAGTTTTGTTAGATTTAGATCAAATCTCTTATATTTTCAACCTTCACTCCATTTTCCATGGACTGAAGCTTGCGGGGCATGTACCTCGAATTGAGACACCATGCTGGGGGCATGGCCGTCTTCCTCAAGCATAGTTTGTGTTTTAATCTTGCATAAAAATAAAACTCATTTCCAAGCATAGTTTGCATGTGTGTTTTCATGTGTGCTTTTAAGCTTGTATAAAAAAAAAATGTGTGATTAGATACATTATGTGAAAATTTTCATTTGGGTCGCTTTTTATGCAACTGATGCATTAAGATAAAATTGTATTAGACATTTGCATAGCATATAAAAACATCATCATATGTGAAAAGATCCATCCAGAAATAGGTATATATATATATGTGTGTGTCGAAATGTTTACATAGTGTGCATCACATAAAATAAAAAATATACATGTTTGTCTTAATATAGCCGGAGACGACATGTATCTCAAAAAATATGTAGAAGAAGCCCTAGATGTCTAATCTGCATGGTGCTCGTGATAACAAGTCACCGCACGCACTAAGCATCTCAGTAGTCGGTGGAGACGACTAGGCAGCCCCACAGTGTGTCGCTGGTATGCTAGCGGAACATCTGCTAGCCGTGCATAGTCTAGGATCCCCCGGGCAATACCCTCCAAGTTTTGGATCAGTTCGCCGCCTTCGCCACGCTCATCTTGAGGGTCATGAATGGCATGGGTTCTCCGCGCAATGGGTGACATGCCCGCGGGCCTCTCTGGGCCGACATCTGCATACACATAAAACTGTTATTAGAACGGACATGTATTACCAAAAAAAATCATAAATGCATAAAAAATCAAAAAGAGTATCATACCCAACTCCTCATCCCAGTCCTCCCCCTCCGGGAGCAGAAGATCTGGATCTCCGGTGAAATCGGTCCCAGCATAGGGCCAATCTTCGACCACGATCAGCTGTTGCCGTAACCACCCAAAGAACTCGGGTCTCCAATACATCTGTTGACCTCCTCCTAACCTGGGCATAAGTGTTGCCCAGCGAGCCATCCTCAGCTCTCTTGGTACCGGCTCAGCAACTATGGCCCCTTGGCCCTGGAAGATAGGTAGTCATTCCAGGATGAATGACACCAAAATGGAACCATAGCCAAACTGCTTTAGTTTGACTTTCTTTCATCTTTTCAGTTGCCTCTTGAGATTGATCGTCACTGCAGTAGCCCAATCGAACAATGTGGGGTTCATACACTCGGAGGCTAGTATGAGTTGGGCTTTGGTTGCTTCATGCGGTGCCTGCAATCCTGCAGCCCGCGTAATGGTGTGTAGCACTACTCTGAGTGCTAGATCACGAATAGTATGGATGTCCACCTTCCCGCTTCCCGATTCGGTTCGTGCCCCTGGGCACACCCTCACCATTACTTGTTCCATCTTTTCCCCAGAAGGTCCGCTACCTGTCAAAATGGGTACTGGGCCTCTGCGCGTCAACTTGGTGATAAATTACACGTCAGAAACCTCAAGTTCCAACACTTGGTCCCGAAGTTTAAAAACTTCCTCATTTTCGCCCCATATGCTGACCAATTATTGTAGTAGCTCAGGTTGAGCTCGTAAACATGGAGTAAGAAAGAATTTTTTGAGTCCACAGTTCCTTAGTGCATTCATACAGGCTTCATTCTCCATAGCCATTTCATCTTCCTCCCCATGTTCTCTCTCCTTCCATTCGATAACCATCATGCTTGTATATCTGCATCAACACAATAAAAAATGCTTTGTTAGATCTCTGGTGCATTCGAAAATCCACATGGGTAGCTCACATTTTGAAAATTTTAAGTGTAAAATTGAGTTGCGCCATTGGCGTGACCCCTTTGTAAAGAAATGTCCATTGGCGCGGGTCCGTGCCCGATACCCGTGCCAATGAAGCGAGCCCTAAAATTTTAAAAGGGGCCCTCCAGAAGTCTAATGCACAATGAAAAATCATAAAAAATGGATTAAAACGGAGCTCAAGGGAACGCCTTTTACCTGGACCAAACGAGGAGCTGAATGACATCCCAGATCAGTCGCAATCACCGCCACAAGTTTGCACACAAACAGACCACTGTTGCTCTCCAAGTAAGGTAAAAAGTAAAAGTAATTTTGTTTTACCATTTGAAGCCTATTTATAAATTTTTAAGTCAAAAATTAGGTTTTCAATGTCATTTTTCTCAGAATTTTAATATATTTTGTCGAAAATGGATTTTACACTTGCTTTTATGTGCAGCGACAGGTTTTCATGCGACTTGGACAGTGATACCAGTTGTATTTTATACTTTTTCGGACTCGGTAAAAACACGAAAAAGTCATTTTGGAGTCATCCTTCAGCTCTTTTCTGACTCTCTAAACATGAAAAGATTGCCGAGTCCCTTGTCGTCTCGATCTCGTTAAAGTGGCCACGAAACGACATCTACCCAGTATACGTTTACCCCTTTTTCGGGCTGGGATAGATTATTTACGAAAAAATAATACCCTAGCCTATCGCGACTAGGAGGTTTTCTCAGATATTGTTTTCTACCTTTTTGGATCTGAGGAACTATTTACGAAAAGGGACCATTGGAGTTTACTTTCCCGCTGTCTTTTCAAACTCTCTAAACATGAAAAGACGCCGAGTTATTCCTTTTTCAGACTCGTTAAACCCTGATGACATCGGATTCAGTCGTAATGATGTTATTCGAGTTCCTCCTTCCTAGGGCTCGTTAAATGTACTAGGATGGACTTATGTAACAAGAATATGGTATCCTCTTCAAGCTTGTGTAAAAATAAAGAGGTGCTCGCCAAAAATGGTGGGGAAAATGGAACCAGCATCATTGTTGTGTCAGCAATATGTCGCTCTTAAACATGGAACTTGTCTGCATTCGTGTCGGGTTGGGGACATCTCATCTCGTTTTTCACTTGCCTCCGTGGGTTTGGGTGATCCTTTTGACCTCTCATCTCCTCTTTGCCTCGTCATCATGACCTCTGATCTTTTGATGTCAAATACTGCCAAATCCACTATTGTGCCACCTATATGTTCAAGAGAAGTTGACCTCTGCAAGTATCAACCTTCCTTTGATTCTCATCTGATATTGATTCACAACGACATTATGTTCATCTGTCTCGCATCGATGATGTGGGAAACACTATGGCCCACCTTCGATCAGGGTCACTTCCTGTCGACTTCAGCCCATTATCCAGGAAGCTGATCTAGAGACTCCCTTCTGGTACCTTGGAGCCTGCATGCCTCAATGGCAGGTTCTTCGCGTTCGACATGAGGTTTTCATCATTGGCCTCCGATCAAGTGATTCTACGGGTGTTCGACACCAGTTCATTGATTCGAATGCTGTAGATTGTACCTGTAGTACCTTGAGGACCATTGTCATTAATGGTGGTACCTCTCGCGTCTATTAACAGCCTCCATCATTGGCTGGTAATCAAACGATGTTCTTGCATGTTCGACTTCAGCTCACTCATTCGCATGCTTGAACTTGTACTTTGTTTGGGTCGAGATGGAGCGAAAGACCCTGGATTTTGTCTGCTAGAATCCAGGCTGTGATTTTGTGGATTATTATGATTAATTACATGACTCACTGATTAGACTGATTAGATGGCTACGACCATACCTGAGTCTATTTATTGATCCTTACTGGATGGTTGCATCCATGCCTTGGATCTAGATTATTGTATACTCTGTTATGGATGGCTGCACCCATACCACGTATATATCATGTATTTGAGATATCAGTTGTACTTCGCTACGCAGGTTTTTTGACGGAGGTGTTTTCAGTTGGACACGTTCTCATAAAGCATTTCACCCATCTCTCTCTTTCGAGCCTCATGCTTTAGGGGGCATCTGTTACACAGCAATTTGTCACCATCTCGCAAGTTGGAGGGCTCTTTCTGTGACCTGTGAGCAGTGACATAACTTGAAAACACTTTCATGGCATTCCCCTGAACATGTACTTTCAGTGCCTTGAAGACAACTCCTTGTGAAAAACCCTAAAAATAGCCCTTTTTGCATTGGCGCGGGTACACAGTTTAGCCCTCGCGCCAAGGGGGAAAATCCTCCAAAGAGGGCGCGCCAATTGGCACTCTATCTCAGATCCACACCCGCGCCAGACTTAGTAAAGGGTGTTTTTAAAAAATAAATGGTGGAAGATTGACTCCAACCAATTCCTAAACTGGTCTCTAAATTGAGTTGGGAGGTTGGCTTCGAATCTTCATGTAGAGGAAGTAGTTTTCCACCTCTCATGGAAGCTTCCTTGAGGATAGGGCCAATCCCATAATTGTAGGGATGCCAACTCCCCTTCCACCATCTATATAAGCTTGCCATTTCCCTTTGCAAGCTAATCTCCAAGAGCCTTCATAGCCTAAAGAATGTTGCAAGAGCTTTGATAGTCCTCATAGTGCCAAATCCATAGCAAGGAGATTGACGATCAAAGAGAGAGACTTGTCCCCATTCCCGACAAGCTTTACCGAGACGTATTCCGCTGACAACCCGCTGAAGGAAGGTTCAGCGTCAGAGCCAGGTTGTATTTTCCTTTGTTAAATTAATGATAAGCGACTATTGGTTATGGTTCCACTCGTATTGTTTATTATGATCATGAGTTGTGTCTTCTCTTACTGATACATAATTGCACATATATGGGTTTTACGCTTGTGTTTGTCGTGTTTCTCGTATGTGAAGGTGTTCGATCGCAGCAAGCGAGAGGATTGTGATCTGCTTGAGCGAGGAAATGGGAGCATCATCTCCTCTACAAACTACAGTGTTGGACTTGAGGTAGGCCTTCTTCGTGATTTGGTTTATTGCAATTAGGAACTTGTGCCATAGCATGTTTTGATTGCTGCTAGACCCAGTCTGGGCTAGTAGGGATCGCCTCTATCCGTAGAGGGGATTTACCTCTACAACAACTAGCTATGAATCTCCATGGACAATTATCCTCTTGGCTCCTAATTTCTTTAATAATTATAGCCCTAGGAGGAGTTCCTCATATTCAGCTATGTTATTTTTTCATTGAAATTTTATCTTATATGAGTGAACTTCTGCATGATTGGTCTCTGTGTTATGCACCCATATACCTGCTCCTAAACTAGTCTTGCCACAAGAACCATCAAAAATCATACTCCAAAGAGGTTCAAATTCAGATTTATCATTGTGTTGATTATTGTGGCTACCACTATGTTTGTCATTGTTTTGTTCATGGTATCCACTATGTTTGCTGTTATATTCTATTTGGGAAAACTGTTTTGACTGTTCCTCCTCTTTTTCCTCTTCTTGTTCAGCTGGTTGCTCATTTTCTGTCACTTGTTCACTAAAGTTTTCATCATTGTAAAGGACAAATGAATCAAGATCTGTATGAATGGAATAAAGAGGGGAGTTATCTGGTTTTTCTTGACTGCTAACCATGTATTTCATGTGTGTTTCCCTACATAGTCTTCTTGGTTGACTAAAGACAAGGATGGTAGCATAGGTCATGTCCATTTGGAGGGTGCCTTGGAGTTTAGCTCCCCATGATCTTGAAAGGAGCATGCCATATTTAGGAGGTATATCAGCCACTACAATATCCATTACAAGGCTCTTGGCTGGTATTTGTGCTAGATTAACACATAGATATTTGATTAGGCCTAGACATTTAACTCTACTAGTATATAAAGAGTATAAATCTTTGTATGGTCTAGTTATCTCAAGGCCTAGTCTTTCCATTACTACCTTTGGCATAAGGTTATGTGAAGCTCCGAAGTCTAACATGGCACTGTGGAGGATTTTATCATGGATGTTTAAACTGACATAAAATGGAGGAACACCTCCCTCTTGAAATTTTCCTTCTAATTATGGTTGAAACAGAAGCTCAGGTTTGTCATCATTTAGATTAATAGAATCAATATTTTCTCCTGTGTTTAAAGATTTCAAAAATTGAGATCTATATACATCTTGAGTGACTAATTCAGTTAGAGGAATAGATATTTTGATCTTGACAATTTCATTCTCTATACTGAAAGGTGTCTAATTTTTTGAAATGTTCAAACCAGTCTTTTCAGACACTGTTTTCACAACAATTTCAGCTTGCTGGTTTTTATTAGGAAACTCAGTTAAAACATTTTTTTTAGGGGCACTAGATGTGTTGCTAGTGTTGCTTTGGTCATTGCTGCACTTGCCACTAGGTTGGTTGTTTTTGCTTCTATTTTTATCAGAACTTTCAACCACTGTGTTCAGATTTTCTGTTGTCTTTTTAGGAATGTTTTCATGGGTCTTCCTAGCAAAAATTTCAGAGTTCTTTCTTTTGGGAGTATCTAGTTTTTTCTTACTCCTGAGGTCATATTGTCTATGTACTTCCATGATGGAATTTTCAAAGTCGTGTTTGTAGTCTTCAAATTCTAGGCTTTCTTCCTCATTTGGTGTAAATATGCCTTGTTCTTCCTCGGTGAGGAAAACAATATCCTGATTATTAACTCCCATTAGGTTTATATGAGTTTCCTTTGTTTCTTCAGTTACCCCCTCATCCTCATCAGCATAGTTTTCTTGGAAAGGAGTTCTGATTTTCTGATCATGACCTCTTTGTCTTATTTGAGGGGGGTTTCTCCTAAAGTCTTGGTTTTGGTTATGATTTTGATTTATGTTTTGAGGAGTTGTTTGGTTTTCTCTCAGGTAAGCTCTCTCATTTACATTCATCCTCTCCATAATCCTCTCCATGGTTTTAAATAAGTTATCATTCTTGGTATTAGATGTGGAGGCTACAACTTATTCCCTATGTGACTCTTTTCTCATTTTTCATTCTAGCTCTTTTGGCAATCAGATTGGCTTCTACACTTACTGCTCCCCTCTGCATATCTTCTAATGTAAGGGGTTCCTTTTCTCTTAATTGATAATCCATTTTTGGGTCAAAACCATCAGGAAACTTCATTAGAGCTAGACCTTGTGGAGGTTTCATGTGTGTAGGGAGGGCAGTTTATACACTATTGAACCTAGTGCAGTGTCCTTGGACACCTTCTCCAATATTTCTCTTAATGTTTTCATATTCTGATAAGATTTGGAGAGGGTTCTTCTTGACTTCCCATTTATTTAAGAATAATTGATGAAAAGTAGGGAGGTCATGTATACTATTAGGGGTTAAGCCTTTGAACCATTTTCTTGCTTCTCCCCCTAGACTTTGAGCAAACAATCTTAGTTTAACAGTCTCATCACCTATTTCTTGTCTGTCAAAATAGTCATTCATTCTATCCACATGTAGTTGAGTAGTTATAGGACTACTTGCATCATATAAGGGAATCTTGGACTGGTAGTCTAGTGGTAGAACAACTAAGGGAAAAGGTAGGACTAGTGGTGCATACCATGTTGTCATGGCTGGGGGATGGGGAAACAAAGGTGGGTTAACAAGAGGAGGTGGAGGGTTAAATTGAAGAGGGTGAATAGTGGAGGATTAGATTAGTAAAACTGAGTTCTGTTGTAAGGTGGATAAGTCTAAAACGATCTGGGTTATCCAATTTCGAGATCTAGTCCTAGACAAGCTTTGTTCTAGGGGTGAGTCAGATAGGATATTCTGCAAGTTTTTGAGGTTTTTAGGTAGGGAACTTGCTTTGTGGATAGGTCTTCTAATAGTTGGGCTTTTGGGTCTAGGAGACTTTATAAGGATACTTTTAGGATTGTCAACTATTGCATGGGGATTTGGGTCAGGATGGAATCAGGTGCAAATTCTTCTAGAAGCCAGAATTTTGGACCCAAAAATTAGAAAGGTTGAGAGTTAATGATAGAATTAAAGGAAAAAACAATATGTGAAAGAAATACTTAATCCACAAATTATTATTGACTGGGTTCTGTTGATGTTTGATGATAAAATAAGTTTCCCAGTGGAGTCTATGGAAACCCAATGGAGTCAGCAGGCCTACTGAAAACTAGTGGAGTCACTAGGTGGAGGATTTTTAATTGTTTTATGGCTGGCTATTGTCCAACATTACCAACCAGATACCATTCTTGGCTAACACTAGATTCATCTAAGTTAAAAATGAGGTTTTTTGAGTTTTTTTTTAGGTTATATTAAGTTTTTTATTACTCAGTATTCCCTAGTATGGTCGCCACTTTGTTGGCTCCCCGTGATTTGCAAGATTAGCAAGAACAAAATCTGCAGGGAACCACATCAGACCACTTTGGAGTCCAAGGACCTAGCCTTCCTGGACTCAGAGAGGGCTCTCTCTATCTAAGTGTTTGTAAATGATATGTCTTTATGCTTTTGTTGTATGATCTTAGGCTAGTTATGATGTTCTAAGGACTTGTTTGTTTTGATTGATTGATTGGTTGATTGATAGATCAATGGTGTGATTAATTGAGGAAATGTTTCAGCTGAATAGATAGACCATGAGAAACATCAATCCGTTGGGATATGGAGTCATAAAAGGATTTAATTGTTCATCAACTCTGCAAGAGTTTTCATAGGGAAAGCTAACTATATCAAGTGGATATCTTAGATTATATGGCATGTGAAATGACAATAAGTTGTCAAAACAGTAAAGGGAAATTAAGAATCCTTTAACCCTACTTCAACAAGAAAATCCTTTTAGGTAACAGTTTAAGAAAAACCAAAGGACAGGTCACACCATAGACTTCTTTAGCTAGACTTTAATAAGAAAACCTTTAAGACAACAATCCAGTAATCCTAGAATTAATTTCAGACAAAGAAAACATTTAAGATAACAATGAATGAAACTAAATAGCAAGATGGACTTGTATTATTTAATCAAACACTCTAAAGACCTTCAATTTAACATTTCAAGACAAACCAAAGGAAAGGGCATACCATAGACTTCTTTGGATGGAATCTACTGAGTAAAATTCAAAGAAAGGTCTTAAAAACAATGTTTCAAGCTACACAAAAGGACAGGGCATACCATATACTTCTTTGGCTTGACTCTATTAAATCATTCCTAAGACAACAAGCTAGGTGGAACCAAAGAGAAATTAAAAATTATCCAATCATACCTTGCAGAAGAAAACATTAAGATAAAGAAAGTAGAAAGAATTAGGGTGCCAAGACAGCATATCCTAATCTAAAATTTATGTTCTTTTATCAGAGAAATAATGGACAGAATGGAAAACAGAAGGAAAACATTGACAAAGAAGGAAAACTTCACCATTAACATAGCTCAAGAATCCCATGAATGTGCTTGTATTACTGATGTTCAAAATAGTTACATTACTCTAGCACAATAGAACTCTACAACTCAGAGCTTTCTCAAATCTAGCCTAGCAGTCCTCAACTAGCTCAACAACCAACAATCAGCCAACTAACCAAGCAACCAACACTAAAAATGAATAATACATGCAGTATTTATTTGCAAAATGAGGAGGTGATCCTAAGCTAGGGTTTCGGATGTGTATTTATTACAGAGTTAATCATTTTTTGACCTTTGAGACCATGCAAGGCCCAAGGAAAAATATCTGAGACTGATTCACTGTAATAATACCTCCTAACTTAACCGTTTGAGCTAACCTTTGGAAATATATGACTTTGAGGCTTTTCAATAACTTTTACATTCACTGTTGAGTAGATGAGAAATATCTCTGACTATCTCAATAACTGCTGATGTCTTTATTGAAATAAAACATGTTTTAGGTGTCCAAATGTGTCCTTTGAATAAGTAAATGCCTTGGTTTAGTCCTTTGAATCTGCCTCTCTGTGAATATTTGCCTTAATTTATCCTTTAAGCTCTCTTTAGGTCTTTAAACTTGGATTTCTCCTTTAACTGTCTGCCTTACTGTCTTTTCCTTTAATTATGCTTTTATCTCTGATTTGTGACTAATCCTTTTGATTTTTCCTTTAATCTTTTATTTAATCATTAACCCTCTGATCTTCACTACCACAGTCTTCTAATTATTTTCATCATTCTTTGTATCTTTGTTTGTCTTTATTGCGTAGGGGGGGGGGGGGGGGGGAAGATCTTCTGCTGTCAGAGTGCATGGATAACCACCAGTGATCATGATCCATTGGGGATTATGTTCAATCTTATGCCTCTGGTCCTTCTAATGAAAAAAAATTTCTGGATCGTTAGCCAAGACTCTTATTTAAACCATTTTGGACCCTTGGAATGCCAATTACCTATTCCTGCCTTGAAACCTGCACAATAAAAACAAAATGTTAGCTTAAAACCTGCGTCGAGGGGCTTTTCTGCATTTATTTGGGTTTTTCGGGTGTTAAAAGCATTTACAGAGGTGGTAATGGCAGACTGGGGCTTTATCGTGAAGCCACAGGGCCTAAGGAGTATTTTAATGGAGGAGGCAATATTGATTTATGGCGCGAAGGGGAAAAGGTGGTTTTCGCGAGCAAGGGGGCGGTTTTCACATGGGATGTGAAGTGGAAAGCGGGTTTGGGGGATGGCGTGTGATTCCATTCAGCGATCGACACGTGGAAGAGGGTACATGGGTGAATACCGCCTATTTTGCAAGGCTTGGGGTTGTTTAACCCCCGCGCAAATAAATGTGTGATCAGGGCTATGGGCCCTTGGATCTCGATAGGTAGAGATCAATGGTGGTAGGGTTAAAGGAGTGGCGAGCAATTCAGAGGTGGTGGGGCCCAGGTGGACAAGTGGTAGTGTTTTATTTGTAACACGGGGTTTGGTGCATGTGGGGCCCAGGGGTTAATTAGACAAGCGAAAGCACTTTTTATTAAAGAAAAGGGACGAGGTCATATGGATGGTTTCAATCAAGTGCAGGGGATTAAAAATATTAAAGCAGGGGCTTTAATATTTATGAAGGGTCGGGTTTTAACTTAATAAAATAGAGTTTTAATATAAATCAAAGGGTCTCGAAAGGTTTTATTTTTTGATTTAAAACAATTTAAAAATGATTTTTTACATTGTTTTAGTGCATATAAGGAAGAATGGTGAAGGGAGGGGGGTTAACGTAGTTTTAGTGGGAGAAAATGAGGAAATGAGGCTTTTGGGTTGGAAAGAAGGATGAAAATGAGAGAATTAAGCCCAAACATGAGTTTTTTAAGAGCAAGAGGGTAATTTTGAGAGGGGAAAATGAGGCATAGTGAAGAAGGTTTCATGAAGATAATGAAGGCAGTGAGATTTCAGAAGATAGCTGATAGTCAAAGAATGCTATCTTCAGCTGATTGTATAAAATCCATAGTCAGCTAGTGAAACTATAGAATACAAGAGGATAACACGGAAAAAATATGATTCCATCCTCTATCCTTTGCCTCTGCAGAAGTCCACAACTAGCTCCCAACATTGCTACTGAAACCTCAATGTTAGATTGTGCATTGAGCTACCATAATGGGAATATTGTTGTCTGGTAGTGGATATGGCTCATTCTGCTAAGGGGTTCAATAATTCTCTTGGACCTCTTCCTTTTAATGAAGATACATATGTCATGTCCTTGGTTGCATCACATTTATTTTTATTTGATTTACATCTTAATTGTCTTATATGGTATTCAAAATCCTTTAGGGAATTTTCCTGTAATTCTTGTCATTACCTTTTGTAGAGTCCATATTTGCAACATGTTTATGAGCCTTGCAATCTTCTCAACGCTTTGCCTCTTACCAGATTTCAGTCCTTTAAGTGTTGGCATATTTTCTAATGCTTGAGATATATTATTTTCTTAGCATTGCAATTAGTGGGTTGTATTTAACTATTATGCACATTATGTATCCAAAATTGTTTACCTAATGAAAGCAGATACCTTTAGACATTCAATTGCCATAGAAATACTATAAGCTAATTATAGACCACAATAAATAAAATTTGTTATCAGTATCCTCTTTCCCCTGTGTTTTCACATTAGCATTATCTTTTATACCAACAACCACAAAAGGCATTAGAAACAAAACATAAACTTATCCACATCAGATTGTTGGTTGTGACAACATATCTAAAGTTGAAATTTTTTTTGTTGAAGTTTCTTCCATGTGTCTTCTTCTAAAAAATATAGTGTCAATTGTCTTACAACCACTAGGATTGTGATCAGACACTCGATGTAAGGCCACAATAGGCATAATATTTTTGGTTGGGTCGTGCGGTGTAAGGCCTCCAAAGGAAACACGTTCAGGTCCAGTCAGGTCGGGTCGTGCCATATTGTGAGGGTGCCCAAGGAAACACATTCATGAGGGTCAGGTTGGGTCGGGTCGGGTCAGGTTGTGTCATGTGAGGCTGCCCAAGGAAACACATTTGGGTGGGTCGAGTTGGGTCGGGTCATGTGAAGGTGGTCGTATAAAAAATTATAAGTTGTGACTGCCCATGTTGCTTGTGCATGTTTGTGCGATCCGTTTTCCGTTTGCTCCCTCATGCACCCTTCATTCGGACGGGTCTGGTTGTGCAATTTGAAACGCGTTCAGGTTGGGTTGGGTTGGGTCGTGTCGTACTATGAGGGTGCCCAAGGAAACACATTCGGGTGGGGTGGGTCGGGTCTGTTCAAGTCGAGTCAGGTCAGGTTGTGTCATGTGAGGCCACCCAAGAAAACGTGTTTGGGTAGGTTGAGTCAGGTTGAGTCGTGCCATGTGAAACACATTCGGGATGGGTTGGGTTGGGTCATGCCATACTGTGAGGATGTCGAAGGAAACGTGTTCGGGCGGGTCAGGTCAGGTTGGGTACTCATGGCAGGCTACCCAAGGAACGTGTCCAGCCAGGTCGAGTCGTGTGAGGTCGTGTGAGGGCGTCCAAGGAGTAGATTGTTAGGCTCTAAGGTTTAGGAACAATGTTCGGGAGTTAGAGTTTGGGGTTTAGGAACAATGTGTCGAGTCATGTGATCGATTTTAGGGTTTAGGAACAATGTTTTGGGTCGTGTGATCAGGTCGTGTGAGGGCACCCAAGGAAACACATTCGGGCGGGTCAGGTTGGGTCTGGTAGGGTTGTGCCGTGTGAGGTCGCCCAAGGAAACATATTCATACAGGTAAGGTCGAGTTGTATGATGGTGCCCAAGGAAACACATTCGAGCTGGGTTAAGTCAGGTCGTGCCGTATTGTGAGGGTGCCCAAGGAAACAAGTTCGGGCGGGTCGAGTCAGGTTCAGTTCGGTCAGGTCATGTCGTGTGAGGCTACCCAAGGAAACTCGTTTGGGTGGGTCGGGTCGGTTCGGGTCGTGTGAGGGTGGTCATATAAAAAATGCTAATTTGTGACCGCTTGTGTTGCTTGTGCACATTTGTGCTATCCGTTTTCCATTTTCTCCCTCGTGCGCCCTTCGTTCGGGCAATTCAGGTCGTGCTGTGTGAAACGCATTCGAGTCGGGTCAGGTCTGGTCATGCCGTACTATGAGGGTGCCCAAGGAAACGTGTTCGGGTGGGTCGAGTCAAGTTGGGTCATGGCAGACTACCCAAAGAACGTGTCTGGTCAGGTTGTGTAATGGCGCCCAAGGAGACAAGTGTTAGGGTTTAGGGTTTAGGAAAAATGTTCGAGAGTTATAGTTTAGGGTTTAGGAACAATATGTCGGGTCATGTGATTAGGTTTAGAGTTTAGGAACAATGTGTCGGGTTGTGTGAGGGAACCCAAGGAAACACATTCGGGTGGGTCGAGCTGGGTCTAATCGGGTCGTGCCATGTGAGGTCGCCCAAGGAAACATGTTTTTACGGGTCAGGTTGAGTCGTGTGATGGCGCCAAAGGAAACACGTTCAGGTCGGGTTGTACCGTACCGTGAGGGCGCCCAAGGAAACGCGTTCGGTCGGGTCGGGTTAGGTCGTGTCGTGTGAGGTTGCCTAAGGAAACACGTTTGGGTGGGTCAGGTCAGGTCGGGTCGGGTCACGTGAGGATGTTCATTAAAAAATTCTAAGTTGTGACCCTCAGTGTTGCTTGTGCACATTTGTGCGATCCGTTTTCCGTTTGCTCACTCGTGCGCCCTTTGTTCGGGCGAGTCAGGTCGTGCTGTGTGAGGACGCCATAGGAAACGTGTTTGGGATGAATCGTGTGAGGGAGGTCGTATAAAAAATGTTAAGTTGTGACCGCCTGTGTGCCTTGTGCACGTTTGTGTGACCCGTTTTTCATTTTCTCCCTCGTGCCTTCGAGGTTCGGGTGGGTCGAGTCGCGTGATGGTGCGCAAGGAAACACGTTCGGGTCATGTCGGGTCGGGTTGTGCCATACTATGAGGGCACCTAAGGAAACACGTTCGAGTGGGTCGGGTCAGGTCGGGTCATGGCAGGCTACCCAAGGAACGTGTCCAGTAGGGTCGGGTTGTGTCGAGTCATGTGAGGGCACCCAAGGAAACGCGTTCGGGTGGGTCGAGTCAGGTTGGGTCAGGTCGTGTGAGGGTGCCCAAGGAAATTCGTTTAGGTGGGTCAGGTTGGGTTGGGTCGTATGAGGGCTCCCAGAGAAATGCGTTCGGGCAGGTCGGTTCAGGTCGGGTTGGGCCGTGTGAGGTTGGTCATCTAAAAAATGTTAAGATGCACTGACCGCCCGTGTGCCTTGTACTACACATTCGTGCAACCCGTTTTCCCTTTGCTCCCTCATGCCTTGGACGCTAAGGCAGGTCGGGTCGGGTCAGTTTGGGTTGTTTGATGACGCCCAAGGAAACGTTTTCAGGTCGTGTCAGGTCAGGTCATGCAACCATACTATGATGGTGCCCAAGGAAACACGTTCGAGCCAATCGGGTTAGGTCGGGTCCTGTGAGGGCGTCATTCTTGACCCCTAACCCCTTAAACCCTAATTCCTGACCCCTAACCCATTTAACCCCTAAACCCCTAAAACTCTAACCCATTTAACCCCCTAAACACTAACCCCTAAAATCCTTAACTGCTAAATCCCCTAAACATCTTAACCCCTAACCCATTTAACCCCCTAAACCCTAAGCCTCTAACCCCTTAACCCCTAACCCCTTAAACCCTAATTCCCCCTTATTGGCAAGGTGGAATTTTTTCCCTGTCAACAACCCTATAGTCCTTAATCCCTCTAACATATACTTAAACGTTCTTTTTTTGTAAATGTGACCCTTAACTATGCCATGAAAACCCTCCAAAATATTCTTAAATGATGGGAATTCCTATTCATGCGTGAAGCTAGTGGAATGTGACAAGTCATCCAAGGTACATCCAAATATTTGATTTGTGACTTGGGGAATGTGAAAGAACGAGGCAAGGGACACAAGGGTAGCATGGATGGGTATAATTTAGAGGTGCAAGCATGGTTTACTATGATCTATAATCCTAGCATTAGAGAATGAGAAGGGGGCTTAGGACCTAACTTCGTAGGGGCTAGGGGACCTAGAGGGAAGGTAGCGAGAGAAATCGATAGGGGAACCCCAAATAGTGGTGATAAGTGGATTAAGAGTCCAATTATCACAAACCATAAGCCCTTAACCCATAACCATTGAATTCCATATCCCCTTAATCCCCAATCCATAATCTCTTAACCCATATACTCATAACTCATAACCCATAAACCCCTTGACTCACTAAATCTTAAGAAACTAACCCCTAACCTATAATTCATGAACCTCATAAGCACATAACTCCTTATCCTCTTAAACTATTACCATTAACCCCTAATCCTTCACCCTTAAATATCTTAACTTCTAACCCCTTAAACACCTAAATCCCGTAAACTTTAAGTCCTTAACCGCTAAATCCTTCGACCCTAAAGCCCTCAGACCTTAACCCTTGACCCTTCAAGCACTTAACCACTAAGTATCCAAGGTTGAAAATAACACCCCAAACCAACACATTGACCTCCTAGGAGAATCCCTCACCTCTAATTGAGCATATTGGAAACATTTTATTTTTAGAGAACTAGTTAATGGTTATCAGGGTATGTGTTTGTGGGTAATACCATATTTTTACCATGTAAACCAAACATAGAAAAATTAGATAATTTTCCAAGCCTCGATTTGAATCGCTCACAATATCCACACTTAGGGAATGTTATGGTATTTGGTGGATCATATCCCACTAAAGTTTGTCCCAAATCCTAGGCCATAAAGACCTTAGGACCCCATGGATTAAGTTGCATGGCTATTCATGGCCTAACTACATTTTTTTTTTCATTTCCATTTTTGGATTGAAAAGCATTGCCATGAAGTATATCTGATACCCTAGGGATGTCTCAAAACACTATGGTTGTTTTTTTTGCAAAAAGGAATGAATGGTTTTTAACTTAAGAAGGTTCTAAAATTTATTTAATGAGCTAGGTGGAATTCCCTTACGCTTTTGACCATTTATAGAATGATTTGATCCACAATGGGAAACTTAAATATATATAACGAATCAGTTCATATCTTTAACGCAATCCCTCAAAAATATAATGCATCAAGGTTAATATTTTAATGGATCAAAAATATTTGTTGTACATTTGGGGGCTTAGGATTATTTGACATCAAGTTATGTCATACATCAATCTCCCCGAGAACCACTCTTGACCCTAAGAACCACTCTTGACCCTGAAAACCAAATGATTCTCCATCGATTGGCGGGGAAGATACCCACAAAAATCCAGGAAACATTAGTTCAAATGATATTTCTACCTTGTATACAAATTTTTAGCACTCCCAAATCATTTGACACCTTTATTTACATTTAATTTTAAAGTTTTTATTTTTTATTTTAAATATTATTATTTACATTTAATTTTTTATTTTTTATTTTTTATTTTAATTCTCCTGCCTAAAAAAATTTCACCTAGCCTCCCTATTCTGGCTACACCCTTCGTATCATTGTTCCGAATGTTGTCACTATTTTTCATGCAGACTCGGGTTGAACTAGACTCGACCATGCCGAACTTCCCGATGCCCTACAGAACCCAATTCGCCCTGAACGTTGAACGCTGATAAGCCATGGTTGTAGGATTGCAACCAATCGCGCAGGTTGGTATCTAATTCATCATCCTCATCTCTTTCCACTTCCATTTTCTTTTTCGCAGCCCCTTTCTTGCCGCCTCCATGCTTAGGTTTTGTAATTTCATTTTGTGCATTAGTTGTAGTAACAGAGGCAGTCGATGCCTGATTGTTGGTGGTTGATTGAGAATCTGTTTTTTCACCAGTTACAAATTTTTTGGTATTTTTTTCTCTAGTTTGTTCCTACTTTTTTGAAGATTCTGGCAACATCATTTTTTCTCAGTTTTTTCCCTCCTATTTTAGCACATATGCAAGTTTATTTCCTTTTCTTCTCATAAGGGCGAGCTGGAGCTAGTTGAAAGCTAGGTGTAACCTGAAGACCTTACCTACCTTTCCTTATTGGCTAGAATACCTTCCCTTAAAGCAATACCGACATCTAATCATGAGCATCACTAAGGTATATTTTAAATAAAATGCTGATGGGTATAGTATTTAAGATGTTTGACAAATTCCCTTTGGAATAAACATCATGTGCCATAATGGGAGATTGGTATCACTCAACATTTCCAGTATAAACTTGGTTTTGAACATCAATTTTCGGCTAGACTAGGGAGAAAATATGAGCGATGATGTAACCCCTCCCAAGGCCAATAAATGATCAACATGGCCTTCAAGATGGCCTCATTAGAAGGTACCTCAGTTTCAAGGAGATCACTAGAATATGGACAATCGACAGTCGAGAAATGAAAAGAATACTTATTAGGGTCCACATCATACTCGAGACCTAAGTTAGAGTTACCAGATGTCGACTCGATCACCTAGTAGGCAATCTCTACCACACTATATGACATTTTGGCCCCATCATAATCTACTTCTGAATGATTTGGTACCACCCAAGGATCAGGAAATCTAAGGGATCCATTGATAATAGAAGAGATCATGAAAATAGGATCCTTAGGATATGGAGTGGTAGGGGTAGGGTAAATGTACCCATCAATGAATAATCCCTAAACAAACCCATGCCAATAGTCTCATAGGCACTCATAGAATCATCAACAAGGCATGGACAGAATATACTCATAATCTGCAACACGGACACCCTTTACTGTCTCAATGTTGTCTTCAGGAGACTCTTCATCATATGTTATTTCCCTAGCAATAGCAACCTCAACAGGTTTTCCCTTCTTGGAGAATGGAGTGAAACCTTTACTCTTCAATTCAAGTAGCAACTTTGCACGTTTCCTGTTGTTCATTATGATTTCTCCATTTACAACTCCCGAGATGAATCTGACTTTATTGTCCAATTTCAGAAAATCAAGCTGAAGGTTGTCCAATTGGACTTTCTTTCTCTTTTCATAAAATTCAAGACGAATATGATAGAAGTCCTCCAGAACTTGCTCAAGGATCTCATATTTATGAATGATTCCCTTTGAGTAAAAAAGATGCATGTTACTTGTATTGACTGTAGTAGTCATTTTGAATTTCCTTAAAAGGCCCTCTTGAAGTGCAATCTTCATATTCTCTCTATGTTATTAGTACTAATTAAGCAAGTCCATTGAATCAGTGACCAAGCTTTATTGATGTAACTACGTGTAATGGAATAACACATATTATTATAAATATGATATCCTTAATATAAGTCTTAGATTACAGTGACCAAGAACTCCATATTCAAGATAAGATCCTTGTTTTAACGTAATTTTCTATGTTTCCCTATTCATTTCATACCTTATTAACACTAATCGGAATCATAGTAATAAGTACATAGCCTTACCAGATCTATGCCAACATGTGTATCTAAACCTTAAGGTAGAAACACAGTTTGATTGCTAATGTTTATATAATAGCTGATCTTGTATGATTGGTTAAGCTTAGCATTGATTTGAGTGAACCATTACACAAGCCATAGTGAAATCTCTCTACCTATATCATGACCATATGAAATTGATCTCTATAGTAGTCTATGTTTCCCTATTTAACACTATCTAAGCTATATCTTAACCATATTCAAGATATTACATAGATCAGTATAAGCTTAGTAATTGAAGTCATACTCTTATGTGTTTCATATCCTAATACTAATGATAAAGCAATGGAATTAGAACATAGTTTATATCCCGGGGTAATAAAAGAGCTAACACACTTAGTTGGTACTTGTGATATTGCATGTGTTATGTGTAATTGAGTAAGCATAACTAATCTGAATACATACAAATACTTGGTTATCATTCTACATGCTCTATCTAAACTAAGCCCTACTATATATGGATTCAGGTTTCATCATGTTCATGTTACATAGTGCTATAACCATTACTATTTATATATAACATGTGCATCAATTTGATAGAATAGAGTAATTGCAACTAATACACGTACTATGTGTATCACTTTAAGCTATGAGTATTACTCTCCTTATTATGATTACTGAGCAGGTTATGGTTATATTAGTAATATACACTCTTTTATAACTACAACTAAGATTACTATCATTTTTATACATATCCAAGCATTATCCATAATATATATGGTATTCAAGCTCTAAGCTTAAGAAATAGGTGAAATACAAGCAATATCATATGTAAGCTTTACATATACCATGGACATACTATGTTACTTGATCACATGGAATTACTCTAATGAATACATGGTTCTTACTCTATGTTTATTGTCTGTACATGGATACTGTATCTCCCTAATATTTGATATGATGAAGATGTGGCATTAGTTCATATTCAACATCAAGCTTGAACTCTACTTGTTGTAATCAAGTTCCACTTACTAGTAATCATGAAATGGTGATAGGTAATGACATAACCAATGTGATAACTATGTAACATTATCTACTTATCAAGGCTTTATTATGATTGATATTAGATTAGTAACCATAATTATGAGAATAACGTGATTTCTTAACCTGTTATAAGCTTTGAACGTGATATCTTAGAGTACTTGCTATGTATTGTGAATATAAGCATATCCCTATTGTACTTGTTAAGATGGGTTGGTAACTCCTGTGGATATGATAGAAGCTTATACATACAAGAAGTAATAGTGATACTAGTTACTAATGTGATGTTAGTATTCTCCCTAATAAGTTGAGCTTCCATTGCTTGTTGAATATGTAGTATTAGCACTCTTTACACTCTGTATTAGCACTATGTAGTTGGATTCATAGGTTACAACTGCTTACTTGTTCTATTTATGGTGATATAAACACTATTGTATTGTATCCATCTTATCGCATTCCATTGGGTTGTAGTTAGGTACAAAGGAAATCCAACTAGTTCCAATTCCTTCACTTCCAGTTACAAGGACCATTGGAATAATTGGTACATACCATGTTGGCTCAATTTTTGGCCATGTTCATTCAAGTAGTCCAAGAGTACATCATCATATTTTGGGAACAAGAAACATGTTATTGGTGACAAGAATGTGAAAAAATATCAAGCGCGTGCATGATATTTTCCACCCTGGGCTCTGGTACCAAATTGCCCAAGAGGAGCAAGGAGGTTAATGTCATTACTTCCATCAAAATCTTGTGCAATTCCAATAATTATGCTAGCAAGACTCTCCTCACCGTGATGGTAAGCAGAATGCTTTGAGACATAACCCAAGAATTGAGCAACCTTTTCTTGCATAACGAAATTTCTCTTGAAAGAGCAAAAAAATATTTTCCTTTTCCCTGGTTTCAAACAATCAACCATGGATGGGATGGATCTTTGCAAATCAACGATGGAAAATAGGATCAGTTCCTTGTTTACAAAGTCGATGTACTTGATAAGCGTGTCAGTCTGGTCCAAATATGTTCCCGGCTCAAAATGTCTTAGCTAGTTCTTTCCGACCTCTATTTTCTTCTTGCTGAAGGCCAATTCAATTGCATCTCCATCTTCCTCATTTATCCACATGAAGTATTTTTTATGTTTGTCCAAATTTTTAAAATATTATTTCCCCTCTTTAGAAGTACTTTTACCAAGACCTTTATAGTAATTTATGGTCCATCCTGATGCTGATCCACCCAGATATGTCCATGGTTCATACTCACGCATGGTATAGAAAGACAATACCCGCCCATTTTTATGGGTTTCCTTGAAAATAGGAGTAATGAATTCAACAAGAAATGAAGGAATCTTGAGTAGAGATGGCGAAAAAGAGTGTATGAAGTTGATCAACAATCCTTTTATGTGTGAACCATCATGATCCTGATATGTCATAATCATAAGATGGCCATATCTCAGAGATTTGACACTGTCATATTCCTTTCCATGATGTAGACCAAGGATTTTCTTGATATGTTTAATCTTGGCATTTTCCATTATCTGTTTATGGTTGGCTTCCCTTACATTCAACACTTACTTTTGAGGGGAAACACAACGTAATTATTTCAACCAACAACAACCAACCCTGCCATCGCAAGGGCCTTGGTTGAATCTCCCTTAGTTAAAATTGGAGTGCATTTCTCATAATTCTTGCTTCCTGCATTATTTGCATCATCATGCTTGGTGATACTAGTTAACCTTTGTCTCTTGGTTCCATCAGTTTTCTTAAGATCCTTGCTCTGTTTGAAGTCTGCCCATGATAATATGTTCTCAACAACTCCACATTTAGAAAATTTCTTCAAAAACTCTTGAGAGAGTTCACACTTTTAACCAAAGTTGTTCTGACGAGTTGTCAATGTCTCCTTGGTTTGGGATTCAAATGCGGAATTTTCAATCAAAGAATTGACAAAGATCCATAAATGATTCTTGATTGTGTGTGCTTCCACCACAATTGTCTTTCTCTTCTTATTTACAATGTTCATCACATGGGTTGTTATCTAGTGGAACCACCTTTAATGGTAGTTATTCCATTAACAAAGCTAACTTGTTGCCTACTTTCCTACATGTAAATTACAATTCACAGCCCAAGTTTGGTGTGTTATAGCTACAAAGGGATAAATTATAATAGACTTCACATATTTTGTTAAGGAATTATAACATAAGGCCTCCAAGATACCAAAATGACCTTATTTCTATGAGAAAGACAAGTTAGAATGGCGTTGTGACTATTGGGGTAAATCTACAAGATGGAATAGCGATGTGACTATTACGAGTAAATCTGAACTGAATTATAGAGTCCCACTCTTTCAAAATAAATTTTATCAGCATCTATCTTAGTTTTCATGTTATAACAAAAGAGGTCTTGTAGCAACAAATTGACATTGGATGGATTTTTGCTGAATTCAAGTCCACCTGTGCTATTGATGCAACTCTTTTTATCATAATACTGTATGCATGTGCTAAATGTTTGGCAATATTCGTTCCTAATTTCACAGGAAAAATCCACCAAATATAGACTCTTTGAGGATAATTTTATAATTTTATGGTGAACTGGGAGGTATATGACTGATCCATGAGAATTTGTTGGAAATTGGAAGGAGTAGGTGCTAAACACGAAGCCTCCTCTTTGAGAGGTTCTGGAGGTTCACAGAGAATTGGTAGACTGCATTTTTGTTTTCATTCTGTAGTTGAGGTATGGTGTATGTACCTCATCTCTTTTCTAGGTGGATAGTTAGTTGATTACTTCTAAAAGCAGTAGTGAACTTAGAAAACAAAGTGAATCTTGGGGAGGTCCCCTATCATTGTCTGGAGTTATAATGTTGTGGTGCTCTTGAGGATTTATTTGAAATTTGTACCACTGATATTTTGTTACCATTTGTTGCACAGGGTCACAATTTGTATAAAAAATTGATCCTTTTCTCTATGTTTGTCTTGCAGATGAAAGGTTTGATGGATATTAATGGATTAGAGAAGCTTTTAAGAGTTACTTAGGGTTTGAGATGTGATCAGTTGAAAATGTTGGTGAAATTTAGACGAGATATAATCAGCAAAGGGTGATAAATCTCTATGTTGTTTTAAGGATTAAGCTCAGAATTAAGCTGTGATGGGTGAATAGTTGAGTCTGTAATGTCTTGACTTTCCAAAGAAAATGTCATGTAGTTGATGAATTGCAAATAAAGTGTGGAATGGCACTCCCAAAAATGGGTGCATGTGGAGGCCACCAGCTCAACTGACAATGCCGGCCTAGGTCTTGCACGCTACCAAAAGTTTCAATATAATAAGGTTCATTTAATATTCATTAGTCGAGGTCTTGCAATCCTTTTTCATACCTTCCACTACTCAAGATAGAAGGTTCACTCCTTGGGTACTGGGAATTCGATAATTTTGTAAATTTGGCATCAATATTGAGGAGTTGATACCAATTTATTGTGGACCAAAAGTAGAGCAAGATGAGAAAATTTGAATAAATTTTCTAGCTGAGCTAAAGAAACCCAAAACTTGATCTTGAAACACCTCATGGAAAGATACTATGTACCTAAAAAGGAAATTCCCTTTTCAGAGTGATAATGAGTGTCATGTCTCATAGCATGTTCATTTACTAATCCCGAGCTATAAAGGTTTTGAGAAGCCTTTTATCAATGAAGTACCTGCCTTATCTGTTGGGAGAAGCGACAAAATTTGGTAATTAGGTTCAATGTTGATTCTTTCGGAATGGGTGCAATTTTAATTTTCTGTACCATTCATACATGGGTTGAGAATGTATCTAATAATTATCACTATTTAAAAATTATCTGAAAGCAGTGTATTAGTTTGTTGTGCTAAGTTTCCTTTCAGTATTAAAAACAAGTACAATTTGTCTCCATTTGTTTGATTAAGGAATGAGTGTTTTAACCATGAAACATAGATGAATTTGTGAACTTTAAGCATGAAAATAAGCCTAAAAAACATTGAACATTAGTGTATAATAGAGAAATACAATCACACATAAGTTTTACACAGTAGGCATGATGAAGCAGTTCACCCCTCCTGGGCTACATCTGTTGGTCCAACTCCCAATGGCATGTCCCTCTTTGTCATTATGCTCAAAATTGAAAATTACATGTGTTTACAGGCCTCTAATGGTTGTTTTATCTGCACCAGTGGCTCTAGAATGCTCAAACTAGTTTAGGTAGACTCTTGTTTCACCCAAATTGGTCGAAAATTGACCTCCCAATGCATTTTTCCCATTGTCAGCTAGAAAAGCTCCACTAAAAGTGGAGACTAGCACTTAACTGTCACTAAAAATAGCGAAAACCCCTAAATTTAAGGGCACACTCCAATTCCACCGAAAGATAGTTTGAATTAAAGTTAAATGGTTTGGGTGGGGTGGTCACATGCCGACCCCCCTCCATTAACTCCGCGCTAACCATTTGTATTAACTTCGCACATTAGAGGTATGGAACCTGGAGTTATACGGTTCCCCAAACTGTGGCATTACATGTCATTACTCTGCCCATGTGACAGCGTTAACATTTCCACCGTATAAGCTGCCCATCAAACTGTGAACTACAACTTACATGTTACTGTGCGACATGTGATCGGATATATCGCCGCCAGTTAAGGTTTAAGTTGTCGGTTTTGAAGTTTATTGTTGCGGGTTCTATATATATCATGTGACTAGTAATGTTGGGGCTGCCAGTGGGTTGGGACCGCCGGCGCACCCACCCACCCCCTCCCCCTCAATTGTATAACATATACACTTTATCATAATGAGGAAGATGTAAATGTTAAGAAACATGTTGTAGGTGGATTGCTCGGAGGTCTTCACAGGTGCTATGGAGGTCATGGGGTTGAACCCACCAGATTCCAATAAAATTTTGCTATAGCCTCTTGGGGACACGTGGCAGCCTCCGAGCTTGCCACCTGTCGCCCATCCAATGACCCATTCAAAACGTACAATCTCCCATCAATGGTCAGAAACACATCTCGTACCACAAAAATAAACGACCCAGATTAAGCCATGTGGCACAATCTGATTGGCTGTGAGAAAAGGGAATATTACCTGGAATATGCCACCTGCTAACTATAACTGCATGCTAATTGGGCATCCTAGTCAAAAAAATTTAACTCTTTGGGAAAACAAACAGAACGCGATACCTTCCTCATATGACATCGGGTTTTCGAATAGTTCACGGCCCCAGAATCACAACGACGAGACCTTTCCGGTTGCTTAGGTTCGGTACAGTTTCAAGCACTTTAATTTTTGAGCATAACACATGATCTCCTAATCAAACCTCCCCAATAGGAAGCTTTAGGACCCCAAAAGCTTTATTGATTACTAAACATGAAGAGGAGGAGACTGTGTCCCCACTCTTCCAATCTTTATCCACTAAAATTTCCCTAATTTGATTAATTAGAGCTTTTCATGAAATGAAAATTTTTTCCTTGATGTCGTTGACCAACCATTGTTGTCTTTGAAACTACCATGCTGCACATTTTTTGAACTTGAAGAACAGCAACTTAACTTTGCAGTAAACATCTTGTTTCTACATTGGTCTATAATCAAAGGAAACTTGGAATTGTTCTCACCTTGCATTCTGTCCTTATGGCGATTTTTTGCTGCTTTTGCCTTGAACTTGTGTCAATTCTTGACCAAGTTTCTTCTCCATTGTACCATGCCTTTCAGAAACCAACAATGAACATTTCTAAATTTTGTGCCTTCTCTGCCAATTTTGTTTGCCCTCTCTTGGACCTTTGCAACTTCTTGCACTGACACCTTGTTTTCAGCACCATTCAACACCAATGTTGACTGCTGCAACTGCTTGTCATCTTCTTTCAAAGACATCCTGCTTTCAAACTGAAACAAATCATTACATACATCAAAATTTGTTTGAAAAGGATGATGTAAAACATCTCTTTGTTTAATCATCATCAATGTCAAGTTTTGGCTTGCATTGACTAGCTTCTTCATTTGACCTGCATTAACTAAAGAAGTGTCTAGTTTCTTGCGATGAGCCCTCACAATATACTCCTTGATATCTTTGAATAAATGGTATTTTCTCTCATGGTGATGGAATATTTCTTTCCTATCATACAAGTAAGGACTGCCCAACACCATACATGTTATATCAAGCGAAACAACATCTAATTCAACTGTGTCAATGAAATGTGCAGTTATTGCAAAGCACAACATGCACTTCTTTGAAACCTGTAAATTTACATCCTTACAATTCCAACCAAGTGGATATGGTTTCGAATGTGGAATGATCTCAAGATTAATTTTCTTGACCAAGTCTTCAAAGATTAAATTTTCTTGCGACCCACTGTCAAAAAATGTGTCAACCTTGGTATGTTTAGAAATGACCCTCACATGAAACAATTCAATTCTCTCTTATTCATTTGGAGCTTGTATGTGGTAGTTAGATATAATAGAACTGGGTTTAGTTTTAATATCTTTCCCCTTCATGTTCTTTAGTCCCATAGCTATGATTTTTGTTTCATCACCTGAATCTAACCCTAAGTCTTGTTCAGCTATTGCAACAGTTTTACCTTTCTCCTTGGCTTTCTCTTTGGCTTTCAAACTTTCTGGTTTCAAATCTAGATGAAGTTTCTAGCAGTGGTCTTCATCATGGCTAGTTTTAGAACAGTGTTTTCAAAATAATTTTCCCTTCTCTTTTATGATTTTTTCATTTCTATTTTTCTTCCATTTTCCTTTAAACTTATTTTCCTCATTCTCATCTAGGTTTTATTTTCCCCTTGCCTCTAAATATGTGGCTTGTACAAAAACCTCATCAAGGCTTGTAGGGTTAAACATGAGGATAGTATATCTTAGGTAGGTATGTAAGCTACCTATATACTTGAGCAAAGTGTCTTGGCTTTGCAAATATACTCCTAATAAAAGAGCTCTTCTTCTAAATTTTTGAGTATAAACTTGTACAATTTTTCCTTTCAAATGTTTAAAAATTTGCCAGTCCATTATGGCTTTCTACATGTGAGAAAATGGATAAAACTGTCGATTTATTACAGAAATGAAATCAGTCCATGATAGAATAATCTTACCATGCTTATTGATCTCCTCCTTTGTCTTGTCTTCCCACCAAACAAGTGCTTCACCTTCCATTCTCAATGAAGCTAGTTGGATTTTGGTATCATCATCATGAAAATTTTGGATTCTCAAATAGACCTCCAATTTCCTAATCCAATTATCTATATTTTCTGCATTAACTTCACCATTAAACATTGGCAATTAAAACTTAACATCAAGTTTTAGAAAAGGACTTTTACCAGTGTTCTTTGACTTGTATGGCTGATGTACTGAAGATGAATTAGAGGGTGATGATGATGAAGACGAGGGTGATGATGGTGACTTTTCACTGTCTCCATTTCCTCCATTTCTCTTCTTTGATTTATCTTCATCATTGTAGCCTCTTGATGATCCCTGTCCTTCCTTGTGAAGTTTGGACCTTTCTTCTTTTAGTTTCTCATTCCTTTCTTGATAAAGGACTCTAACCATCTCAGTCAAGTCAAGAAATGCTTTTCTGTACACTCTTTCTTCCTCTTTGGGATCCATCTCTTCATGGATTTCTCCTTCTCCTGGAGGCATGCTTAATGCTTCTTCTACTTCTTTTAGAGTTGAGCTAGGTGGTGGAGAATGTGGAAATCTTGCCCTCCTTTGTTGTGGCTCACTTTGAGAACCTCTTGGTTCCACCAATTTGAATTCTCCTCTCTTAAGCTTGAGCCTAGTAAGCATGAAAACCCTTGCAAACAGTTAAACAATATTTGCACACAAAAAATCCAGAGAATAAACTCTAGCTCTGATACAAACTTGATTTGAAAGGAGTGTATTAATTTTTTGTGCTAAGTGTCCTTTCAGTATTAAAAACAAGTACAATTTGTCTCCATTTTTTTTATTGAGGAATGAGTGTTTTAACCATGAAACATAGATGAATTTGGGAACTTTCAGCACGAAAACAAGTCTAAAAACATTGAACAACAGTGTATAACAGAGAAATACAATCACACATAAATTTATGCAGAGAACAATATAGTTAAGAAATAACTGGTGGGTGGATTGGTCGTAGGTCTTCACGGGTTCTATGGAGGTCACGAGGTTGAACCCCTCAGACTCCAATAAAAATTTTCTATAGCCTCTTGGGGACACATGGTAGCCTCAGGGCTTTCCACGTGTCACCCATCCAAGGACCCATTCAAAACGTACAATCTCCCATCAACAGTCAGAAACACATTTCATACCAAAAAAATCAACGGACCAGATTAAGCCACATGACATGATCTAATTGGTTGTGAGAAAAGGGAATATTCCCTGCAATATTCCACCTGTTGACTGTACCTTCTTGCTGACTGGGCATCCCAGTCACAAAATTTTAGCTTTTTGGGAAAACAAATAGATTGCGATATCTTCCTCATACAACATCGGTTTTTCGAACCATTCATGTCGCTAGAATCACAACGACAAGACCTTTTTGATCGCTTAGGTTTGGTACAGTTTTGAGAACTTTCATTTTTGAGCATAACACATGATCTCCTGATCAAAAAGGGTCATTGATGTAGCTTAGTTGCAATGAGGAAACATCCTCTCTTACTATATTGTTGTTTACTATGAAGATAATAGCTCGGTGACTGGGAATGATGTTCCAGCAAATGAAGGTGATGATAAAACTTCACATCTCACAAATTTTCCTTACAATGAGAAAGATACTATTTTGTGTCCAGAAGGTATGCCTATCATGAGAGGAGATGCAAGAGCATGACAACATCAGGAAGTAGAAATGAAACATCACACTCTATATCCCTTGATAGGTATTGCAAGAAATGTAATTCAACTTCAAAGTATGATCATGACATCAAGGAAGTAGAAAAACGAAGGAAAAAATTGAGTGCTGCCTGTAAATCACATGCCTGCCTTGAAAGAAGAAGCACTTATGTGACTGAACATAGTTATCCCTAATGTTGTCCACGAAACTTAACTTGCTATTGTAATATGCATTCTTGTAATAGAAGGAAAAGGAATCAAAGACATTATTCATGTGAGGTTGATGAAGGTGCTCCCCATAGAAGGAGAAATTGTTGTTCTCGACCAGAATAGGCACATGGGTGCCATATAAGGGTATCTATATGTTCATATTATGATTGTAATGGGATTACATGTAATGATTCCCATTTTGGTCTGCACATAACAGAAAGCATCAAATGTAACGAAGTTTCACCCATCAGAGGATGCATGAAGAGTGCATCAAGTTCTCCATATGCAGGTCACTATGTCTAGAACTGAGATGATTGTGATACTGGACCTGCAAAAGCACACTATGAACATAGGGAAGGGTCTTCAAATATTGATGAGACAAACAAATTATGGTCAAGTTGTGCTTTGGAAAAGGTCAAATTTGTTTCTGAAAAAAATGAACTAGAAAAATATCAAGATCAGTGGTTGAAACTTAGCTTAAAAGCTCCTCAAAGTTTAGGGGTTAAGGTAGAAAGAATTTTTAAAAATTATCTAAAACTTTCCCTTCCTGATTTTGAAGGAGAAATAAATAGAGAGGGGTCAACTCCAACACAATTAAATTTAATGGGTTTTCGTTCTCCTAAGAAAAAAATAAGGCAAGCTGGTACTGATGGACTTTCGGCTGATTCTTCTGGCTTTCATTCAATTTGGAGTCCTAATGTTGATTCTTCCTCCTGTCCTCAACCAAAGGAGAAAATTAATTTTTTAAGTGGAACAAATGCAATGATAAGACCGCCTAATTTGAATCTACCAGAAAAAAAATATAGACATGGATTCTGGTACTACTGCAAATTTCCATTATTCACCTACAAAAGAACCACAGTGCACAGTACTGCATCAGAGTAATTTGGGTACATCATCCATCTCAAGTAAGTTAATATTGGCTATATAATTGAATTCAAATGCACTTCATATCAGAATATTTTTGTTCTGGAAACATCCTCTTTTACTATCTTGTTGTTTACTATGAAGATAATAACTCAGTGACTGGGCATGTTGTTCCACCAAATGAAGGTGATGATAAGACTTCACATCTCACAAATTTTCCTTACAATGAGAAAGATACATTTTAGTGTCTAGAAGGTATGCCTATCATGAGTGTTGTGGAACCAGCTCCAAAAATAGAAGAAAAGAGATATCAATGCCTTAGAAATAAGCCACTTCAAGGGGGAAACCTCCAATGCATTACATGAATGAAAAATTCTTAGATGATACAAATGACAAAACCTCCTTTCTATATATAGGAGTCCATGGGGCCACAATGTAATCCTAGCCAACCTAACAATAATAATGTAAGGGCACAATAATAACAATATGGGGGTTACAGGGGTACACCAATAACAATAAGTGGGGCTACACTAACATAATAAGGGACTACACTATTAATATAGGAACTTAACATGCCCCTCTCCTTCAAACAAGTGTTGTCCTCAATGCTTGATTATTTCTTGATGCTTCTGTATAAAATTTTCATCCTCCCATGTGGAATATTCTACAAGAAAGTTCTTCCACTTGCTGAGATACTCTGAAATTGATCGTACTTGTCAATTTCTTGTTTCTGTGATTTCTTTAGAACTTCTTTCAATGTGATGTTTATCTTCATATTGTTTCATTAGATTCTACACCAAAGTTAGGCTATCCTTTGAGAGTTGGAGAACTTTGTTGATGATCGATGTGATATTCCACTAATTTATCATCCATATTAGCTATTATTTGATCCTTCAAGCAACCCAACTTAGCCTTCATTTCTATTTTTAAACCATCTATGTCATCTTCGGTTGCTCTTCGTAAGATCGAAATTTGTTGCACTTGGTATTGTAATTTTGATATCTCATACTGCAATTCTTCCTCTTCATGCGTCATAGTATAGATTTTTGAGGGCTTAATGGGTATGGAATTATTTTTTAGAGGCATTATAGAAAAAAATATTGATAAAAATTCTAAAATATGCCCTTGGAATCACTTCAAACTATTTTTTCAAACAAACGTTATGCAATTTTAAAAACCAAATACACACCTTTTTCTTGCTTCTGAGGAGCTCGATATTGAAACTAAATTATCTTTGTGATTTTGGAACTTCAATATCTAAAAATTGGCCCTACGGTATCCCTATGAATCCTCTTTCGAATGCTACAGGTCTAACCTGATTTGGATTCTTCAAGGAAAAGTTATATCCAATCTCCCACAATGACCTAATTATTGACTAGTTCAGTAGAGCGAACTTGTACGACTTGCCACATGTCACTGTTTTCTCCTTTGGCTCTACAATTTATAGATAGGAAACTACAATCCGTTTACTTCCAGTCAATTTTTATATAATTCCAATCCGATGCTCAAAGAGAGAGTTATGAAGATTTTCCCACGATCACCTCTTTGAGATGAAATTCAGGAGCCTGGAAAAGACCTAAGTTCCGCTGATCATATCTCCAAAAATATTACGAACCAAGGTATAAAATTTTGTGACAATGTTCCTCAGGAGTTTGGATTCGCACTCTAAAAATTTCAGCTTCTGAACCTTCATAGAAAAAAAGTTATAGCGAAAATTCCGCGATGACCCTTTTAAGTGAAATTTAGGAGCCTGTAAAAATCACTAACTTCCATAGATCATATCTCCGAAAATGTTGCGAACCAAGCTCTAAAATTTTATGAAGATGTTCCTTTGGATTTCAACTTCGCACTCTAAAAATTTCAGCTTTGGAACTTTCGCAGAAAAAACGTTATAGCGCAAATTCCACGATGACCTATTTGGAGCAGTAAAACCCTAGAATCCAAAGCTCTGATACCAAATGTTGTGGAACCAGCTCCAAAAATAGAAGAAAAGAGATATCAACACCTTAGAAATAAGCCAATTCAAAGGGGAAACCTCCAATACATTACATGAATGAACAATTCTTGGATGATACAAATGACAAAACATCCTTTCTATATATAAGAGTCCATGGGGCCACAATGTAATCCTAGCCGACCTAACAATAATAATGTAAGGGCACAATAATAACAATATAGGGGTTACAGGGGTACAATAATAAAAATAAGTGGGGCTACACTAACATAATAAGGAACTACACTATTAATATAGGAACTTAACAATGAGGGGAACCTTTTACTGTAAAGATAATACAAGGAATTTTAATCTTATTTCTTTCCCAAATGACACCTATAATACTATATCAGAGTTCAATTTTATATATTCACGGTGTCTCTCTCCACTGCAGATTCTTAGTTACAAGCTATTAGTACTTCTGGTCCTACCGACTGCGGTATTGGTGCTAATTGAAATGCCCCTCAAGGTATTTAATTTCAGAGTATGAAAGAATTATCTGGATCACTGATCATAATTGCTGACTCTGAAGATGAATGCTTTGAAAAGAGTTCTCCATGGCTTGCATGGAAAAATTAATCTATCTGGAAGCAGTGTTAATATCATAGTGTAAGTGAAGATATCTCATGATAATGGCAGAAATGATCCTTTAAATGATATTGAGGGCGATTATGTGTAAAGAACATTGTACGATGAAAATAATTTGTGTTTAGATGAGATGGAGTCTAGTTTAGAGTGTATAACTATATCTGTGGCAAATGCAAGACAGAGAGATGAAGTAGTAAAGAATGTAAACATGGGAGGGCCCTCTTCTTTCAATCCTATAAAATAATAAAGAATTGTACTGTTAAATTGGAAGAGGATAAGTGTAGCATAGTTGAAGTTATCTCCAGTGAAGATGAATCTGCAGATAATGATGCATGCAATGTAGTTTTTCCTTTCAAAAATGTCACACTACAAGAAAGTGGAGTTAAGAAATTACGAGATTGTGTTACTTCAAGAGCACCTAACTATCTAACTTTATCCGAGGAGGAATCCTTTAGGCATAAGGACAATGCGAAGAGTCAATTAGTTGATAATGTTGATAAAGAATCTCTAAGAGATGTAAGAAAACATAAAAAGATAGATTTGTGCCCTGTGAAAGCGAGTGGAAATGTTGGAGCAACTTGTAGTAATGAGGGAATTTCAAGCACTCAAGATTGCAAGAATTTTGATCGATCACGTGTTGAAGCTTTAATTGAGCTAGAAAATTCCAAACCTCAGTTGTGGTATTCTTTTATATTGTGTGATCTATGTGGACAACGTCAATCCTTGATATATCGGGAATAGTATGCCTGGTGATGTGGTTATCACTTGTTATACTACAAATGCACAAAGGACCATAACAGGTATGTTTACTCTCAAATAAATAGGGAATCAATCATAAGCAGAAAACACTATATTGTGACAATCCTTTTCCTATAATTGTTGCTTTTTTTTTGTAGATAATTTCTATTTACTTTTGAATAGTTTGCAAGTGTTGAAACTATCCTCTACAGATATATGTTACTGTCCTATTTTTCTTGCAGAGGGGAATGTTAGTGAGCATACTCGCCAATTTGAAGCATACACCTGGCTTGAAGGTAACCCATCTTAGTCAAATGTTAGTGAACATACTCACCAATTTGAGCTCGATCCTCTGCTTGATGAGTCAATTTTTCTACATCTCCTAACTAATCCATTGATTGACAAGATGAAGAGGATAAATAAGAAGATTAAAAGCTTGAAAGAAGAAAATATGGATCTTACAGTATTAAACAAGTACATTCAAGTCAATCCATTGCAATCATGTAGTGGCAACCTTTAGCCAAAGCCATGTAGTTTCTTTAAGGTTCTAACTTCTCACCTTTAGAAATAAGTCAGTCCTCAGGAAAGTCCATTCTATCTTCTTTTTTTAGGGGAAGATGTGTTGTTGGTGCTTGGACCCAGGTTGTGTGAGGGATTTTTACTGTGGTAGCCAAAATGCTGACAAATTATCCATACTCTCCAGTTAGCTTTAAGCCTGTTTTTCTTTTGATAATGGATTTCGATGATTCAGAAGTAGAAATTCATGTATTGTAATATGGTGTCACTTTCTTTTTATTTTTATTTACGGGGAACGTTACCTGGGACAGCAGGATTTGTATTGTCTACAGTCTACAGGTGATATGACTGCATGGTGTTGAATTTTGTGTAAATTGACTCTTCCCCACTTCGTGACAGTTGAAATGGGCTTACCAACAGATCAATCTCAGGTGCTAAATAGGTTTAGCCAAAATGAACTCTGTGGTAGTGAATAGATTCTTGTTATTCTGAATTACAATTTTATTCATTGTAAAAATGTTTTCAATTTCTTTTTAATTTTGATTTTTCTTCTACACCCCCCAGGATAGTAGAATCTGTATGAGAATCTAGGAATGGATTTTCATTAAGAACCCTAAGCAACATCTTGAAA
This sequence comes from Pinus albicaulis, assembly GCA_034641835.2. Taxonomy (NCBI): domain Eukaryota; kingdom Viridiplantae; phylum Streptophyta; class Pinopsida; order Pinales; family Pinaceae; genus Pinus; species Pinus albicaulis. The sequence goes on along the minus strand of MU968403.1, from coordinate 2,035,753 downwards.
TAAATAGATGATATTGATCAACACAAGCTACAGATAGAACGATACAAGGGCAATTATCCTCCACTTAGGTTGCACAAAATAAAAATCCCTCTTGCATCTTTTATTGTATACTGGAATGGGTTTTTTCCAGGGACATCAATTCCTTATGAAGTTGGTCATTCTTCATTTCGTTTTTGGGTTGGCATTGCTCTGTAATTGAAGGGTTAAAATTTTTTTTAGGAACCTTGTGAGACCCAACCCTAAAAAAATTGAAGGCCTTCGCTCTTCTTGTGCTCTTGATCTCTTCTTCCCCATCGATCCCATTACCACTCTTTCCGACTGAACACAATAAGTTAAATATACATCTACCTTATCATTACTTCAATAATCATCTTCATTCTATTTAACTCGTTTCTATATATTCAATTTCATGTACAAGATTCAATAGCTCGCTCAGAATATGAAAGAGCCGCACCGATTCAAATAAAGCAGAGTAGTACTCAATTGCCATCACTGGATGATTCTATAGCAAAATAATTAATGTTAATCATGATAGTAGCAGCATAATCATATAGAAAAATAATTGATGTTAATTAGCTACTATATCAGTAGATCTGCATGTATTTCCCACAAATAAAGCGAGAATTTGGATTGTGGTCTTCATGATTTTCATCAATTTTTGTTTCTTATCATGACTTCAATAATCATCTTCATTCTATTTAAATTGTTTCTATATATTCAATTTCATGTATAGGATTCAATAGCTTTGCCCAGAATATGGAGCCGCACTGATTCAATAAAGCAGAGTAGTACTCAGTTTCCATCACTGGATGATGCTATAGAAAAATAATTAATGTTAATCATGATAGTAGCGGCATAATCCTATGGAAAAATAATTGATGTTAATTAGCTATTGTATCAATAGCTATGCATGTATTTACCACAAATAAAGTGAGAATTTGGATTCTGGTCTTCATGATTTTCATTTATTTGTGTTGCTTATTAAATTAATCTTTTCAATGTTGTAGATTTTTAGCTTAGAAATCACTAAATCATTGCTAAAATAAGAAACAACCACATCCATAGTTACAATAGGAAATTACGAAATTTATGACAATCAACAGGGGTTCAATAAAAAATTATGAAATATATGACAATTAACAGGGGATCAATAACACACCCGGCACCTCTTACGCAAAAGAGAAGAGTGGCATGACTTATTACAACTTATATTTTATATGCAAACCTTGCCATTTAACACCTATTAAACATATCCAACTGTTACACCAATTTTTTGGTCATCTAACCTATTATTATTAGATGAACCCAAGTACACCATGTAAGACCAATTTTACCCTAAGTAAAATTGCTTTCACCATATAAAATAACTTATTTGGTCATATTTAACCCAAAACAAAGAAACTAATTAAATAAATCCTTATTTATTTAATTATTTCCTAAGAATAAGTTATTTAAATCATTATTTAAATAATATTCTTAGTTAAATTTGAATAAATCATCCATAAATAATTAAATAAACCATTATTTATTTAATTATATTCCCATCATTCCCCTAAAATGATAAGTAAATCATTTATTTATTTATTATTTATAAATAAAGGAATTGACCCAAGTCAAGAATCCTTTTCCCTCCAACAAATATAATAAAATATTCCTAAAAGGTGCTTCTAGAATTCGATTAATAATATTTTATTCATACACCGAGTTTTAGACCACCCGGATATTTTGTTATAAATAGGGGGGTTTTCCCCATTCATTAGTCACCTCCATGGCATTAGATCACTCTGGATCTACTCTTGGTCACCATTTTCCATTTTTGCTTTGTGAACTCCCATTGAGTTCTATGTTTATTTTTCTACACCACTAAGAGAGAGGAATGTTAGATTTGAAACACTGAGGACTTTCAAGAACCCATCCCACTGAGGAGAACCGAAAAACACCTTTCTTGTTTTCCTCTCAGGTGCCCCATTCTTTAATATAATATAAAATTCTTTTATTATTTCTTTTCTTGTCCATTGAATGCATGGAGCCATGTTATATTTTATCTGCTTAATATTTTTTATGCTTAGATTTGAATTTGTGCAGCGAACTTAAAGATATTTTGCAGCCATAATCGATGTTAGGGCTATTTGTTATGCGTAGCTAAAGTGATCTTTTACGACGAAAGATTCATACTAACAATTGGAGACTCCACACGGGTTTTCTTTTACGACCGCTGTCGTTTTATATATTCCTGCATATCCAGCTGTTTCAGACCCTAGGGTTTCTCTTCCATTTTTTTTTCCTACTTTTATGGTGATTTTCACCCCTAAAACCCTTAAACAGTCAAATTTTTAACTTCCGTGTGTTTCTATCCTTATTGCGTAGGTGACAGACATCAGTCGCAGCTGAGACAACAAATCTTTCTGAAATCTGCCGCCGAGAGAGCTGGATCTGCAGGTCGCACTTATTGGCCCAAAAAGTGCGACCTGAGCCTCAGGACACACTTTTCTGCCCCAAACCTGCGACCTGGACTGAAAACAGGTCAAAACCTGCGACCTGCACTTTTTCTACAAAATTTTCAGCACTTTTTCTGGGTTTGTCTAAAGCTTCTGTCAGGGTTTTCCAGCCTCTGTCTCTGCCTGTTTGGACCTATTTCTGATCTGCTTCACTCAACTAAGAGGGAATCTTGCCCCTTAGGGCTCTAGTACCCTCCACTTTTTGTGGACGAGTCTTTATTGTTTCAGAAGTCTGAATTTCCAGAGTTTCAGCCCTCTTTTTCTCCAATCTGATACCTCCTTTTCAGATCCCTTTAGATCAGCCCTTCTCCCTCTCAAAACCACCTCATATCATTTTGTTTGGGTTCATTTCTAAGGCCACTGCCTTGTCTCTTCTATCTTTAGCTGATCTCCTCCTTTTTAGCAGCAACCTTGCCTCTGCCTCTTTGTTGTTCTCTGCACCACTTTTTAGCAGATTTACGCTTTAGATCCCAGTCCCCCCGGACCTTAGATCTATTGGCATCTTTTTAGCGTGCTTTGCCTAGTTTTTTCCCTCTTGTAGACTAGTTTTGAGAGACCCGCCTTTTTGGGTTAGATTGCTGCATTGTTAGTTGTTAATTTTCTGTTCTTTCAGTCTTATTTACTGCAGATTTCTTTTCCATTATGCAGCACACTTTTTCTTTTACTCTCAAAACGTCTAGGTTTAAAAAATTAAAATTAATGCATGCCACACACTTACCCTAAGCGAAGAAGCGCCTAGTTAACACCGCCTGGAAAAGACTTTAAAATCAATTGTCACTGCACCTCTCTGCCCTTGACCTCACTTGATTTTGTCCCCCCCTACCCTTGTCAGTTTCTCTTCTTCCTGTCATCGTTACGCCCCCAAGGCGCCTATCCCAGAGACTTCTTGGCCTTCATCCTCAGTTTCCGCTTGGTCGACTTCCTCCTTCCTGTCGTCATCGAGTAAGTCTTTCCCCGAGTCCGCACTCCAACTCTTCCTCTGATTGTTCGGGTTCTCCCCCAACTCCTGGTTCTCCCCCTGTCACTTTCACCATGTCTACTTCAGGGGCTACCACTAGCAGTAACCCCAGTACTACTGTTGGGTCTGTTTCCAGTGGAACCACCTCGAGACCTACCTCGACTGCCCCATTACTCCCTTATATGGTCGGCCTTAGTCTCCTTACTTCAATCAGCTGATTAATGATCCTATCCGCCACGATGTTAGTTGGCCTGCTATGCCAACCAAGCTCCCCTCCGACATTCCCAAGTTCACAGGCCTTGCTAGTGAGGATCCGTCCAACCATATCCGATCCTTCCATATGTGGTGTTCCTCCAATTCCATTACTGACGACTCTATTCGTCTTAGATTGTTCCAACACACGCTTACAGGCGAAGCTTCTAAATGGTATGTTGAACAAGTGACCTCCTCCCATACCACTTTTTCGACCATTGCCCAAGCCTTTTTATCCTATTTCTAGCTCCCCCTCCGATACGACACTGGTACTGAGCTTTTAACCTCTTTCCATAAATCCTCTTCGACACGCCTTTCTGCTCATGTCCAGGAATGGCGGCGAAGATAGAGCTTGTGCCGCGCTCCCCCCTTTGAAGATCGGGTTTACATGGACTGGTTCCTTCACTCCCTCTTACCTCCCATTGGCAAAGATGTCGCATCCCATTTTCCCCAAACCAAAGAAGCCGCCCTCCAAATAGCCTTGAAGTATGACCTTCTCTACGCCCAATCTGGTTATGTTTATACCGTCCTCCCTAACCTTCCCAAACCTGATGGCCCTAATGCCTCGGGGGCATCTCACTCTACCGACAGTATCGTTAGAGCCCTGTCACATACCTCTGCCCAACCTCTTCCGAGCCATGGTTTTCCTCCAGGGGCCAGCCCCTACGGCGTTTTTTCCCCTCCAGGTAGCGTGTATTCAGGCTACGGCATGTGTCCTCCTTTTGCCCACCCTCCTACTTACCTTACTACTGCCCACCCAACTCCTTATCCATATCCACAACCTGGTGTCCCAGCTCCTCCAGCATTTGGACCTCCCACTCCCTTGCCTTCTCCACCCCCACAACCGCACTTTCTACCCCCTCCAGGGCAAGTATTCGCATAGCAAGGGACACCTAATTTTCATCCTTCTCAAAGAAGAAGAAGAGGCAATCTATCCGCTTCTGGTAATCGTGGATCCACTCCTCCCAGTATTGACTCTACCACTGCCAATCAGTCACAGGGCCCTCAGCCTAAGCCAGACAGGTCACTTCGCACCAATAAGCCATGTTCTTGTTGCGGTGTTTATGGTCACTACACTCACGATTGTCCTTTATTACCACAAATGCGGCAGATGTGGGAATCTCAGGCCACTGTGAGGGGGAAACACTCCTCCCCTGCTATCCCTCCCGCTCCAACTACTTCCCCACCCGCTGTGTTTACCAATCCTTTCCCTCAACAAAGATTTGTGGCCACTCAACCTCCTCATGCCCTGGTAACCACTCAACCTTCCCCTTCTGGTTCCACTGATTACCAGATTCTCATGATGGGCTCTGACCCTCCTCTCACCGTCGACCTCAACCTTCAAACTCGGTCCCGTCAGTATTCCACACCCCCCGTTCCATCTGTCTCCGAGTCTCCATCATCAGGTCCTACAGAGCCTCTATCGACACCCAATGGTCCCTTACAACTCCCTCCGCCCAAAACCTAGGTTCATCCCAAGCCTCCTAAGGGACCATTACACCGAAATACTACCTCTGGTCTGGCTGCCCATTCATACAACATAGTAGATTATCTGGCCCAATCTCCTGCTGCCATTTCAACACTGGAGCTCCTCCAGTCATGTCCTTCTCAAAAGAAGGCTCTACTATCTGCCGTGGGCACTGTAGATCCTGCTGATGACCAATTGATTTTTTTCGACCCCCATCAGTCAGAACATCCCCCTCTTCCTCCTTCGGTTGCTTTCCAAATCCCAGTCAAAATCTGAAATGCCAATGTTGCTCGGTGTATTGTTTATGAGGGGGAATCTACCTGCGTAATGTCTACTTTGGTTTGAAAACAACTCGGATCCCCTGAACTGGCCCCTTCCACCATCACCCTTCGTGCATGGGAAGGCCATGCCTCCTAGCCCATTGACCTATTCCGTAACTGTCCTATCACCCTTGCCAGCAAGACTGTTTGTGTCGACGTTGAGGTTATCGATGCCCCTCTTGACTACAACATCCTTTTGGGGTGTAGTTACGCTTATGCCATGTCTATCGTCCCATCCGCAGTCCACTGCAAGATGTTCTTCCCTCATAATGGAAAGATTGTCACCATTGACCAATTAACCTACCATGGACCAAAATCTCAGACCTCCCCTGAGTCCACCATCTCTACTGTCACCAATAAACCAACCGTTGATTCCTTAACTAGTGTTTCCCCTGGCATCTACAAAGACTCCTCTTTGCTTGGAACTTTTCCTGGTCCTCCCCCTCCTCCTGTCTCTGACCCCAGATAAGCGAATTTTTTTATGATGCAATCGTCTCAGGCTGGTCTTCCACAGCCTGCTACGGCTAGTCAGCAACCTCAATCTTGCCCATTGCCTCCTGCTCCTAGCCCTTCGCTTCAGCCAACCGACCTTTCTTCACTTGACCCTTCCCATCACACTCTGGCACCTCCCCACCCCCCTGAGTCAGTTCCCTCAAGCCTCCACCATATGGGATCCGTCCCCCCTGGTCATTACCCTGCCTGTCAAATACCGTTTCTTGGCCCTCCCCCCGACATCTATTCGGTCCCCATCATGGCCACCCTTTCCCTACCTAATTTAACCTTGGGAATTCTAGTATGGTATCTTACTCCTCCAGTCGAGACTCCACCAGGCCACCCCAAACCATACATAGCCGTGACACCAGTACAACCGATTCCCTTCACTCCTTCCACCACCATAGTGCCCCTAGCCCCTCTACAGAACCCTCCTCATGCCGCAACAACTCTTCTTCCTTCTAAACCTTCTTCCACACAACTGCCCTTCACACCTCACAGAGCATCCTCCTGCTGATTCAACCTGACATCAACCCCTCCTGAACCATCCTCCTCTGCTACCCAAGGCTATCAGGTATTCTTCCCTTATCTTTCTTAAATATCTGTCCTGCTTTCCAGCTTCACCTGACAATCCTCCTCTAAACCCGATCCCCAGGCATACCCGTCGATCTTGACCTCCAGCATCACTCCCCGCTGCAGTCAACCCAAACCATATATTACTTTCACCCCAGTTCAATCAATCCCCATGACTACTCCCGCTGCAACAGTACCTCAGTCACCTCAACAGGAACCACCTCCTGTTGCGACCGCTTTGGGTAAGAATGGCAAAGCTCGCAGGGGGCATCAAAGGACAAGACTACCCCGACAAACCCTGTCCCTCCTCGACCTACAATGCATACCATATAGTGTGCTTTGTGTGATGTTGCCTGGGCCACGCCACCGCGTAGAAAAGGCCACTGAGAGGGGGTGAATCAAGATTTCATCGCATATTCAAAAGTTTTTACTTTTTTTCATTCTTAAACTCATATCGTACTTTCCTTTAGTAAACTCTCGTATACACGCGGATATCCTTCATACAACTCACGGGATAGCGTAGATCTAAATATGCGATATTTATTAACTTATTTCTTTGCAATATTCATTCATCTCGATGTTAAGTTATCAAGAAACATGTGCAAAAGAATAAGAATAAATCATCACACAAAGCATCACACATGAACACCAGGATTTTTTAGGTGAAACCCAAGTCTAGATAGAAAACCACCGCTCCGCTTGTCTCAAATTTCTTCAATATTTTATTATAGAGAAAACTTCTACAATCATATAATCAGGCAGATTTATATCAAAGACGTTAGCACTCAACGCATAGTTACAACCTTCTCAAGGCATTCACCCTCTCCCCTGGAAGGGAGCTTCAACCCCCTGCTCTCGTTTACCAGTCTCACCTGGAAGGGAGCTACTACCCCCTGATATTAGCACCAGCCTCTGATGATATCATCAGACTGAAGGCTTCAACCCTTAGATCCACTGCAGACCTCGTTTCATCAATTTTCAAACTAGATCCAACAGCTTCAACACAACCCTTCACTCTTCAATAAACATACTTTGCCCAATGCTACAAACAGAACAGTGAGCTCACTGTAACCAGAATATCAGAGTTAACCCAAACTTCAGATCAGACATTCAGAAACACATCCAACTTTGAGATCCCACTGATTCAGATTCCATACGCGCTTTTAGTAAAACAGACCCGCGTATGTACGCATGTTTCATAAGACTAACCCGCGTATACTTCAGTAAATTTTTTCAAATAAATTCCAACTGCACATACGTGCCTTTCCCTGAACAGAGCCGCGTATACATGCGCTTTTCATGAAACCAACCTGCGTATGGATCTTCAAAAGATAAACTTTGCACAACAGATCAGATCTATGAACTTACCAAGATTTCTTCGACTTCTTCAACTGATTTGCTCCATGTCTTGTCCGTTTCTCTTCGCATCATCTAAGAGATTCACCATTTTAAGATCTAGAGATCTCGAACCTTCATTATGTTCAGATGCTTCCATAGATCTTGTGTCTATCAACTAATATTAATTTAACCACATGAGATCTATATGAAGTATTCATTGTGGAAGCCCGTGGCACATGCTCATTACTCTCATACTTTGCACAATGAATTTATTCTCTTTATATAGGTTTACCCTTTTTCAATACCATGAGCCAAAACCACATTACTTCTGATGGTATTCCTGGACGGGGTCACATAGACGAATCATTACTCAATACAATGGGTCAATACCATGGTGGTTACCCCTGGTTTTTCACTTTATGAGCGCTTTTGCCCATACGCGACTTGGCACGTTATTTCCCGCGTGCATACGCGACTTATCCTAGACAAATCCACGTATGCCTTGAGACATACTCTTTTCATCATAGATCTAGCACATACTGAATTCCTTTCTTCTTTACATCATACTTGACATCGATTTGCATCATTACCAAGTCCATCAAGTAAAGAACAACATCAAGTGGGTTGCCATCATGATGAACACTTAGCATCATATTTCCAACAATTTCCCTTTGACTTGATAAACTACTTATGGTAAGCAGACACTGCAGAGAGATACATTGAATAAGACAAAGTGTCATTCTCCCCTTGACATCAAGGGGAAAAGTGATGGATCAGAGATCTCATGAACATCATGCTCCCCCTGAGTTCATGCTGCGTCTTCAAACATATTTTACAATGAAGTACTTGACTCTATGACCTTCCTATCACTAAGGAATCATACTTACATCAAAGATCCAACCAAGTGAATTTACAAATAACAAGTTCTTACAAGACTAAATATTACAATTGTACATCATGTGTCTCAACAAGACTTGTTCATCAAGATACAAATATGACTTTACATGACCAATACTAGAAAGACCTCAAGAAAGAGATCGCATTTCAGAATCATCATAATGCCAAAAATGCATTACACTCAGCAAGGCTAATGCTCCCCCTGAAAATGTGCATCCAAGAAGCTTTTCTATATGACCAAGGCTCCCCCTTTGCTTGTGCATCCTGAACACTTTCAACAAATCATCAAGGCATCTTCACCCAAAATCAGAGAATGAAACAGAATAGAAGAGTTGAAATACCAACAGTGACTCCAAATAGCATCATAGATACCAAACAGCACTGCAGCTGAGCTGAATAATGCTGACCCCAAACAAAAATTGCCAGCAACCAACAATACGTGGCTTTAAATGATGAAACTCGCGTATATACGCGACTGTCTTTCATGGAACCCGCGTATACAATTTAATCTTCTGAATTTAATCAGATCTGATCTTCTGAGAGGCAGAGACAACACCCAACTTCTGTCTGAGATATTCGAATGCTTCCCTGGGCAGAGGTTTGGTAAAGATATCAACAGCTTGTTCTTTGGAGGGAACATACTCCAACTTCACCTTTTGTTCAAGCACTTGTTCACGTAAGAAGTGATACTTGATGGGAATGTGCTTGGTATTTGAATGCATAACAGGATTCTTTGAGATACTGATGGCACTTGTATTGTCACACATAATGGAGATAGGAGAAGTACATTTGATTTGAAAATCTCCCAAGGTTTGCATCATCCAAAGGAGTTGAGTGCAACAAGATGCGGCAGCCACATATTCTTCTTCAGCAGTAGATAAGGCAATAGAACTTTGCTTCTTACTGAACCAAGATACCAACCGAGGCCCCATATAGAATGCACCACCACTTGTGCTTTTTCGATCATCAAAATTTCCAGCCCAATCTGCATCAGAGTAAGCATGAAGAGTAAGATCAGCATTCTTTGGATACCATAGTCCAAAGTCTTGAGTTCCTTGCAGATATTTGAATATTCTTTTGACAGCCTGAAGATGAGACTCTTTTGGATTAGCTTGTAATCGTCCAACAATCCCAACAGCATGCATAATGTCCGGTCTAGTCCCGGTGAGATAAAGTAGACTTCCTATCATTGATCTGTATTCTGGTTGATTTACCATGGGATAATCATCATGAGAACTGAGATTGCATCCGGTTATCATTGGTGTACTTACAGGCTTGCATTCTTCCATGCCATACTTCTTCAAAATTTGCTTAAGATATTTTTCTTGTGATAGGAATATGCCATCTGTAGTTTGATGCACTTGCAAGCCAAGAAAGAATGTTAGTTCCCCAAGTAAAGACATCTCAAATTCTTGCTGCATAACAGAAGAAAATTTTTGACTCAAGGATTCTTCATGACTCCCAAAAATGATATCATCAACATATACAATTACAATCAAAAGTTTGTCATGTTCAATTTTTGTGTATAAGTTGCTATCAGCAGACCCCTTTGAAAATCCTTGTTGATGGAGATATTTGTCAAGACGATAGTACCATGCCCTCGGAGCTTGTTTGAGACCATATAGAGCCTTTTTAAGTTTACAAACAAGATTCTTATCATTTCCAAAAATGAATCCCTCTGGTTGTTCTATATAAACTTCTTCTTCTAGATCACCATTGAGGAAAGCAGATTTGACATCCATTTGATAGACTTTGATTTGTTGAGAACTTGAAAAAGAAAGAAACATTCTTATGGCTTCAAGTCTAGCTACAGGAGCAAACTTTTCTTCAAAGTCTATACCTTCTTGTTGAGTGTACCCTTTGCAAACCAATCTGGCTTTGTTTCTTATAACATCCCCATTTTCATTTAATTTGTTCTTGAATATCCATTTGGTTCCAATGACATTTTTATCATGTGGCCTTGGTACCAATTCCCAAGTGTGATTCTTTTCAATTTGATCAAGCTCTTCATTCATGGCTTGAATCCAACATTCATCTTTTCTAGCTTGATTGACATTTTGGGGTTCAATTGTGGATAGGAATGCCAGATAGCTAGAAGATCCCACAAGAGTCCTCCTTGTTTGTACACCCGATTCCTTGTTTCCCAAAATTTGAGATTCAAGATGATTCTTTTGAACATATCTGGATGGAGCTTTTTCTGATAAATCATCTTCAGGTTCTTCATTGGATCCACTGTCTATATCATTTCCATTTGATGTAGAAGGACAAAAATCACCATCATCTTCTTCTGTTGCTTGTTTTTCTTCTTTAGGAGCTGTAGGAGACTCATCAAAGACAACATCAATACATTCAACAATCTTTTGAAGCCTTTTATTATAGCATTTGTAAGATCTGCTTGTAGATGAGTAACCAAGAAGTATCCCTTCATCTGATCTAGGTTCAAACTTGCCAAGCTTTTCGTCATTATTTTTGATAAAGCATTTACTTCCAAAAATTCTAAAATTATTTACAGAGGGAGAATTACCATACCAGAGTTCATATGGAGTTTTGTCACTATTTACCCAAACGTGTGCCTTGTTGAGAATATTTGCTGTTGTATGTGCTGCTTCTCCCCAGAACATGTCAGGAGTTCCATAATCATCAAGCATAGCTCTAGCCATTTGTTGAATTGTTCTATTCATTCTTTCTGCTACGCCATTTTGTTGTGGAGTGCCTACTACAGAGAACTGTCTCTTTATGCCATGTTGTTCACAAAATTCAAAGAATTCATTTGATGTATATTCTCCTCCTCGATCAGATCTAAGGCATTTGATTTTTAGATCTAATTCATTTTCAACCAGAGCTTTGAAGACCTGAAATTTCTCAAATGCTTCATCTTTGTGTTTAAGTAACCCAATCCAACACATTCTAGAGAAATCATCAATAAATAAGATATAGTATTCTTCTCCACGTGGTGACTTTTTCCTCATAGGTCCACAGATGTCAGTATGAACAAGCTCAAGAGGCCTACTTGATGATCCTTCTTTTGCATTAAATTGTACTCTAGTCTGCTTACCAAACTGGCAGGATTTGCATATGATACTCTCTGGTAGAGTAATATTGGGAAGACCACGAACAGCTTGCAGTCTGCTTGCTTTGTTGATTTGAGAGAAGCTTAGATGCCCCGACCTTCTATGCCATAGCCAATTTTCTGAAGATTTGCTCAAGTAACATTGATCTTTGCAGTTCTTCAATACATATAGGTTGTTTGGAGTTCTTTTCTCTTTTATAATAGTTCTACCTGTATCCAGATCACGAACCACACATTCTTTTAAACTGAAGACAACTTCTGTACCTTGATCACACATTTGACTTACACTTAACAGGTTATGCCTTAATCCATCCACATACATGACATCATTAGCCTTCACCTTTTATTTTAGAAACACGGACCCTTTTCCTTTAATTACAGCAGGATTATCATTTCCAAATGTAACTTTCTTTTCCTTTTCTAGAGCATTATATGAAAGAAGTTTGCTTTTGTCACCTGTCATGTGTCTAGAGCACCCACTATCAATGTACCATTGATTTTCTTCACCTTCTGCAAATAACGCTATCCCACAATTTTCAACCTGTAATTCCTTCTTTTTCCATACTTTGGAATTTGAAGTAAAATGTTGTTTTGGTTGGACTTTGCTCCTGCATTCAGATTCTTCATGCCCAAAGTTATTGCAATAAGCACATTCAACTTCATTTTGAAGAGGAGAAAATTTGTTATAAGTGTTCCCTTTTGGTTCAATATCCATCCTTTTCTTTCTTGCTTCTCTTGTCATGATGGTTTTATATGAAACACATTGAACAACTTTATGACCAAAATTGTGACATTAGAAACATTGTCCATTGAAGTAGAAATTTCTGCGATCATGAAATCTTCTATTCGAATTTACCTGTTGATTGTTGCTTCTTTGAGAGATATCCCTGTTAGTGTCCCTTGTATTGTGATGATCATGCTTTACCTGTGAAGATTCTTTATTCCCTTGTTGTGTGGCTGAATGAAGTAAACCAGTTGTAGCTGCTTTTAGATAGTTTGGTGCTGAAGCCTGAGAGGATTCTCCGGTATATCCAAGACCTGTTCTAATCAGAGGAGATCGTTGAACCTTGATAATCTCATCTAAGGTTTCAGATCCTTTAGCAAATCTAAGATTCAGAGTCTTTACTTTCTCAAGTTCTTTTCTTAGACTTACTACTTCACATTCTAATTTTTCATTATGTTTCTTTGCTTCTTCATTCTGCTTTTTCAGAGTCTCTATGATTATTTTACTTTCTTCCAAGCATATTTTGAGTTGATTGTTTTGATCAAGAAAATCATTGTCATCTAGAGCATCCATAAAAGCATCCTTATCATCTCTAGAGTTATTTTCAAATGCCATGAGTAGTCTAAGATCTTGTTCACATTCTTCCTCACTGTCAGATAACTCATCACTGTCTTCATTTGTATAGTAGCTTTTCTTAGTGCTAGACCGGTTCTTATTTCTTCTTGCTACTTCTTTCTCTTTAGCAGATGTTTCTTTATAAGGACATTTAGTAGCATAATGACCAACTCTTCCACAATTAAAGCATTTGAAAGGAAGCTTACCTCTGAATCTTCTGGTTCCTAGTTGGAGTTTTCTCACAAAGTTTGCCTCATCTTCTTCTGAGATATATCCTGACCCTTCCAGTTTTTGAACTTCTTTCCCTTTTGTAGAAACTTTAAAAACAACTTCTTTGACTTCAGATGACCCTCCTCTCCTCATTTCGTATGCAGTCAATATGCCATGAAGTTGCACCATAGTAAGATTTTGAAGGTCCTGTTTTTCTTCAAGAGCAGAAACTTTTGACTCAAACTTGGCCGTTAGTGATCTCAAAATTTTCTCAACCAAAGTGGATTTGGTTATTGTTTCTCCCAGATTTCTCATACGATTTACAACATCATCAACACGTAAGAAGAAACCAACAATATTCTCATCACTATGCATTTTTAAATTTTCATACTCAATTCTGAGAGATTGAAGTTTTTCACTTTTTACCTTTGCATCACCTTCATAGCTTAGGATGATTTTGTCCCATATCTCTTTTGTTGTATTTAGTTGCATGACTTTGACAAATTCTGCTTCAGTTAGACTTCCAGTTATAGCATTGACCGCTTTTGCATTTGATTCATAATTCTTTCTTTCAGTTGGATCTGTTGGTGTAGCAGCTGGATATTGATATCCTTGTTCAACAATGGCCCATATATCTGCTCCCATAGACTGAAGATAGGATCTCATCCTTATTTTCCAGAAGATTAAATTTCTTCCGTTGAAGAGCGGAGGTTTGATAGATGTTGTTCCCTCGTGATTTCTCATCCTGCTTGATATTCCTTCTAGCGGTTAAGCCTTTTCAGAAGGACCTAGCTCTGATACCAATTGTTGGAAAAATACTGAGAGGGGGGGGTGAATCAGTATTTAGGATTTACTCAGATATTTTTACTTTTTCATTCTTTAATAACCCATACGCTACTTTAATGAACCAGACTCGCGTATATACGCGGATACCCTTTACTCAACTCGCGTATTCACAGAGATATTAATAAATAATAGATTCTTCACTTAGATCCTTGCATGTATTCATTCATCAGATGTTTATATAGTAGTAGACATGTGTAGTAATAACAAAATGAAACATCACACAAAAGAATCACACATGAACACCATGATTTTTAGGTGGAAACCCAAGTCGGGAGAAAACCACCGCTGTCGTTGTCTCAGCCTTCAATATTTTATTATAGAGAAAAACTTCTTACAATCATGTACTGGTGCAGACTTATACCAGCACGCAGGCACCCACCTGCAGAAGGCTACAACCTTCTCTCGTTTACCAGCCTCTCCTGGAAGGGAGCTTCAACCCCCTGCTCTCGTTTAGCGGTTAAGCTTTTTCAGAAGGACTTGCTCTGATACCAATTGTTGGGAAAAATACTGAGAGGGGGGGTGAATCAGTATTTACTGCATATTCAAAAACTTTTAATTTTTCTTGCTTCTAAAACTCATACGCTACTTTCCTGATACAGACTCGGGTATATACGCGGATACCCTTTATGAAACTCGGGTATGCACAGAGATATTAATAAACAATCTATTCTTTACTACGATCATTACATGTATTCATTAATCAGATGTTTATATAGCAGTAGACAAGTGCAGTAATAATAGAATGAAACATCACACAAAAGCATCACATAAGAACACCATGATTTTTAGGTGGAAACCCAAGTCGGGAGAAAACCACCGCTGCCGTTGTCTCAGCCTTCAATATTTTATTATAGAGAAAAACTTCTTACAATCATGTACTGGTGCAGACTTATACCAGCACGCAGGCACCCACCTGCAGAAGGCTACAACCTTCTCTCGTTTACCAGCCTCTCCTGGAAGGGAGCTTCAACCCCCTGCTCTTGTTTACCAGTCTCACCTGGAGGGGAGCTACTACCTCCTGATATTAGCACCAGCCTCTGCTGATATTATCAGACTGAAGGCTTCAACCCTCAGATCCACTGCAGACCATGTTTCATCAATTTTCAAACTGGATCCAACATCTCCAACACAACCCTTCACTCTTCAATAAACATACTTTTGACCAATGCTACAAACAGAACAGTGAAATCACTGTAACCAGAATATCAGAGTTAATCTAGACTTCAGATCAGACATTTAGAAACATATTCAACTTTGAAACCCCATTAATTCAGATTTCATACGCGCTTTTAGTATAACAGACCCGCGTATATACGCGTGTTTCATAAGACTAACCCGCGTATACTTCAGTAAATTTTTTTAAAATAAATTCCAACTGCACATACGTGTCTTTCCCTGAACAGAGCTGTGTATACACGCGCTTTTCACAAAAACAACCTGCGTATGGATCTCCAAAAGATAAACTTTGCACAACAGATCAGATCTATGAACTTACCTAGATTTCTTTGACTTCTTCAACTGATTTGCGCCAGGTCTTTATCACTTCTCTTCAGATCATCCAAGAGATTCACCATTTCAAGATCTAGAGATCTTGAACCTTCATTATGTTCATAGATGCTTCATAGATTCAGGTCTATCAATTAAGAGCAGAATTTAACCATACAGATATACTCCAGAGTGAAGTACTCATTAAAGCCCAGACATATTCTCATTGCTCTTTTTTTTTTCATACTTTGCACAATGAATTTATTCTCTTTATATAGGTTTACCCTTTTTCAATACCATGAGCCAAAACCACATTACTTTCCGGGCGGGTATTCCCGGACTCCGGGTCACAATGACGAATCATTACTCAATACAATGGGTCAATACCATGGTGGTTACCCCCGGTTTATACCTTATGAGCGCTTTTGCTCACACCGCACTCACATTTCGCGTGCATACGCGACTTTTCCTAGACAAATCCACGTATGCCTTAATACATACTCTTATCATTGCTTTCAACACATACTAAAATTCCTTTCATCCTTACATCATATCACATCAGAT
>MU968403.1:1682313-2019343 GCA_034641835.2 Pinus albicaulis | reverse complement strand
GCATCCTCACATGGTATAATCTTATGAAGAGAGGATTTTTTGGTCCTTTGAAGTGTCCTCTATGTCATAACGACATTGAAACCATTGATCACCTACTAGACCTCTACCCCATATCCAACACTTTCTCAGACATGATTGAAATACTATGTAGAAGATCCAATCGAGATCGGGGAAACATAACCAGTACCATCAACAAGTGGTAGGATAATCCCTATTCCAGAAATCTCCTAAATTGTCTCTGGAAACTCATTCCAGGCCTACTCATATGGAACCTCTGGAAAGAATGAAATAGCAGGATATTTAAAGATACTACTTTAAATCAAGAGAAAATCTGGGCCAATCTACACAAAAACTTAGAATAAATGCTTGCTATGGCTCACTGGGGGAAGAATGACTACCCAAAAACCACTACATAATGCACCATATGGAACAAATGGAACATAAGTATCATTCCCCCAGTGGACAAATCATCCCTGAGCATAGGCAGGATCTGTACTTTGGAACATTACAATCCCCCCACGACCAGTGTTTTCAAATGCAACTTCGATGAAGCCTCCAAAGGCAACCCAGGGGAAGATGGATTTGGGGGCATCTTCAAATATTATAGTGGAAACCCCTTGTGTGCCTTCTATGGAAACCAGGGATGGGACACCAACAACTCTGCAGAGCTGGAGGGGCTTATACAGGGTTTCTCCATAGCCATTGAGCTCAATAGTTTCCCACTGAAATGGAAGGAGACTTGCAAATCATCATCCAAGTGGCCGCCTGCATCCTCCATGGCACTTCTTTAACAAAGGTCTCTACCAGTTGAAATCTATCCAACCATCTGAAATATTTGGAACAACTGCTGCAACATCATAGGGCCATTACAATCCACCATGTGCGCAAAAAGGAAAACTCCGTGGTAGATCTCTTGGCCAAAAAAGGAGTATATTTCCATTCAACGCTATATCACTCTAATTTTTCGCAGATTCAGGATGAAATCCTGCGTGAGAACTACCACACGCTCCTCCAAAAGGTTCAAACTCCCCCAGATGTGGGTGACATGCCCCGAACATGCAAAGACATATCTTCCCATGCTCAGGCTGACAATGCCCTACAACGCTAGATTTAATTTGATGCAAAAAATAATTCCATTAATCATTTATAACGGTGCTCTGTTGTACCTGATCTCTTGCGATACTTTGAATCAAATTCAGTCTCACTTGGGTTGTCTCCCATCACATCTACAAGCATGTGACAACCCCTCATTGCATCTACGCTCATGCCACAGGTCTTCAAAAGGCACTGCAACACCTCATTCCGCCATCTCTCTGCTGCTCAAGCTAGTCTCCAATGCCATTATTGTTATTCCCCTCTCCATCACGTTTCTTCTCCATCTTCCCCGCATGCTCCCCTGGCTGCGCGCTCCCCCTGATGCGCACCCCCTGTCATGCACCCTCTTGCAGTGCGCCCCTCCCTCTGTCTCACTCCTGGTTGTGCGCTCCCTGTTGTGCCCAACCCATCTATGCACCTCCCTGTGGAAATCCCATCTTATTTTGTCACTTCCCGCTGTGCGCTATCTGAGGCATGATACCTTGCATCACGCCCCCTTGCTCCACTACTCCCTTTTGTGCCCCCCCCCCTCCCCGTCGAGCATCACTGCTATGTGACTTCCACTTGTGCACCTCTTTGCTATGTGCTCGGCTTCCCCGCCTCTGATCGTAAACTTCCCCATGGCCCCATGTCAGCACCAACAGACCATCAAGGGTAGCCAAAGAGGTGCATTATCGGTTCGCTCTCACCACGGTCATGATCAGCATTTGGAATCTATTGAAGGTTCCTCTTCAAGAAGCCACGATAGGGAGGCTACTGATTGGCCTGGTCACACCCTGGCATAAATAGTATTAACTCTGGAGAATCAAAGGGGTCGAAGAGGCCATAGGAATTCCACCATTGTGCACTCTGAGCTACCCACACCTCACAAAACCAAGCCGCTCCCTATACATGAGCCAGGGGAGGAGGAGATTGATGTTTGGATAATGGATTCGGATGGAGTCTAGACCAGAGTTCCTGATGTTGAATGCTTCATTGCTCCTATCATCCGCGCAACACCCACAGTCTACCACTAACTGACTAAGGATTCATTATTCTTACGAAAAAGGAATACCCTAGCCTATAGCGACTAGGAGGTTTTCCCGGATATTGTTTTCTACCTTTTCGGATCTGGGAAACTATTTATGAAAAGGGACCTGTGGAGTTTTCTTTTCCGCTGTCTTTTCAAACTCTCTAAACATGAAAAGACGCCGAGTTCTTCCTTTGTCAGACTCGTTAAAACCTGATGACATCGGATCTAGTCGAAATGACGTTCTCCGAGTTCCTCCTTCCTAGGACTCGTTAAATGCACTAGGATGGATTCGCCCGAAGGGCAGACTTATATTACAAGCATATGCTATCCCCTTCAAGCTTGTTATAAAAAATAATTGGGGTACTCGCCAGAAATGGTGGGGGAAAAATGGAACCATCATCATTGTCGCGTCGGCAGTATGTCGCTCTTGAACATGGCACTTGTTTGCATTCGTGTCGGGTTGGGGACATCTCATCTCGTTTTTTCACTTGCCTCCATGGGTTTGGGTAATCCTTTTTGACCTCTCCTCTGCTCATTGCCTTGTCACCATGACCTCTGATCCGTTGATGTCAAATATGCTGCCAAAACCACTATTTGTGCCGTTATATGTTCAAGAGAAGTTGGCCTCTGCGAATAACAACCTTCCTCTGATTCTTATATGATCCTGATTCACAACAAAACATCATGTTCCTCTGTCTCGTGTCGATGATGTGGGAAACATTATGGCCCACCTTCGATCAAGGTCACTTCCTGTCGACTTCAGCTCATTATCCAGGAAGTTGGTCTAGAGACTCCTTTATGGTACCTTGGAGCCTGCATGCCTCAATGGCAGGTTCGTCGCATTCGACGTGAGGTTTACATCATTGGCCTCCGATCGAATGATTCTGCGGGTGTTCGACACCAGCTCATTGATTCACACGCCGTAGATTGTACCTGTAGTACCTTGAGGGCCATTGTCATTATTGGTGGTTCCTCTCACGTCTGTTAACAACTTTCATCATTGGCTGGTAATCAGACAATGTTCTTGCATGTTCGACTTCAGCTCACATATTCACATGCTTGAACTTGTACTTTGTTGGGTCGAGATGGAGCGCAAGACCCTAAATTGTGTCTGTTGTAATCCAGGATGCGATTGTGGATTATTATCATTATGTACTTACTGATCGGATGGCTGTGACCATACCTGAGTCTATTCATTTGATCCTTGCTGGATGGTTGCGCCCATACCCTGGATCCGGATCATAGTGTACTCTGTTTCGGATAGCTGCGCCCATACCACACATACATCATGTACTTGAGATATCAGTTGTATTTGTCTGCGCAGGTTTTCCGACGGTGGAGCTTCAGTTGAACATGTTCTCGTAAAGCATTTCACCCCTCTCTCTCTCGGGCTTCATACTTTAGGGGGCATCTGTTACATAGTAATTTATCACCGTCCCTAACATTCCCCGTCCCGCACAATGGAGGACCCATTTTGTGACCTATGAGCATTGTCATGCTTTGAAATCATCATCAATGCATTCCCCTGAGCATGGACTTCAATTGTCCTAAAGACATCTCCTTACAAAAAATCATAAAAACAGCTCCTTTTGCATTGGCGCGGGTAGACAGTTCAGCACTCGCGCCAATAGGGAAAATCCTACAAAGAGGTCGCGCCAACTGGCGCTCTATCCCAGAGTCGCAGTCGCGCCACCCAATTTGAGGAGTGTTTTTTAAATAAAGGTGGCGGAGGTTGTGTTTCAACCAACTCAGAAACCATTGCCTATCTTGAGTTGGGTGGTTTGGCTACGGGAGTTCCATGGAAGGGAAGTGGTTTGCCACCTCCCATGGAGCCTTCCTTCATGATAGGGCCAATCCCACAATAATAGGGATCCCAACTCCCTCCTTCCCCATCTATAAAATCCTGCTTCATTCCATAGCAAGCTAGTCTTGAAGAGCCTAAGCTTTGAATCTCCCATATTCCCAAGAGCCTTTATGTTGTAAGAGCCCTCTCTCTTCCCTTAAGGCTGGTTCGAGTAAGGAGACCATCGTCGAGAGACTCAGGAGAGGTTTTCCCTTTCCCTGGTGAGCTTTGCAAGACGTGAACCACTGGGGACCCATCCGAAGGAGGCTGCGACGTTAGAACTTTGGTTGTACTCTCTCTCAATTGTTATTTAATGAATGATTACGATTATGGTTCCACTCTATTTTTGTTTATGTTAATATGAGTAATATCCTTTCTGACTGATATTTAGTTACGTATGCTGGATTTTATGCTTGTATCTGTTTGTTTCTTGCATGTGCAGGTATCCATCTGCGGGGATCGTGGAGGATCGTGATCTGCCAATGTTGAGGAACGGGGATGCTCTCTTCTTCGGATCATAGCGTGGGATTCCAGGTAGGCCTCCATCTTTGGTATTTTTCATTCGTAACTAGGAACTTGCGTCGTAACATTTCGTGATTGTTGCTAGACCCCTGTTGGGCTAGTAGGGATCGCCTACGTCGCGAGAGGGGAAGTTTACCTCCTTAATAGTACCATAAGCTACGCGGTGTGCCCCTGAGATATCTCGGGACATGCTTGCCTGCCTTCCAAAAGATCTTGGTAGGCTTAACCATCGCTTGTGAAAGTTGGTTCACCGCATAACATATGTTTGGTCTTGTATTGACTAAATACATGAGCGAACCCACCAACTATCGATAAAAAGTGGCATCCACTACCTCTCCCGATTTAGCATCCTCTTTCTTCCAATTTCCTGGAAGAGGAGTGTCGATAGGCTTACAGCCTTGCATGTGAAACTTCTCCAGTATCTCCTGGGAATACTTGCCTTGAGACACAAACAGTTCACCTTCGCGCTACCATATTTCCAATCCAAGGAAATAATGAAGGAGGCCCAAATCCTTCATCTCAAACTCCTTTGCAAGATCTGCCTTGCATGAGTGTATCAATTGCTCATCACCTGTTAGTATTAAATCATAAACATAAAGTACAATGATTAAAATCTTACCCTCCACCTCAATCTGGTACAGGTTTGCATTCGCCTCACTCTTGGTGAAGCCAAGTCTAGTGAAATATCTATCGATCCGAGTGTACCAAGCACGGGGTGCTTGTTTCAGCCCATACAACGCTCTTTTGAGCCTGCACACATGTGAATCATTGCTGAAGATCTCAAATCCTTCAGGCTGCTCAATGTACACCTCTTCCTCAATGATCCCATTAAGGAACGCAGTCTTCACATACATCGGTGAATGGCTGTGCCAACCCATCTGTATTGGAGAGAGCAAGGATGGTCCTTATGGAAAAATACCGTGCGACGGGTGCAAAGGTTTCTTCATAATCAATCCTCGATCTGTAGAGAGAGCCCGAACAGCAAATCTTGCCTTATACTTCTCGACGCTCCCATCAACAGCTTGCTTTATCTTGTAGATCCATCTTGATCCTACAAAAAATTTACCCACCAGCCTTGGAACAATCTCCCAAGCACTGTTTCGGACAATGGAGTCATACTCCTTCACCATGGCATCTACCCATGTGGGCTCCTGCACTGCTTCTTTGAAAGAATATGGCTTTTTCACGATACACTTGCTCATACGAGCCATGTATCCAGTAAATCGGTCAGGTGATTGTCTCTGTCTGCGCTGTGATGTAGGGACTCCTACATTCTGTGCCGCATCAAGCTTCAGTCTTTCAGCTTCTGTGGTATGCTTCCTGCCAATTCTGATGTTTGGTTCTGCATGAGTGGACTCCTCTACTACATGAATCTCCTCCTATGGCTGATCCACATCTAGAGGCTCATCTTTGGGAACAAGTAGCTCCTCCTATGCATGCAAGTGTAACTCCCTCTCAAGCAACAACTTCATGGCTTTCACCTCATTGAATTTTATATCCCGTCGCACCACAATCATTTGACTATCTGGAAAATAGACACGATAATTATGGGGTGTTTCTGTGTACCCCACAAATATCCCAACTTCTGCAGTCGGATCCAGCTTCTTCCTGGCGTCCTTTGTCACATGAATGTAAATATATGAGCCAAAAATCTTCAGATGAGAAATATCAGGCTTCTTATCAGTAAAAGCTTCTTCAGGTGTACTCATGCCAAGTACTCTATGAGGAAAATGGTTTTTCCCATAAACCGCAATGTTGCATGCTTCCACCCACAAGTGCATCGGTAGGCCCTGGTCATGTAGCATAGCTCGTGCAACATCCACGATCATTCTGTTCTTCCTCTCCGCGACCCCATTCTACTGTGGGTTATGAGGCGCTATGAGTTCTCTTTGAATTCCATCTTTTCTATAGAAGTATTTTAATTCGCCTGAGATATATTCACCACAATTATTGCTCCGTAGAGCCTTCACTTACTTCCCCGACTCCTTCTCCACCAATGCTATAAACTCACAGAACTTTGAGAATGTTTCACTCTTCTTCTGCATGAAGAAGATCCAACATCTATGAAAATAGTCATCAAAAAATATAACATAATACCTATGTTTTGTTATTGAAGCAACCGAGAAATGTCCACACATGTTTGTGTGAATTCTCTCCAGGATCACCGAAGCACGGTTCTCCTTCTCATGAAAGGTGGTCTTCACAAACTTACCCATAGTACATCCCTTGCACTGATCTAACTACGCAAGAGTACCCTTGGGAAGTCTAGTATAAATTTGCTGCAAAATCTTCAAAGTGCCATGGTGAAGATGGCCCAATATCCTGTGCCATAATTCACCCTCATCCCGACTCACCACTTCTTCTGCTTTTCCCATCATAGCAGCACAACCATCTACCTCCAGCTTGTAGAGATTCTTAACTCGAATCCCTATCTTCTTGGTTTGACCCGTTGTTTTATGAAGTAAGTCTTTTCCCTCACTGAATACAATGTCATACCCTTTGTCTTCCAACATTGTGATTGAGACCAAGTTCTTCTTCAGACCTGGAACATGCATAACATCTTTCACCAGAAATGGATTACCTGAATCCCTCCCAAAGGTAATGGTCCCAATGCTGGTCGCACTATATCGACCATTGTCACCCATCTCTATATGCATTTGGAGGTCCTTCTCCTCCAAGTCACTAAACAACTGCTTGTCTCCCGTCATATGAAAAGATGCACCACTATCAAGATACCACATTGATCCCATAGCGCTTGAAACCAAGCATGCGATCAAGGAGAAATCAAGTTCAAATTGTGAGGCTAAGGCCTCACCTACTGCAACTCCAGCAACCTTCTTGTTCTTCTTCTTCTGTGGGTAGTTAGTGGCGAAATGCCCATGTTTGTGACAGTGAAAACACTTCACCTTGGACAAATCCTGCTTCTTGCCTTTAGCTTTGGATTTTGGAGGGAATTTATTCCCCTTCCCTTTCCTTGCTTTGGCAGCCAAAGTGCAATTCTCTTCATCATCATTCTTCAATGAAGAGCCATCCCTGGTACTTCACCTCATCTCCTCCTTCACAAGATCTGACCAAAGTAGCTCCCGACTCGGCAGTTTCTCCTGTCCATTGACAGAGTCTTCGAAGCTATGCCAACTCTTTGAAAGCCCAAGGAGAGCAAAGCTCACCAAGTCATCATCATCAAAAGTAAAGCCCACACTTCCCAGTTCATCCCTACAGTGGACAAACTTCGTGAGATATATTGGAATACTGTCACCCTTCTCCATTTTTATTTTTCTGAGCTTATCTTTCAGCCCCAACTTCCTCTGGTCGCTGCTACTTTGGAACAAATCTGTCAAAGCCTTCCACATTGCAAATGGAGTGGCTTTCCCATGAATGATAGACACAATATGGTCCTTCACACCTTCCAACAAAATTCTTCTTATCTTTGATACCTTCTTTTGCCATGCGTCAAGTCCTGCAACATCGCTAGAACCCGGCTTAGGAACATCGCTATCGATGAAATCCTTCAGTCAATTATCTTCCAGTAATGCCTCCATCCTATCCTTCCAGGCTATGTAATTCGAGCTGCCCTCAAGGGCATACTCCAATAAAGACATTTCAATGAATACTCAACTGTCGCACCAAGAATTTTCTGCAACAAATTCGAATATTCCACTAGCACAAACTCAACAATTCTTCACAATTGCAATCTTCAAGAATTAACACTGATTTGATACCATGTAGAAATTATATAACATATGCATGTATATATCCAGATTCTCCTGATCTAACAATATTTTATCTTCTTGCTAAATACATAATCCTTCCACTGTTAGCTTTCTGCGGAAATTTAAACTCAATTGCAAACACATGAAGCAATAAAAAAAATTGCACATAACACAGTTGTTTAACGGGAAATCCTGAAGCTAAAACCCCCAAATATCATATATTATGTATCATGGAGATCATGTAACAATCTCATACAAAGCTTAACACATCAAGCTCTTAGTACAATCAATCGTCACACACTAACATGAAGAAATCTGCAAATCCATGCACTGATTTCTTTCCATCTGATAGCCTGCCTCCACTGCGCAATCCCTGCTGAAGAAGACCCCTGAATGAATTCGAATTGGCCTTGCCTTGACTGCACAATCCTCATTGGAACCTCCAATGTGTGTGTGATGAAATCAATGCATCACTATAGTCACAATGGATAGTCCATCTCACCCTTTCACCTACCTCTCCAATGGGTCTCCACTAGAACTGACATGCACTGTAGTTAACTGTTGTATTTTTTCAGTTGATTAGTGAGTTATTATTTGTAAATTAATTAACTAATTAATTCACTCCAATCTCACTAGTGTATCATTCAGTTAGACTAGATACAACTAGCTCAACTGAGTTTAACTCCAATAATTGAGTTAAACTGAATAACAACTCCATGAACTACTCTTCCAACTCTGTCATAACTTTTCCACTTCAATTCTAACTGAGTCCTCCATGCATGAACCACCAGTAAACCCTAGGAATTGCGTAATTCCTTTAGCCCACTGATTTTCCAAATCTGTATACTGAAATAAAGTGCTCCAAGAGAATAAGTTGATATTTAGAGTCTGATTATTATTAAGGGCTAATAATAATCGACACATCTATTTTTAGATCGACGATCTATAAATAGACTTCGCCCAATATTCTAAAAATATAATTTCATATATTTTTCCAACTTGACCAACCATCCACAAATAGCATCCTGCAACTTCTGAAATATGATCACCATGTCTAAAAATAGACATAGTCTAAAAATAGGCTTACACCTAAAAATAGCCTGCGGGCCCACTTAGTGAAGGTGACTGATTTTCACTAAGCTTCATCATCTTGTTGAATATCAACACTCCCTCTCAACAAGATAGGGATTATATTTCACCTTGATCCTGACTCTATGGGATTCGAATTTTCTCCTGGTGAGTGCCTTCGTTATAATCTCTGCATCCCGATCTTCAGTAGGAATGTACTGAAGCAACATGATCTTCTGCTGCACACAATCTCTAATATGATGATACCGAATATCAATATGTTTAGATCTATCATGAAACATAGGACTAATCGAGAGTTTAATGCAACTCTGATTATCACATTGTATCACTGTAGGATCTAAATGCCAGACCGAAAAAACCAACCAGGATCTTCCTCATCCACATAGCCTCACATGCAGCTTGACTTGCTGCCATGTATTTCGCTTCTGCTGAACTGAGTGCCATAGATCTCTGTTTCCTACTATACCAAGAAATAGCTGTAGATCCGATACTAAAAACCCCTCCCAATGTGCTCTTTCTGTCTGTTGGGCTGCTTGCCCAATCTGCATCCGTGAAGCCATGCAACTTCACCTCATCTGTCTGTCTGCACCATAAGCCATACTCAGATGTGCCCCTGAGATATCTTAGGACATGCTTTCACACTTCAGCAGGCTTGGTGACAACCATCCTTGTGAAAGGTGGTTCACCACATAGCATATGTCAAGGTCTTGTATTAACTAAATACATGAGCGAACCCACCAGCCCAATTGTCGATAAACGGTGGCATCCACTGCCTCCTGCCATGTAGCATCCTCTTTCTTCCAATTTCCTAGGAGTATCGATCTGCTGGGCCTGCATCATGAAATCTTCTCAATATCTACTCGAGCATACTTGCCAGACACAAATAATTCACCTTCCTGTTGCCCATATTTCCAATCCAAGGAAATAATGAAGGAGGCCCAAATCCTTCATCTCAAACTCCTTTGCAAGATCTGCCTTGCATGAGTGTATCAACTGCTCATCACCCATTAGTATTAAATCATCAACATAAAGAACAATGATTAAAAGATTACCCTCCACCACAATTTGGTACAGGTTTACATCCGCCTAACTCTTGGTGAAGCCAAGTCCAGTGCAATAGATCTTGATCCGAGTGTACCAAGCACGAGGTGCTTGTTTTAGCCCATACAATGCTCTTTTGAGCCTACACACATGCGACTCACTACTGAAGATCTCAAATCCTTCAAGCTGCTCAATGTACACTTCTTCCTCAATGATCCCATTAAGGAACAAAGACTTCACATCCATCTAATGAATGTGCCAACCTATCTGCGCTGAGAGAGAAATGATGGTCCTTATGGAAGAATATCGTGCGACAGGTGAAAATGTTTCTTCATAATCAATCCCCTCGATCTGTGAGAAGCCTCGGGCAACAAATCTTGCCTTATACTTCTCGACGCTCCCATAAATAGCTTGCTTTACCTTGTAGATCCATCTTGATCCTACAATTGATTTACCCACCAGCCTTGGAACAATCTCCATGGCACTGTTTCTGACAATGTAATCATACTCCTCCACCATGGCATCTACCCATGTGGGCTCTTGCACTGCTTCTTTGAAAGAAGATGGGTCTGTCATGATACACTTGCTCATAAGAGCCATGTATCCAGTAAATCGGTCAGGTGACTGTCTCTATCTGTGCTGTGATGTAGGGACTCCTACATTCTGTGCCGCATCAAGCTTCAGTCTCTCAGCTTCTGTGTTACGCTTCCTGCCAATTTTGATGTTTAGTTCTGCATGAGTGGGCTCCTCCACTCCATGAATCTCCTCCAATGGCTGATCCACATCTAGAGGCTCATCTTTGGGAACAAGTATCTCCTCCTCTGCATGCAAGTGTAGTTCCCTCTCAAGCGACAACTTCATGGCTTTCACCTCAATTAATTTTATATCCCATCACACCACAATCATTTGACTGTCTGGAAAATAGACACAATAATTATGGGGTGTTTCTGTGTACCCCACAAATATCCCAACTTCTATAGTCGGATCCAACTTCTTCTTGGCGTCCTCTATCACATGAATGTAAACAGATGAGCCAAAAATCTTCAGATGAGAAATATCAGGCTTCTTACCAGTAAAAGCTTCTTCAGGTGTACTCATGCCAAGTACTCTATGAGGACAATGGTTTTGCACATAAACCGCAGTGTTGCATGCTTCCACCCACAAGTGCATCGGTAGGCCCTAGTCATGCAACATAGCTCGTGCAGCACCCACGATCGTTCTGTTATTCCTCTCCGCGACCCCATTCTGCTGTGGATTATGAGGCGCTATGAGTTCTCTTAGAATTCCTTCTTTGCTACAGAAGTCTTTGAATTTCCCGAGATATATTCACCACCATTATCACTTCGTAGAGCCTTCACTTGCTTCCCCGACTCCTTCTCCACTAATGCTTTAAACTCAAAAAAATTTGAGAATGTTTCGCTCTTCTTTTGCATGAAGAAGATCAACATCTATGAGAACAGTGATCAACAAATATAACATAATACCTGTGTTTTTCTGTTGAAGCAACCGAGAAAGGTCCACACACGTCTGTGTGAATTCTCTCCAGGATCACTGAAGCACGGTTCTCCTTCTCATGAAAGGTGGTCTTCACAAAATTATCCATAGTACATCCCTTGCACTGATCTGACTACGCAAGAGTACCCTTGGGAAGTCCAGTAGAAATCTGCTACAAAATCTTCAAAGCGCCATGGTGAAGATGACCCAATCTCCTGTGCCATAATTCGCCCTCATCCCGGCTCACCACTTCTTCTGCTTTGCCCATCATTGCAGCGCAGCCATCTACCTCCAACTTGTATATATTCTCAACTCGAATCCCTATCTTCTTGGTTTGACCCATTGTTTTATGTCGAAGGAGGGTTTTTCCCGCACTAAAAAAAATGTCATAACCTTTGTCTTCCAACATTGTGACCGAGACCAAGTTCTTCTTCAGACCTGGAACATGCATAACATCTTTCAACAGAAATGGATTACCTGACTCCCTCTCAAAGGTAATGGTCCCAATTCCGATCGCATTGTATTGACCATCTTCGCCCATCTCTATATGCATTTGGAAGTCCTTCTCCTCCAAGTCACTAAACAACTCCTTGTCTCCCATCATATGAAAAGACGCACCACTATCAAGATACCACACTGAACCCATAGCACTTGAAACCAAGCATTAGATCAAGGAGAAATCAAGTTCAAATTACGAGACTAAGGCCTCATCTGCTATAGCTCCAACAACCTTCTTGTTCTTCTTCTTTTGTGGGAAGTTAGTGGTGAAATGCCCATGTTCGTGACAATGAAAACACTTCACCTTGGACAAATCCTGCTTCTTGCCTTTAGCTTTGGATTTTGGAGAGAGTTTCTTCCCCTTCCCTTTCCTTGCTTTGGAAGCCAAAGTGCAATTCTCTTCATCATCATTCTTTGATGAATAGCCATCCTTGGTACTTCGCCTTATCTCCTCCTGCACAAGATCCGACCAAAGTCGCTCCCAACCCGGCAGTTTCTCCTGTCCATTGACAGAGTCTTCGTAGCTATGCCAACTCTTCGAAAGCCCAAGGAGAGCCAAGCTCACCAATTCATCATCATCAACAGTAATCCCCACACTTCCCAATTCATCCCTACAGTGGAAAAACTTCGTGAGATATTTTGGAATACTGTTGCCCTTCTCCATTTTTATTTTTCTGAGCTTATCTTTCAACGCCAACTTCCTCTGGTCGCTGTTGCTTTGGAAAAAATCTGTCAAAGCCTTCCACATTGCAAATGGAGTGGCTTTCCCATGAAGGCTAGACACAATATGGTCCTTCACACCTTCCAACATAATTCTTCTTGTCTTTTCTACCTTATTTTGCCATGTGTCAAGTCCTGCAGCATCGCTAGAACCTAGCTTAGGAACATCGCTATCGATGAACTCCTTCAGTCCATTATCTTCCAACACCACCTCCATCCTATCCTTCCAAGCTATGTAGTTCAAGCTGCCCTCAAGGGCATACTCCAATTGCAACCCATTGAAAGAAATTTCAATGAATACTCAACTGTCGCACCAAGAATTTTCTGCAGCAAATTCGAATTGTCCACTAGCACAAACTCAACAATTCTTCACAATTGCAATCTTCAAGAATTAACACTGATTTGATACCATGTAGAAATTATATAACATATGCATGTATATATCCAGATTCTCTTGATCTAACAATATTTGATCTTCTTATTAAATATAGAATCCTTCCACTGTTATTTTTTTGCGGAAATTTAAACTCAATTGCAAACACATGAAGCAATAAAAACAATCACACATAACACAGTTGTTTAACGGGAAAGCCTGAATCTAAAAAACCAAACTATCATATATTATGTATCATGGAGATCATGTAACAATCTCATACAAAGCTTAGTACATCAACCTCTCAGTACAATCAATCGTCACACACTAACATGAAGAAGTCTGCAAATCCATGCATTGATTTCTTGCCACCTGATAGCCTGCCTCCTCTGCGCAATCCCTGCTGAAGAGGACCCCTGAATGAATTCGAATTGGCCTTGCCTTGACTGCACAATCCTCATTGGCAACTCCAATGTGTGTGTGATGCAATCAATACATCACTATAGTCACAACGGATAGTCCATCTCACCCTTTCACCTACCTCTCCAGTGGGTCTCCATTGGAACTGAAATGTACTGTAGTTAACTGTTGTATTTTTTCAGTTGATTAGTGAGTTATTATTTGTGAATTAATTAACTAATCAATTCACTCCACTCTCACTAGTGTATCATTCAGTTAGACTAGATACAACTATCTCAACTGAGTTTAACTCCAATAACTGAGTTAAATTGAATAACAACTCCATGAACTACTCTTTCAACTCTGTCATAACTTTTCCACTTCTGTTCTAACTGAGTCGTCCATGCATAAACCACCAGTAAACCCTAGGAATTGCATAATTCCTTCAGCCCACTGATTTTCCAAATCTGTATACTGAAATAAAGTGCTCCAAGAGAATAAGTTGATATTTAGAGTCTGATTATTATTAAGGGCTAATAATATTTGACACATCTATTTTTAGATTGAAGATCTATAAATAGACTTCGCCCAATATTCTAAAAGTAGAATTTCATCTATTTTTCCAACTTGACCAACCATCCACAAATAACATCCTGCAACTTCTGAAATATGATCACCATGTCTAAAAATAGACATAGTCTAAAAATACACTTACACCTAAAAATAGCTTGTGGGCCCACTTAGTGAAGGTGACTGATTTTCACTAAGCTTCATCATCTATTTGAATCTCAACACTACATAGACCCTTGGGTAATCCGGTCACCCCTTCCGTGCAGTCACTCACCTTCAAAGTTCCGCTAACACCCCCATCCCTGGCAGCCCATCCCTTGGCAAGGCTTCCTCGCATTGGAAGTTCAAACAAACAAGCCATATAACTGCCTCAAAACCATCATACCAGTCATAGCATGCTCATGGAAATCAATGGACATTATTGGGCACTAGTGTCCCAAAATTTCCCTGCTCTAGAAGTGCTCTACCAACAGAGTTTGCTTCTTGTTTCAATTCCTTTTGCTGACGCTGCTAGTTCTTGTAATAGGTTTCAACCATCCAACCATGCATTTTCATGCTTCTTGTATGAAGCACATAACTGCCATCATATTCAACAAATTGAAATAAATTGAAATCATACCTCATTGGTATCTTGTCAATAAGGTACACTTTCAATCTTGTTCACTTCCTGTCACAACAAGACAAAACCAGTTGTTTGATCAAATCATCATGTATAAACATATTTTATATGGTTAGGTCAAAATGTAACCATCATTGATCTAGATTTTATGCAGAAATGTAACGTTATACACATATAACCATAAACATAGAGATGTAGCGGATATAATGCTTCCTTTTATTAATAAGAAACGACTGAAATATGCTTACAAACTTAATAGAAATGAACAACTAGGGCATTGGTAGGCTTATCTCTGAGAAGAGATGTGGTAGCTATAGGCCGCTGAACTGTGTTACAATGAGGCTCAGAGGCCTATTACAGACATTATGGAAATGAGCGAGCGAGGGCACTGGTAGCGTATCTCTGAGAAGAGATGTGACAACTACATGCCCCTCCATTGTGTTACAATGTAGACATAATGGAAATAAATGAGCTAGGGTTTTGATAACATATCCTTGAGAAGAGATGTGATGGCTACAAGCCCCTGAACTATGTTACAATGAGGCTCGAAGGCCTATTTATTGTTGAGAAACAATGAAAAACCCTAAACATCCAAAAACCTAACCGTAGGAGATGAAGTGCCAAAACTATGGGCCCCATTTGGGTAAATTGGTGTTTCAACTTCCCGAGGACGTAACTTTGGCATACAATCTCCGTTTGACACACATCATACCTCGTTAGAAATATCTATCCGAGGATTACAACTTTTTGTGTGAGCAACATCGGTCCATGGACCCATGTTAGTCCCAGGTTTCCCAAAAAAAGTTGTTTAGGGCCTCAAAATGGCTCTGGAATTTTAGGACCCGAAAAACTGCTAAAAATAGTAAGTTGTGCTGCAACTGAAAAACTGAAAAAACTGATGGTGGCATTTCAAATGGAATAGGTGGGTGGCTACCAATATCCACTTGAATCATTAGGTACTAGAGCGAAACAAGGAGCAGGACCAGCACCGCTAAAATAGTGGGTTGTGGGAGGTAAAATTGAAGGAATTGATGGTGCGGGTTCCAAATGGAATATGATGGTGGCCCCACAGATGTCCACCAGATCAATCATAGATCAAGTCACAATCATTAGTATCAAAACTACAATTAAATCACATAACCATCTTAGTGAATTCTATCCACATGCATAATAAAATATTAATACTTATCCTTCATCAGTACTTCTTCTACCTTTGTTCTTTACGTACACATACCAGGATGTAGATTTTCCCACACAATATTTATAATATTCAACATTGTCTCCACAGCGTAAATATTGTACACCCACCGGTTCAATGTTTACATACAATAATACATGCGTGTACATGATTACAACTAGCATTGCCATATGTCGCATTACGCATTCTTTATACACATTGCTAATATGCTGCAGCTTCAACCATATCCACGACATGCATTACATCCCGTTATGCACAGCATGCACGGTACCATGCACACTACCCTGCAAAGTGTATGCACAACATCCCCCATAGTAAAAACGTACAACTTTCTGCAAGAAGGTCGTTGCAACACAGCTACTAATGGGGATAGTAATTTCTCGAGAAAATTAATTGCGTTTAACATTTTTGGGAAAAAAAGAGTAGGTGGTGAATGTCGAAGCCAGTTAGTATTGAGTCAGACTAGATATACTAGCATGGAAATATTGGCAATCATGTTGTAATATATTGAGGCAACAACTATTCTGTGAAGAAAGACAAACCTCGCGGTCCAAAATTGTTTGTAAATACCAAAACAGGCATATATATACATGTGTCTATATTGGATGAAGGACTAATTCCATTGAACATAATTCTGTTTTGCTTCATTGAATATAAAAAAAAATAAAAATCCATGAGACCACTTATGGCAATTTGTTATTAAATTCATTGTTTTTAATATCAATACATGGTTTTGACTTCTGAAGTTTTCCTGTAGAGATTGGTCTCTAGTAGCGTTTGAATCTCGGTTGCACTTTAAACATTGCATGGTCTTTTGCGTCCACTCAATTGCACAAACCAACTCAAGGCCTTGCAGAATTTGACTAATTAAAATATATACATTTGCGACTATAGAAATCGCCAAAGTGTGTCCATATGCACGAGAGATTGGCAGCACTCTGGAAATCCATTTTAAAATATTGTGGTAATGACATGTTACGTTTTCATGTGGTTTTCCATGATCTTGATTGGATATTCTCGGTAAGTAATGGCTATGAAATAAGAAACCACCCCCTTCACCTTCATAAATCTATAATCTGGAGAAGAAGACCCTTTGCAACTTGAACAAAAATAAGGGATAGGCTCGCCATAAAGGTGAGTGTCCTTGGTATCGCATCTTAATACCACTAATTCTCTTCTAAATATTAACAATCAAGGTCACCACAAACAAACTTTCCTCCTTTTTCTTCATAAATCTATAATATGGAGAGGAACAACCATTGAAACTAGAAGAAAAAATTTGGAAACAAGAAGAACCCGAATGTTAGAAATAGTTGTTTATAACCAAGCCAATAGAAAAAAGACAAATAAAAAGTCACATGAATCTACCGTGAAGAAAAATGAAGCACATAAAAAATCAACTTGTATGGTCATCGAGACAATGTCACCATTATGCAAGCATGCTTGCACTATACACTTTTACAAAAATGTTCTAACATATTTTTAAAAATGTCAAATATTCAATTCAACATCAAATTAGTTAAAACCAATTTATGAAAAATAAGAAGATTTAGAATTAACTATGAAACTACATCACGAAAGATGAAAGAACCGAAATTTAGGTTTAACTTTAATCATAAGTTTTCATATTTTTCATATATTTGTTTTGAAGTGACTCTATGTTGAATTGAACCTTTAATATTTTTGGTTGGCATTTATTGGAATGTTAGATACCTTTTTTATATAATCCAAGTATGTCTGCATAATGGTGAGATTGTCTTCATTCAATTAGAAAAATATTGAGCACAATCTTTGCGCATAGCTTTATAAGGAACTTTCTAAATGGGTCCTAAGAAAGAGATCACTTGGTTGTCTCTCTTAAATGAAGAGTCTAAGGCTTGAGCGCAATCTTTGGATAATCAAAGTTCTTAAGTTCGAAAATAAGGAAAAAAAAAAAAAACAAACAAACAATTCAATTATTGTATTAAGCAAATTATTATTATTATTAAGAATAGGTTTTCTCAATTTAAACAAATATTATTTTAGAGTAATTATGAATGTGTGAACTTCTTGTTATTTCTTATATATTGTTGATCTATTATAGAGTTTGTTTTTTTATTATTATTATTTGGAATTAGTTTTCTCCAATTTAAACAAATAATATTTTATTGTAATTATGGAAGTGTGAATTTCTTGTTATTTCTCATCTGTTGTTCATCTATTATAGAATTAACAAATTAATACATAGAAACTCTGGTGGAAGCTGTCCTAATCAACTATTTTCCTACCGTGCAAATTAAAATTTAAGAGCAAGTTGGACAATAAATAAATATTTAAATATAGATGAATTATTGAATAGGTCTCATTTTGCTGAGGTGTACAGGTTCTACAGGAATCTTCTAGAGTGGGTGGTCTCATTGTGCTGAGGTGTACAGGGATCTTCTGGTGTGGGGGTGTTCCTGTTGACATTATTTTGCTTTGATGTGGGTGCAGATGAAATGTGGCACGTAGCACCGACGTGGAAGAATGAAGACCCGTTATTATTGCCTGGCAAAATGTGGTCCACCGCAAATCACCAAAGGTCGCAAATATTTGCCTAATCCATCATGAAATTACACGCATATCGATGATGTAATTTTAAATCCATTTTGGTATTTTAAAATGAGCCAACTTTTTTCACATCAGTAACTCGAGGATTTGAAAGTTAATTCTCTGGGTAAATATTTTATTCGGAGATTGTTTATATGGGTAATTTAGTGGATTTGAATCTAGATTCTCTTGTTATATATTCTCACAGTATTTGCTAATTAAACTATTTAAAACTGTAATGAAGAACAATTTATGTATTATGGTTAATATATATTTGATTGTTTTTGTTTTTTTATAATACTTTTATTTTGATGGCAAAAATAATGTTATTATGTAAAAGGTACATAATTTTTTTTTTTTTTTTCGGGTTCATTTTGGTTATATTGTTTGGATACATGTTAGTTTGTGTGATAAAAATTTGAAGATATTTAAAATATTGATGGATAATTCCATAAATCCAAAAGGCAAGGAAATTTGAATATATTAGTATTGATGTGAATAGTGATAGTCATCTTGCCCAAAACAATCTGTCTTTATAACTTGATAATGGTATAATTTGTTTTAAAGATCCAAAGAAATTTCAGAAAAGTGATGAAAATGAGCGAAGTCAACCATTTAACTTGGTTCATATTAATTATATTTCTAAATTTTGTGATCTATTTGCTAGTTATAGATTTTGATGAGAAATAAAATTTGATTTAAATTTTTATTAATCTACAATTTCTGAAAATATTTTTCTTAAATTTTATTAATATAATTAAAAAATATTGAATAGAATAAAATATTTTAATTAAATGTAATAAAAAAGCGATGTATAATTCATTCAATTCTTAACATGAAATTAATATATGGTATTTGATGATAATGACGATGATGGTTAACGTCCATTTGAGACCAAACTTTGGTCTATTGGATCTAAAGAAACAGATTATTTAGTTTGCTTTAAAATTGTACTCCTATGCTCAAAAATCTTGGAGAGAAGCATCACGAGCTCACTATAATTTTGACATGTTACTATAGTTTTGACATGTTAAAAAGCTGTGAAGGTCAGTATTGCAACAAAGAACAAATAATTGCGCCGAGAGGGCGCTCTACAACCCAGTATATAGAGATGTGTAGATGTCATGTGAGTAATGTAAACTTTTGATATGTAGGAGTGTATAGGGATGTGTAGATGTAATGTAAAGGTTTGATATTTCGGAGTACATAAAGATGTGCAAATGTAATGTAAGGGGGATAACTAAATATATTTTTATTTATTTACGGGTCATAATGAAATATATTTTTATTTATTTATAGGATATGGTAAGTAAACGGGGTATATTTTTATTTATTTACTGGGGGTATTTATTTACTTCATAAACCTATTTATATTTAAAGAAAACTTAAAAAAAATGTTTTATTTATGTAAAGCCTATGGGAAAAATACCATTTTAATAAATGTACTGTAAGTAAACATTTGAAATGTACAAGGGAGTATTTTTATTTATTTACTGGGTATGGTAAATAAAAAATAAAACTCTTTTTATATTTACTCCATAAACCTCTTTATATTTAAAAAATACCACTTTAATACCATGGGCTAAATACCGCGGGCCAGATACCATATTTATAAAAGAGGTATGGTGAATAAATAAAATATAAATAAACATAGGTATGGTAAATAAATAAAACTTTTTATATTTACTCCATAATCCTATTTATATTTAGAAACACTCAAAAAGTGGTTTTATTTAGGTGAATCCTGAGCTAAATACCATGGGCCAAATTATTATTAATACCATGCCAAAAAAACATTATTAACCCTAATATTAATATTAATAATATTATTAATTCTAATATTCACATTATTATATTATAATATTAATATTATTAAATTTAATAAATTTGGATCACGTAGGTTGGTATTTGAGTACACTATATTCATTGCCTATCTCAAGTAACAATAAACATGTAAACGTAAATGTAAAAATAATGTTTAATATTTAACATTTAAAATTTAATCTAATTAATCTAATGTCGGCCCTAATGAAAAATCACTTCTCTCCATACATATATAAATTTAACACAAACAAAGTCTCGAATTTTATTTGTGATGAAGCAAATCTGTGATTATGCGAATAGTGGAATAATATTTGTGAGAAAGAATTTTGGGAGTTTTTCGAAAGTAATATTTGTGGGAAAGGATTTCAGTGTCAACAAACTAATTTGGATTTATTTGGAAAATAATATATTGATTTGGATTGATTTGGAAAATAATGTGTCAATGAGTTGTAATTGATTTTTAGGTTTGATTTCTATTGAGGAAGGGAAAGAGAGGAAGGAAAAGAGAGAGGAGGAGAGAGGGAGGGAGATAGGAGGAGAGAGGGAGGGATAAAGAGATGGAGTTGGAGGGTGAGAGAGGGAGGGAAGAAGAAATACATAGAGAGCGAGAAGTGGAGAGAGAGAGGGAGTGGCAAGGGAGAAATAGAGAGAGTATGTGTATGTTTGGGGGTGAGATAAAGAGAAAAATAAGGAGAGATGGAGGGAATGGGGGGGAAGGCGAGAGGGAGGGATATAGTAACATAGTTGGAGGGTGAAGAGAGGGAGAGAGAGAGAGAGGGAGATAGAGAGATATATATGTGGGAGAGAAAGGGATAGAGGGGAAGGAAGAGAGAGAGGATGTGAGAGAGTGGATAGAGGGAGGGAAAGAGAGATGGAGTTGGAGGGGGGAGAGAGGGAAGATGATTTCTTGCACTCGATGCATTGATTTCAGTGTGGATGGTGATTTCTAATCCTACTTGTCTTGCACTATATGCATTGATTTTAGTGTAGATGTTGAGAGAGAGAGAGAGAGAGTGGTGGGGAAAGAAAGAGGATTGGAGGGAAAAGAGAGAGAGAGAGAGAGAGATAATTGGATGGAAAAGAGATAGAGAGAGCC
Organism: Pinus albicaulis; assembly: GCA_034641835.2. NCBI lineage: Eukaryota > Viridiplantae > Streptophyta > Pinopsida > Pinales > Pinaceae > Pinus > Pinus albicaulis. The sequence goes on along the minus strand of MU968403.1, from coordinate 1,997,672 downwards.
AAAGAGAGAGGAAGGTAGGAGAGAAATGGAGAGAGAGGAAGGACAAGAGAGAGGCCATGAGAGAGAGGAAGAGAGAAAATTGGAGGGCGAAGAAAAAGAGAGAGACAGAGGGGGAGAGAGAGGAAGGACAAGAGAGAGGATGAGAGAGGGATGGAGATATAAAGAGAGATGGAAGGATAGAGAGATTTAGTTGGAGGGGGAGAGAGGGAGGGAAGAAGGAATACATAGAGAGTGAGAAGTGGAGAGAGAGATGAAGTGACAAGGGAGATATGGAGAGAGTGTGTGTATGTTTTGGGGTGAGATAAAGAGATAAAGAAGGAGATATGGAGAGAAGGGAGGAGAGAAGGAGATATGGAGAGAAGGGAGGAGAGAAGGAGAGAGGGAGGGAAATAGTAAAATAGTTGGAGGGTGAAGAGAGAGAGAGAGATATATATGTGGGAAAGGAATGGACAGACAAGAAGGAAGAGGGAGAATGTGAGAGAGTGGAGAGATGGAGGGAAAGAGAGATTTAGTTCGAGGGTGGAGATAGGGAAGAAAATTTATTGCTCTAGATGAATTGATTTCAGTGTAAATAGTGATTTATAATCCATTTTGATTGTTTGCACTAGATGCATTAATTTTAGTGTAGATGTTGATTTCTAATTATATTAATTTCTTGCACTGGATGCATTGATTTCAATGCAGATGATTTCTAATCATATATGATTGCTCGCACTAAATGCATTGATTTCAATGTAGATGGTGATTTCATATGCTATTTGATTGCTTGCACTAGATGCATTATTTCAGTGTATATGTTGATTTCTAATTATATTTGACTTCTTGCACTAGATGCAATGATTTAAATGTAGATGATTTCTAATCCTATTTGATTTCTTGCACTAAATGCGTTGATTTCAGTGTAGATGGTGATTTCTAACCCTATTTGATACCTTCACTAGATGCACTTATATTAGTGTAGATGTTGGTTTCTAATCTTATTTTCTTACTTGCACTAGATGCATTGATTTTAGTGTAGATGTTGATTTCTAATCCTATTTGATTACCTGCATTAGATGCATTGATTTCAGTGTAGATGTTGCTTTCTAATCTTATTTGATTGTTTGCTATAGGTGCATTGACTTTAGTGTAGACATTGATTTCTGATTTTATGTAATTGGATGTACATTGATGGTACATTAATTTTAAAGTGACTGGATTAAGATTGTGCTTTGATTTTAGTGTAAGCACACAAAATTATTGACAATGCACATTAACATTTGTGTTATAGTAAATCAACCTATTAATATTGAAGAGCAAGAGAGACAATGTATGATGTTTATTACAATAGTTCAAGCTAAATATTTAAATGGTTTATTATTTCAAATGTCCTTTTCATATAATCGATATGAAAATATGACAAAACTAACAAGGGTGAAAATAAGAATAGTAAACAAAATAAATTGAGATTGATTATAATGAAGACTATTTGTAATTGACTTCATTCTTATTATTTTCATTTTGTATCCTTCAACACTATTACATTGTCACTTTGCATTCAAAAAAATCATTTCATCATTAAAGTTATTAACAATATTTATCATCACAAAAAACTTAGGTAACTAAGAAAATTTTAAAATTAAAATGACCAGATAAATATCAAACATATTTAGCATATGTAAAATAATTATATTTATATTATTTGTATTTACATATTATTGATAAAATTAATCAAATGTTTGATAGATTTTCTTTGGGCGCACACGACTGAAACCGGCCTAGATCCATCTTAACTTTGGATCTATCAAGCTTCGAGAAGGATCAAATCTCTCGAGGTGCAAACCTTTCCTCAAGTTTTGCACTCAAAAACGAGGTTTGCACCTCTAGAGATTTGATCCCTCTCGACGCTTGATAGATCCAGAGTTAAGATGGACTAGGGGAATTTTGAGGTCTAAAATGGGCCTCCTAAGAAAAATGTACAACCAAAATCAACTTTATAAGAACTAATAGGATTCAAGATGATGATGTCAGCCATGGGGGATGATTCACCATTTTTTAAGTAAAAGGGTGAAAAGATTAAAAAATAATAAAACAATAAAACTACTTTTTCAATTCGTATTTTCAACTTATCTCCCAAAGTTTTTACTCAAATTTCGAGCAGGAGTACTCGTTGGATGCAAAATTTAATTTCTCTTCCAAAGAATACCCATTTTGCATACTTTCTATGGACTCTCCTATGCAAAAAATGAGAAAACGTGATTGCAATCACGTTTTTCATGTATTTCTCATTTTCATGTAGCAGGGTCCACCGAAAGTGTGCAATATGTGTACCCCTTAGATGAGGAATAAATTTTTTTCATCCAATGAGTACTCCCGCTCGAAATTTGAGTAAAAACTTTAGGAGATAAGTTGAAAATATGAGTTGAAAAAAATAGTCTTTTTTTTTCCCTCTAAAATTTGATGATGTCATCAAATCTTATTTTATTATTTCCACTTTTATTTTATAATTTCCTTAGGAGGCCCATTTTAGACCTCAAAATTCCCATAATGAATCTAGGATAGTGTATAAATAAATGAATCAATATGCATAATTAAGTAATATTGTTGTATATTTAAAAGTTTATTAATAAAGAAAAAATAGTTTAACATGGACAACGTGTTTCACAAATAAAATATTTCAATGTGAATTATGTATATATTATATATGGTTAAAAAAATCATATGTATATATGATATAAAACAACTGGAAAAATATTTTTTCAAGTATATTTTCCATTAATTTTGTCTAAAATTCAAATAAAGATTTGTTAGATTTACAAGTTTAAGCTATGTAGTCTATACAATCCAAATGCCAAGAAAAATTTCAAGGTGTTGAATCTATTTATACTTTCAAAAATGCAATATATATATATATATCAATCACAATTTTTGAGATACAAATTATTTTTCAAGTTTTACAATTTTAATTTAATTACACCTAAAATAAAATTGATCTCTAATAGCATTTGATGATCTCTATTTAGAATAAAACAATATTAATTTAAAATAAATTGACATATTTTATTTATATTTAATAAATTTCAAAAATAATTTATATTCATATAAACATTTCCATGTATTATTTTTAAATAAATAACAATAGAATATTATATATGAATAATATTAATTTTTTTTAAAACAATTTAAATTTTATTATTTTATATTATATCAATTTTATATAAACAAATTATTTTATATTATACCAATTTATATTAACAAATTAATTTAAATGTTAATAACATTGCCATATTTATGTTTTTAAAAAACAAGTTAACTTTAATTTTTTATTACATTTAGGATCTTCATCTTACTTTGAATGCTTTTGAAGCACAAACCTAAGAAAACTAAAACGTAAATGTAAGGAAAACCATTATATTTGATCTTTCACCCAATTAATTATTTTGACATGACATTGAGATTGTATCAATGAAAATGAGAGTACATTAAAGATTTGATAGGTGTATTCATCAATTATTCACCATTAATATTAATTTTTGTTGTTATTGTTATTCTTTGTACCATTTGCAATTTTGTTTTGGAGGCAATTGTTTTGTTATTTGTGTCATTTGCAACATATTTTTGTTTTGGATATTAGGGGAATTTTGAGGTTAAAAATGAGTCTCTTAAAGAAAATATACAATTAAAATTTATTCTATGAGAACCAATCACATTTTATGGGATGACATTATCTCCCATGGTTGAGGTGGCATTGCTTGAGTTAAATGTACTTACTTGTCACATTCTTAATGTTGGATAAAAACTCATGGTTAACCATGGTAATATTTTAAGTACTTTTAAAATCAAAAAGTAAAATACTCATAATAAATGTCATTCACATTTTTTGAATAAAATATTATTATTATCATTTCATATTTTTTAAAATAAACAATGCATGTCCCTATACAATATTCATGTCCACACTTTTTTAATAGATATTATGTTTATATATTTTCATATATTTATTTTCAAATTATATATTTAATTCATTTGATTTAATATTACAATTTTAAATTAATTATAAGTTAATATCTATAAATATATAAATAAATACATATTCATAAATATAAATTAAATATATTTCAATGCATTTTTTTTTAAATACATTTCATTTCATTATGATCATATTAATATTATATATTATTATATATAATATTATGAAACATAATATAAATATAATTCAATTCATTTTATTATAATTATATTAATATTATTAATATTATATATTATTATATGAAGCATAATTCAATTCATTTCATTATAATTATATTAATATTATACATTATTATATATAGTAATATGAAATATAATATAAATGTAGTTCAATTCATTTCATTATGATTATATTAATATTATATATTATTATATATAATATTATGAAACATAAAATAAATGTAATAGAATAAGTATCCTATTCCATTTTATATTGTATATTATTTTTTCTTATATTATAAATTAAATCAATTTAACATGTAATAAAAAATTAATACATAAAATAATTTATTACATTTTTATATTATGTTATTAGATTTTTATATATAGTATATTAACTATATATTATTATATAATGTAATTGTATAATTTTAATAATATAAATTTTAATTAATAGTATGTTATATAATTAATAATTTATATTTATAATTTATTTAAAGTTATTTAAATACAAATGACAAATGCATTACTTGTTCAATGATAATGTTTTTTTTTAAATCTCATTTTTATTTATGATCATATCACTACATTTTTTTATTAATTTTATTTTGATGCAATTTTTTAATTGAATTTAATCATGGTTACATGGATTGTGGTGCAAAAAGCGAATTGTAAATTCATAAATATTATTTTATTGGTTTATCTATTATTTTATTATTTCCTTAAGAAACCCATTATAGACCTCTAAATTCCCCTAATGTTGGGCTATCTTGGAATCATCATAGCTCCATATCACTTTGGCTTCTTGTATTTCCAAAATCTCGTGCTATTTTAGAATCACCATAGCTTTATGTCACTTTGGCTTTTGGTATTTATGTTTTCTCTGCAAAACAGGAAAAATATTGGAAAGCTTCAACTATCTAGAACGTTAGTTGACAAGGATGTCTATCTAACTTCATTAAATTTTTAGAACATTCGTTGACAAGGATGTCTATCTAACTTCATTAAATTTAGATTTACAAATTTCTCTATTTAATTGTCATGATTTTTTCTAAGTTTTCCATCAATAATAAAGGGGAGATGGTTAGCATAATTTTATCATTGATATCAAAAACAAAGGGGAAACCCTTTGGTGTAATTCAAGGTAAAAGCACAAACCAAATTCGAATGTAATAAAAACCTCAAATTTCATTCTAACTACGTCAAATCAATTCAAATCAAATCAATATAACTACTACCCATTGTAATATGGAGAAACATATACATATACATATACATATATTTTGTTTGCTTGGTAATGTGGGTCCTTACATGACTTCACGCCAAACCTATGGTTTGAGAAACTGCGACCGAGGGGCATCTAAGCCGTCAAAATCACTCGAGGATCGCACTCGGCCTCGGCCACACCAACCCTTATCATGGCTGGATTTTTTTTTGCCTTTGAGGGGATTGGAATCGATGACCTTCTCATCACGAATGTCTTAACATCACACTCTTCACCGTCGAACCAAACCCACGTTGGCACTATGGAGAAACATATTAAATGCAATTGGAAAAACATATTATATGCATTTAGCCCATGTCTTCCTGTGTAACAGATAAGAAATTTTGGTTTTCAAATATGGAAGATGGTTGGACTATTCTACTAGTCCCTTTTGAACTACTATTTCAAGAGTACTTTCAAGAGTAGAAGTAATATTTGAATGTGGTTAATTGGAATGCACTATAAGAACCCAAAGTTTAAACCCTAATATTCTCTTTGTTGAGGGTAGTCTAGTCAATTATAATTTGATTAAATTACAACAACAAAAACACTACAAGGAAAATATCCTCTAACGGATGTTTTTGAGGAACCCCTTATAAAAATACCCTAGACATCTGTTTCTAGTGGAGGTTACTAGAGGAGGTTGACGGGTGGAGCTTTTTGCTGTTTGTCCCAAGTGGCTTATTGACTGAATCATGCTTTCACAAGAGAAAGCACCGGCTGCACAAAACATTGGCACACCGAACACCGCACGCTCTATACACACCGCTGCAGGTGTCACATATTGTAGCATCGTGCTACAAATGTTCCACACCAAACTCATAAAATCTGCCAAAATAAAAATGTAAACGACTCTCATTTAAGAAATTAATCTGTAGCACCTATAAAACTCCCATGACTTTAACATGGTTAAATAAAGAAAAATTGTCACCCAAAAACCACATTTTTCACTTTTCTCATTGAAGTCAAAGCTCTCAGCATCTGTAAGACTGATCTGTCCTAGCCGTCTCGACATCTAAGTAAGTTCATCGCACCCATTACACACACTCAGAACAGGTATGTCAATTAATCTCTAGCTTGAATTTTGCAAAAATGGTGAAAATTTTCTTTTGCAAATTCTATGACTACTATGCTCCTCAACTACTACAAATGTACGTGTAGTTTTCTTTTTTTCCATATCAAACCTTTTGCATTAGAATTTCAAATTACCTTGAAATTAACCATTAAAATAAAGAAATATTTGCTGTGTGCCCAAGCTATCTTGCTCGCACTGGCTCAAGGATGCCGCATGGGGCCCCATGTGTCGCATCAACTGCAAGCACCAGATCTCCACCTGTCTCCGAGGTGGTACCGAAAGGCACACTCTGTTATTTTAAAATTTTTAAAAAGTGCAGTGTGGTCAGTTACCGGCCGCATCATTGACCATGTGGAATAGCGGAAATGCAGTGCGTTGACTTAAATATCCGCCCTGTGGCGGGTATTTTTGTCAGTGCACCGCATTCTGCATTTCGACAGGGTCAACGATGCGGCATGGTAAAATACTGCACCGTTGACTATGTAATGATGTGAGGAGGTCGGTATGCTGACCGAACTATATGCCCTGGGGCTTAGAGTTTAGCCAGCGCACCGCACTCCCGACATCGTCCATAGTCAACGGTGCACTGAAAATTTTCAGGTGCACTGCCACCGGTGCAATGAATATTTTCTGGTGCACCGTCGCTGGTGCGCGACAAAAAAAGACGCACCGGTACCGGTGCATGCATGTTTTTTGTGGCGCACCGGCTATTTTTTTTCCAAAAAAATTAGATATGTATATTCCTAAATACATATCTCATTTAATAAATTTTTATTATTTAAAAGGTCAATCATTCAGAGACGTGAAAGGAGAGAAGAGGGGGGACAACAACAACAACAGGTGAACCAGTATAACATAGTTCGCCTGTGGGAGGCACGAGAGAGGGAGAGAGATGCGTACCCTCACCTTATTACGGAAACTACCCACAGGCTCCTAAGGTAGGTAGGCCTCCTCAATTTTTATTAGGAGGCTACATCCCTAAAGGGAAATGGTGTGTTTTTGAGACATATTATCCGCTGGTGGAATGCTCACCGACGGGCTTTCCGGGTTGGTCCTAACTAGTGGTACGCGCCCACTGAGGAGGACATATATTTCATTACAAGGCTATCGAGGAGAGGGGTGGATTTTCCCTCATTCCCAGAGGTTCCAGTTGGCTATGCAACAAGGAGTCAGTTGATGTACTCCCAGAGATACATTAGCGCAGATATATTGTCTCCTTCAGGTTTTCAGGTCTCCAGAGGCCAGTTACGTATTGGTGCATTTGGTAGTCATGAGGTGATGTGCCTCTCACTTCTGATTTCGACCATTTCACACAACACCAGTGACGGGCAATGCATTAGTTTCTCGCTTCTATATTATGTTGATTCTTTAGTAAAAGAGCCACGACTTGTCAGGTGGTCTTGCGACAATTCTGTACAGCCTTAGATAGATGTCGTGCTCATGCACAAGGGAGGGTCAACTTCGCTTTTTCTTCATAGATTTTTTATTTATTTTTTGAGAGGTTTCCAGAGATGAGGCCTAATTTTGTTCGACAACCTCATAGGTCGATGTTTGAGGCACAAATGCACATGTGGGGACAGATGATGCCCAAGAGGGGCAAGACTATGTTTCCAGTGAGGATATCGCATGATGCACTGGAGTTGCTAGCCAGTGTTGACGAGCATCCCTTCATTATGGTCCCCTGTCCTTATGCTGATTTGGATTGGTGAGCGTGTGCCAACATCCTCTTCACAGATGATGAGTCGCTGGATGATAGAGGTAATATTACTATTTTATTTAAATTTATTCTTACATGTTCTTTAACTTTTTTTAATTAAATTGTGCGATGAAATTGTCTAATTATTGTTGTGTACTTGTATATATTTTGCATACATTGGGTATTTTGATGGCGAGGACATGCCATAACCACCACATGATCCAGGTGTGGATCCTAGTGACGATCAGGATATTCCAGATGCCGAGGATCATTAGGAGGCTGGTGTAGAGAGACCTACTCCTGCTGGTGTGCCGATATTGCCTTTTGTGAGGCGTGGTAAGCTTGATAGTAGATTCAGGATGGAGTTGGGTGATTAACTCATTGCATTGATTGTTGAGGTGGGAGTCAGGCCCGCTACTATGAGAGACATACAGGTTGATGGTAGGTTGTTACATATGTGGAGAGGCATGTTATGTGACATGTATAGCTTGATGCGGCATGTCGTAGGAGCTACGACCTTAGTTACATGGCTAAGGAGGACCTGTGCATGTTATAGGCGTGGTCGAGACGTAGCACGTGATCGACAGTACGCGAGTAGTGACGCATCATCTAATAATCGTTCACCTAGCATCGTGCCAGATGAGCAGCCTCCACTAACATTAATAAACAGTCATCATGAAGAGCAGGCTGGACCATCGACCACGTCCAATTAGCAGGCTACAACATCCAGCAGTATATAGATATTAGAATTTGAATCTTTTAAAGGAAGTTTTATTTTTCACTATCAGTTTGGTGGTCTATTTTCCCTTACATATAAAGAATATTGTTTCCTACTTCATTTTCTCTGAAGATTATAAGGCCCAAAATGTACATTCTTTATTGGAGAAAGAAGATTTTTCTTCCAATTGTATTATTTTTATTGATACAACTTTATCTCCTAAACATGAAAGGAGAGATGATTGTTGCATTACTATTCCTGAAAGTAATATGTTACAGTCTGGGCATAAAGGTGAGGATCCATCATCTTTGGGTGATAAAATTATACCTCATAATGACCAAGGTGATTTTCATACTTTATGCTCTTGAATTCACTCATAAAAACTCAATTAATTTACCTGTTTGACACATATAACAACCAAGGAAACCTATGTACATTAAGCATAAGATCAACAAATAAATTTTAAATCTGAATGTGACATTAGCACAACAAAACGAACATTCATACTTAGATCAATGGTACTCACATATTTAGATATTGGTTCCTTTCACAATTGAGGGATTGTCTCTTAAGATACAACATTTTTTTGGTGTTGTTGCCGTGGACGAAGGCACAAAGTTATTTTTCCCTGGGTATTGAAATCTATTTCCTAATGGTGAACAAGATTTAGATACAAATTTGGTTTTTTATTATTCACCTGACGACTCCACTGATGAAGGTTTCATTAGGTGAGGAATTCTATGGGCAAGAAAATGAGAAAGCACCGTGGAAAATATAGATATCAGAATTTGAATCTGTTAAAGGAAGTTTTATTTTTCACTATCAGTTTGGTGGTCTATTTTCCCTTACATATCAAGAAGATTGTTTCCTACTTCATTTTCTCCGAAGATTATAAGGCCGAAAATGTAAATTCTTTATTGGAGAAAGAAGATTTTTCTTCCAATTGTGTTATTGATATTGACACAACTTTATCTCCTAAACATGAAAGGAGAGATGATTGTTGCATTACTATTCCTGAAAGTAATATGTCACAGTCTGGGCATAAAGGTGAGGATTCATCATCTTTGGGTGATAACATTCCACCTTATAATGACCAAGGTGATTTTCAAACACTTGGTGCTGCCCACAATCCTCCATCAATATCCTTCAAACGGATTCAAATTTTTGCCAAGTTTTTCTGGAGAGGAGGAAGATATTTCAGCTGAACAATGCATCTTGAAATTTGATTACTTTTTGGAAAATTTTCAAATTATTTATGAAGACGTGGCTTTAAGGATGTTTTTTCATTCATTAAAGCAGGGTGATCATCCCCTTCCCATGCGACTATGCCATATGGCCTATTCCTAAGTGCTCATAATAAACCTGCTTAGTGCGCATTTAAATTATGATTATCCCTTTTAATCTATTGTTTAAATTAATTAACCTCATAGTTTAAGATGGCGGAGTTTTATAGGCACCTCCAAAATTGGTGGATTCTCTAATTTAAGTGGCCTTACCTGGAGTCCTCTCAAGATTTGGAGGAGATATTATAGGAAAATTTGTTTTGACCATATCTGGAGAAATTTTCGGCTAATTTTGTCTCAGGAAGAGTCATTCCTAGTAGATTGAAATTCTCTGAACACATTGGTACATGATTCATAGGTAGAGGAGAAATTCTACAGGTTTTTTTCTCACTTTGAAGAAAAAGGAAGCCCAGGGCTACCAGGAGGGAAGGCCATGCCTAGATCAGCTGAAGGCCAAATTGAGAGAATGAATAGTCATTTCCAATAGATTTTGACATTTTGGACTCATTGGAGTATGTTTCAGGAGAATTTGATGCATGTAAAAAGCAACGTTTTGCACTATTGAGCTAATACAGAGGCCCAATACATGGAAGTTGGACCAAGGAGATGTAACCCAGGAGGGGTGAACTCCTTCATCAAAACTATGTTTTGATGGATCAATTGTGATGATTTGTTGTGTATATTGTTGTTGCTATTCAACATTTTAATTTTATACTTTATGCTCTTGAATTCACTCATAAAAACTCAATTAATTTACCTATTTGACACACATAACAACCAAGGAAACCTATGTACATTAAGCATAAGATCCAAAAATAAATTTTAAATCTGAATGTGAAATTAGCACAACAAAATGAACATTCATACTCAGATCAATGGTACTCACATATTTAGATATTCATTCCTTTCACAACTAAGGGATTGTCTCTTAAGATACAACATTTTTTAGCGTTGTTGCCGTGGAAGAAGGCACAAAGTTATTTTTCCATCGGTATTGAAATCTATTTCTTGATGGTGAAAAAGATTTAGATACAAATTTGGTTTTTTATTATTCACCTGGCGACTCCACTGATGAAGGTTTCATTAGATGAGGGATTCCGCAGGCAAGAAAATGAGAAAGCACTATGAAAAATATAGATATCAGAATTTGAATCTTTTAAAGGAAGTTTTATTTTTCACTATCAGTTTGGTGGTCTATTTTCCCTTACATATCAAGAATATTGTTTCCTGCTTCATTTTATCCGAAGATTATAAGGCCCAAAATGTACATTCTTTATTGGAGAAAGAAGATTTTTCTTCCAATTGTGTTATTGATATTGACACAACTTGATCTCCTAAACATGAAAGGAGAGATGATTGTTGTATTACTATTCCTGAAATTAATATGTCACAGTCTGGGCATAAAGGTGAGGATTCATCATCTTTGGGTGATAACATTCTACCTCATAATGACCAAGGTGATTTTCAAACACTTGGTGCTGCCCACAATCCTCCATCAATATCCTTCAAACGGATTCAAATTTTTGCCAAGTTTATCTGGAGAGGAGGAAGATATTTCAGCTGAACAACACATCTTGGAATTTGATTAATTTTTGGACAAATTTCAAATTATTTATGAAGACGTGGCTTTAAGGATGTTTTTTCATTGATCAAATTAGGGTGATCAGCAATGGTTCCAGTGTTTGGAAGCAAGTTCATTTACTTCCAGGTAAGGTTTTCAAGATATATTTCTTAGGTATTGAGGTGAGCATAAGTCATATGAAAAACACCTCTTGGAATTCTATTCTATCCAGAGGCAGAGCAATGAATCAATTGATGAGTTTAATAGGAGGTTTCAAAAAATTTATTTCAGCATGCCAAAAGAGATTTGGCCTTCTGAAGCTGTAACTATGGTTTACTATTTGAGGGCTCTTTCTGTTGTCTTGGCTTTTTATCTCAAGGAGAGAAAGCTTTGCACTCTAGAGATGATGTTTCTTTATGCATAGGAATTTGAAGATAATGTGTGGGCTTGTAGAAATTTCTCCTATCATGTTGAAAGAACAAGTTTTTTTGAAGACAAGAGGGCCTGTCAAGAAAACATTGGAATTTATTTACAAGCGAATGCAAATTCAGAGATGAACAAGGATTTTCAAAAGGGGTCAAGGGATTCTTGTATGCTGAAACACAAGAATTTAAGCATTCTGAGGATTCTGGTCAGAAATTCATTGCAACAACTGAACTACATACTGAAAGCCTGGAATATCATTACAATCTTCATAATTTTAATGATTTTGTGAATAGAGAAGACATTAGTGGAGCTTCGCAGGCGTGTTTGCAGGAGGGGGAAGATTTTTGTCAAGAATTGGCATTATATGAAGAGCATCAACATTATGAGGAATGAACCTTAGATTTATCTTTCCGGCCTAAATGGTTATCAGCATAAAACAACAATCAATCTTCTCACATACATCCTCAAATTGAGGAGTCAAACAGTGAAGGAAGTTTCCATGTTCAAAGAAGTCTACATCAGCAATATGTTCAGGAAAAGGAAGCAGTCGAAAATTTGTCTCATCAGTTATATGATCCAGTGGCTGACTATATGACAACTTTATTTTGTCAGCAACAAGCATTTATGCAAGGGTATGTGCAAAGATCTGTATCTGGAAAATTTTCATTGTATGCCATTGTTTTAATTTTCAAATTTCTACAGTAAGGAGGCATTAAGTCTAACACACAGATGCTCGGTTGGTGCCATTGGAAGGCTGAATTAACCTAATTAAGTTCAACCATGTATATAGATAGGAGTTGTGCATAAATAAGCTTAGAAGTTGAGCATTTTTAATTGTAGTATTTTCATTTCATTATTTTCAGTTTAAGAATAATAGAAGGAGTCCAAAGTGTATCAACTTTCTGGAGGTTTTCATACTGGATCATCTCCCATTTAGGATTGACTCCATGCCCAATAAAGTCTGTTGATATACAAGTGCTCTTTAACTCCATGCCCAATAAAGAATACTGATCTACAAGTGCTCCTTGAATCCATGCCCAATAAAGGCTACTGATCTACAAGTTCTCAGCACTTTTCTACCAAAATGTTGTCCCCAATTGGAGCCAGATGTTGTAACCTAATTCGAATCAGCTAAAAGTCAAGAGAGGTTCTGAGAAATTTAAGGTTAATGAGGAATAATTGTTAAAATTTTAAGAAGACTTGTAGTATGCTCGAAAGGATATCCACAAGATCAACGAGGATTCGTCATCACATGTGCATTAGAACCAAAATCAAGGAAGCAACAACATTGGAGGTGTAATCTAAGCTAGAGGAGCAACAAAGAGAAAAGCGTGCAGGAGGGGTCAACTCGGGCTTATTCGTGTGCAGAACAGTTCAAGATTTGGACCAATGGGCACGTTCAAAAAATTACACACAATTTAGGGTCGAGTCGGGCTCATTCACAAGCTCGGGAGAGACTAACGCTATAGAATTTTGTTTAATGTTAAGATGTCTTGAAGTTAAAATTAAACAAGATTATTATTCTTCCAAGTTCGAGTATATCGAAGGCTCGTATTCATTCCGCCCAAATCCAATGACAGCCTGCGAGCACAAATTTCATAAGATTTATACCAAGGAGTGCCCTCGCAAGCAGTCTCGTTAAATCCACTCACCCGCAAATCTACAGTTGACATTAACTGCATGAACACTCTCTTCAAATTCCAAAAAAGCGCTAAAGTGCCCCTGTAAGTGGTTTCAGGCTTAGATAAAGGAAATTACGTGGTGATAGCTAGAGCCCGCACCCTTTACTTTTAAATAAGATAAAGTAGAGAAATGGTGTATTTTCCTTAAAATAACTTAAGGGTTTTGGAGGAGGCGCAAAGGGGAAAATAGGCGGTCAGGCTCAAAGCACAAAATTGAAGCGAAGAGATGGACGGTGGAGATTAAATCGCAAATCGCAAGTTTCAAAGGATAGGCATGGGAGGTAAATGTTAAAATCGTTGAAGTGCGAGATGCGATGGCGTGGCAAGGTGGCGTGGCAAGATGACTTGGAAAATTATGTGGCCCCGAACCCACAGATCGTAGTTGATTTATGATGAAATGGCAGTGACGTGGAAGTGACATGGCAAGTTGATGTGGTGGGGCCCGATCGAAAATCGCAAATCACAAGTTTTAATGAATAAGTGTAGAGGTAAGTGTTAAATTCATCGAAGTGCGATATGCGATGACAGTGGGACCCGATTGCATATCACACATTGCAAGCTTTAAAGTTTAAGTTCTAAAGAAAAGTTAAAAACAACGACAATGCGAAGTACGATGTTGGGAAGATGCGATGTGGATTCAAAAGTGAACTCCAAAGGTTTTCAAATTTGGAGGTAAGGAATTTCTTATGTTAAATCGCATCGGAGGAAGAAAGGAGGATTATAACGTAAATCCGCTGAAACGCCTTGATAATGGAAGAAAGTATGAACACGGGTAGAGAGACTTAGGTAAGTGACCCGATGCAGAGCAAAGGAGAAGAGAAGACTAAACACAACAGGCACACACAGAAGAGGCAGAGTCGGGTGGCAGGTGACATGATGCCAACGTTCGAAACGAAAAATCATGGGCAGAGTCGGGTGGAGATGTGTTTATACAAACTGTTAGGACATCACAACCGAAATGGAAGGAGACACATCAGCAACAAATCAGACTCAGCAAAAGAATTATATTCCAAGTGTATTTTGTTTTCTTTGTTAAGATCAAAGCTACAATGGTGTCCTCGATTGCAATGTAATAAGTAGTTTAATAGTTTAGGCAGTTTAGGAGTTTCAAGAAACTCGAGTAGTTACAAACTGATTTTGTTTGTAGTTAAGGAAGAGAGAAAGAGGGAATCGAGGGTTTTTCTGAGTCTTAGACCTCTTGGGTATTACATTTTGTACTTCTTTTTCTGATGGGTAAGTGGAAGAAGCAGTAAGTTTCCTACAATCATTGATGGTGATTCGTGTTTCTTGTGCCATTGTGTGTCCCTTCTTCTTTGAATGAAGTGAAGTAATGTAGCAGTCGGTCTCTTAATTGCATATGTGAGCAAGAGTTAAATAACCTTAATTTGTGCTCCTTCACTCCATCTCATCTCCCTTCACAAATTCTCTCTGAAACTTAAAATTAATAGATTCTGTGTTTACAACATATTATTTTGAGTTTCCCCTCTCTTCACAAACTCCTGATGAAACTTTAAAGTAATAGATTCTGTGTTTACAACATATTATCTCGATTTTCCTCTCTCTCCATGAATTTACTCTTAAACTTAAAAGTGGTAGATTCCGTGTTTTCAGCATATTACTTTGACTTTCCCCTGTAGTTCTTATTTTCATTTAGATATCACTAGTGAATGGAATTATGAAATCTTTTATTATTCCAAATCATTAAGGGTTTTATAAAAATAGTCTCCAGAGGGATAGAACAAAGACCCCATGATAAAATCATTTCTGTGACACACTTTTAAAATGTCTTAAGCACTGATTCCTTTCAAAACCAATGGTTTGTCTCTTAAGATACAACACTGTGTCAACCTCGATAAATGAAACAGACTCTTGAGGATAGTTCTTTTACTGTGTTAACCTCGATAAATGAAACATATCCATGAGCATAGTTCCTTTTCTTGTGTCAAGCTCATTAAATGAAACATGGTTCCATGAGCATAGTTCCTTTTATTGTGTCAAGCTCATTAAATGAAACATGGTTCCATGAGCATAGTTCCTTTTCTTGTGTCAAGATCATTAAATGAAACAAGGTTCCATGAGCATAGTTCCTTTTCTTGTGTCAAGCTCGTTAAATGAAACAAGATTCCATGAGCATAGTTCTTTTCCTATGTCAAGCTCGTTAAAAAATGAAACAAATCCTCTCCTAATTAAGACGAGTCTTCCATGTGATCCCGTAAATGAACCTCCATTCCATCCAGTTATTAGTAACTAGTAGTCTACTTAGGTGAATGAAATGAAGCTTGGGGGGCATATGCTCTTGTAGGGGGCGTTCGACATGTGCTCTTGCAAGGGGGCATTCGACATGTGCTCTTGCAGGGGGAATTCAAACCTATTTCAAGCACAATTTTCTCTGTTTCAAGCTTTTCTAAAAAATGAAACTACTCTCAAGCATAATTTTTCGTATGTTTCAAGCTTGTATAAAAATGAAATCTATCTCGAGTCCATTATGGTTTTATTTTCAAGACTCGTTAAACTCATGAAAATCCCGAGATACTTTTGTTATCTTTCATGCTCGTAAAACACATGAAAATGTTGAGTTTTTTCCATCTTTTCCTGCTTGTAAATTAAATTGAAATTCATCCAAAGCATACTTTTATTCTCTTTTTTTGAGCTTTGTTAAAACATCAAAAAAAAATTCAGAACATATTTTTATCCTCTTTTTTCGAGCTTTGTTAAACTGAAAAAAGAATTTAAAGCACACTTTTATCTCTTTTTCGAGCTTTGTTAAATGCAAAAAAGGAACCCCCTGGAGTCTTCTTTTAGCTATTTTCAAACTCTGTCAATGTGAAAATATTATCGAGCACTTGTCTTTTTGAGCTCGTAAAAGTAAATGAAACGACATCAACTCAGTATAAGTTTAACCCTTTTCCGGACTGAGATAGATTATTAACATAAAAGGAACACCTTACTTGAACATGGCTAAGAGGTTTTCACAGGTATCATTTTACACTTTTAGACTTGAGCGACAAATTTACGAAAAAGGACTAGTGGAGTTTTCTTTTTTCCCATTTTTCGAACTCTCTAAACATGAAAAAATATTGGGTTTTCACTGTCGTTAGACTCGTTAAAACATAAAATAGCGATAGAATTTTCGATCATGGCAAGATTGAGTTTCATTATTGTTAGACTCATTAAAGCATTAAATAGCAATGGATTCACCCGAAGGGTCGAATTATAGATCAAGCATATGTTACCTTCCTCAAGATTGTTAAAAAATAAAGAGATATTGGTTAGCAAGGACCGGGGAAAATTTGGGAAAAATAACATAACACTTTATGGTAGCAGGTCGCTCTTGAACATGAAACTTTTACTTCATCATTGTGGCTTTGATTTGGGCAATATTCTTGACGCTATATCATACATATGGTCCGTCATACCATCACTTCGGTTTTGGGTCAATGCTGCCAACTCATTTCAATGTCGATTATATGTTCAAGGGAAGTCATCCAGTAATTCATCATCTTCTGCAATAGTCATAAACCTTCATTTTCATGACCGCCATCCCTGACCATTGATATATCAAGTCACATTTTGTCTCTAAAGTCATTACACCCGTTTCACGATAAAATTGCTTCTTGTCAACATCAGCTCACCATCTAGGAAGTTAACTTAGAAACATCTTTCCAGTACCTTGGAGCTTGCTACATCATTGGCAGGTTTCTCGCTTCCAGCAACAAGTTGACATCATCATCAGACCTTCGACCGAAATATTTTTTTTAGCGTTCGACATCAAATCATCTATTCATGACTTGCAAATTGTATTGCAGTATGTTGAGATCCATTAACATGAAAGGTGGTTTCTCTCACGTATGTTAACAACTTACATCAATGGATGGTAATCAAATGATGTCTTCCCATGTTCGACTTCAAATCAGATATGAGAATGGTTAGAATTTTACTTGAACGATCGAGTAAACAAGATAAGAAGACCCAGATCTAGTTTCATCCATCTAGGCTTCAATTTCGGGAATTGTACCACATCATCCGTACGATGGATTTACATACATATGGTCATCCAACAATGGGCCTATATTTGTAGGCATGTCTATATTTGTAGACGACTTTCTGAATTATGTACATGCTATGACAGTTTATGTGCTGAGCATGGGTATGCCTCCCTCAACAATTCATGTCCAAGACGTAAGATATCATGATGTAATGTATTTCAAATTGATGCAGGTCATCATCTGCTTCAAATCCTACTCATCACATCATAAAGAATCTCATCCAAATATTATCATTATTTTGACTTCATGATTTAGGGGGCAGTTGTTATAGGTCAATTTGGGCATCATCCCCTAAGACCATTATGAACAAGTTCTATCATCCCCTAATTCAATACTAAAAAGGTCTATCATCATCTAATTCAGTTGCTATATTCCCTAAGAGAATTCATTCCATTGATGGCTTTAATTGTGAGATTTCTAATGTTTGAAGTGTAGATTATATGACCCATTGACTCATCAATGCTCCTCTGAATGGGTCTAAGTGCGTTTCAAAGTAATTATCTCCATGCAAGGGTGCTTTGCAAAGCACTTCCCGACACTTAAGGGTGCGTTGGTTTCCTGAGAGAAAAATATTCATTGTTCCAGGAATATCCACATTTCCAGTGCCTTCTAGAAGAGCTCATAGGTGTCATACTTTGAATACATATGTTCATCCATCACCATTGAACCTGGAAACATTTCTCACCTAATATTATAAATCCATTCAATTCCATTTATTGAGAAACTACTTACAATTTCCCTATAAATTTAGCAATCATCCAAGTGCTAGGGAGGAAGAAATTTGTGTAGTGTTATGTTGTTGGATTCTCAATTGATGAGAGCTGGAAGTAATATTATGTTGTTGAGATTATGCATGGTGTGATGAGGATGGAATGAAGTTGGAGCAGGTTGGCAATGAATTGATCTATTGGTTGTAATCTTCTCCTCCTACTTTCTTAATAAAGATATATGCTCATTTTCTCATATGTATGCTTATATCTTGTGAATTGAATTTTCAATTGTGTATGATTATCAGATATAATTGGTTTGATTTTGTTAAGATAGATAGATATTTATATGGTTGTATGTTTTTTGTTGTTCTATGTCTTTGATTGCAGGTATCGATCTAGTGGTTTTAGTTGGATTGAGAGCGACGGAAACAACGAAAGTAAGGGAACAAAGCTAAGGATCACAAGTAGGTCCCTTTCTTTTTTGTTTATCTATTTTTATTAGAGAAAAGAATATTTGTCTTTATTCTATTTCTCTAAGTGAAGGAACACCACACTCAGGGAATCTAGTTTATCTGTAGATTATAATTCTGTATAACAAGCTGGACCAAGGAGATGTAGCCTAGAAGGGGTGAAATCCTTCATCAAAACCATGTGTATTTGACTCAGTTGTTTGTGTTTGCTATGTTTTTATATGATGTTGTTCAACATTTAGTTTCCATGCTTTTATGTTCATGAAATACACTTAATCTCATCAATTTTGTTGATTTATCAATCATAAGCACATGTATAAACCCTTGTAAAAGAAGCAAACATAAGAAATTTCATATTAAATAAGAAACTGATATTAGCACAACATTAACTAACAATAAATATCAGATCAAGAACCTTCATGAAGATGACATAAAGATTCAATTGGATTCTTTGAGGATGGAAGGATATGCACTTGTATGGTGGGAAGCAAGGACTCAAGAAGATATTAAATACTGGCCATGATGAAGACCATTGTTGGAAACTTCATCTAAATTTGAAGCCAAACACACTGAAAGCCAAAGAAAATGGAAAATTTGTTGCTATAGTTGAACATGAATTAGCGTCAGATTCAAGAGATGAGACAAAGATTACAGCCATGGGTTTGAAAGGTAAACGCATTACAATCACTAACTCTTCAAATTGTTCAAATTTTACTCATGATGAAGATACAAGAATAGAAATTTTCCATATTAGAGTTGTCTCTAAACATACCAATATTGATACACTTTTTGAGAGTGGGTCACAAGCTAACTTGATTTCCGAAGACTTGGTTAAGCAACTAGACCTTGAAACCATTAGACATCTAAGATCTTATCCTTTAGTTTGGATATAAAAGAATGCAAACTTTCAAGTTACAAGGAAGTGCATACTAAGATTCGCCATCAATTCAAAATTTCTTGATGAAGTTGAACTTGATGTGGTGCCGCTTGAGATATCAGGTATTGTATTGGGAAGTCCTTATCTGTATGATCGGAAATCAGTATTTCATCACCATGAGAATAATTATCACTTGTTTAAATATGGTATTGATTATATAATTAGAGAGCATAAGAAGAAGAGAAGTTTGTCTCTTATACATACTGGAGATATGAAAAGGATAATGAATGCAAGTTAGAATTTGACATTGTTGATGATCAAACAAAGAGATGTTTTGAACCAAACCTTTTAAAAAGATGCGTATGCTTGTAATGAGATGTTTCAGGATTCTAACAGGTTGCCTTTGAAAGGAGGTGAACAAGATATAAAACATTTGTAGCAGTCAACATTAGTGTTGAGCAGTGTTGGAAACAAGATGACAGTGCAAGAGAGTGCAAAGGTCAAAGAGAAAATGAAAAATAATTTTGACAAAGGAGGCATGGGTTCAACAAGATCTTGTTTTTAGTTTCCAAAGGGTACATGGAAATGGCGAAGATACTTGGTTAAGAGTCGATGCAAGTACAAAGCAAGAGCAACTAAGAATTTCCATGGTGACAGTGTGCAAGGTGAGACAGTTTTTAAGTTTCCTTTGATTAGTGACCAACGTAGGAACAAGATGGTTTTTGCAAGAATAACTTGCTACTCTGAAAATTCAAAAAAATTGCAGAATGGTGATGTCAATGATAGCAAGAGAAGGTCGCAAGAATCAAGGAAAATTCTTACTTTTTGTGAAAATCTCAATTTGAGGAAATTGGGAAAATTTCAATGGATAGAGACTGGAAGGGTGAGGGAACAGTAACCTCATCCACATGATCAGTAATAAAAAATATTTTGGGGTCCAAAAGGCTTCTAGTGGGGAGGAATGATCAGGTGCTCAATGTAAAAGCTCAAAAATGAAAGTGCTCATAATTGAATGGAAACTGAACGACTATACCCAGCCTGTTGCCAGGAATCCGACGCACTTCGTTTCGTCAAAAAATGACTCTGGATGAAGAAGTTATAGTCTATTAACCATCATTCAGAACAGGAAAATTAAAAAAAAATTGCAGAACAGTGACAAGTTGATGACATGGCAACACATTTAGCGTGCAGGGAATATTCTTCAGTTTATGCCCAGTGGCACTGTGACAAGTGTGACAATAAGATCCGCTAGTAACTTTGAAAGTAAAATATTTTTATGATTTCTCTCCTAAGGTTGAATTTGATTTTTTTTATATGAGGGACAGCCAAACCAAAGGCTGAAACGTGGTGTAGCCAAGGGCCGCCACGTGTCCCCTCTGGTGGACCCTCTCCAACTCTAAGGTTCAAATTTAAATTTATTAACATGGTTTGAATTGAACCAAAGTTCAACTATATATGGTGGTGCATATATATTAAATTCGGTTTTAACAAAGATATATATGGCGCATATTGAGATAAGCCAAGGTCTTAAAACATTGGTTAACATACAATGTTGTATGGTAACAAAATATGTATATAGGATGGGCAGAGGGCAGGTCGAACCCGTGACCTCCCCCTCCTAATCTAGAGTATTTACCACTATGCAGGCAGGACATGTTAAACTTTAGCAACGAAATTACCTTTAAACCAACCAATAGCTCTGACAACAGGAATGGAGGGGACTAGCCCCTTCCCATGCGACTGCGCCATATGGCCTATTCCTAAGCGCCCATAATAAACCCGCTTAGTGCACATTTAAATTATGATTATCCCTTTTAATCTATTGTTTAAATTAATTAACCTCATAGTTTAAGATGGCGGAGTTTTACAGGCACTTCCAAAACTGGTGGATTCTCCAATTTAAGTGGCCTTACCTAGAGCCTTCTCCAGATTTGGAGGAGATTTTATAGGAAAATTTGTTTTGACCATATCTAGAGAAATTTTCGGCCAATTTTGTCTCAGGAAGAGTAATTTTTAGTAGATTGAAATGCTCTGAACACATTGGTACAGGATTCAGAGGCAGAGGAGAAATTCTACAGGTGTTTTTCTCACTTTGAAGAAAAAGGAAGCCCAGGGCCACTAGGAGGGAAGGCAATGCCTAGATCAGCTGAAGGCCAAATTGAGAGAATGAATAGTCATTTCTAATATATTTTGACATTTTGGACTCATTGGAGTATGTTTCAGGAGAATTTGATGCATGTAAAAAGCAGCGTTTTTCACTATTGAGCTAATACAGAGGCCCAATCCATGGAAGTTGGACCAAGGAGATGTAACCCAGGAGTGCTGAACCCCTTCTTCAAAACTATGTTTTGATGGATCAATTGTGATGATTTGTTGTGTATATTGTTGTTGCTATTCAACATTTTATTTTCATACTTTATGCTCTTGAATTCACTCATAAAAACTCAATTAATTTACCTATTTGACACACATAAAAACCAAGGAAACCTATGTACATTAAGCATAAGATCAACAAATAAATTTTAAATCTGAATGTGAAATTAACACAACAAAACAAACATTCATACTCAGATCAATGGTACTCACATATTTAGATATTGATTCGTAACTGAAAGATGTGCACTCTAGATAAAAGAGATGTCATTTTCATTTTCATTCTTTTAGGGGAGGGAGAGCATCATTTAAATCCTTCTTCCATCAACCCCATTCTCTCTACCTTAGCCCACTTTAGCTGGTGAGCATTTAATTATAAACCAGAAGAAAATTATAAAAAATAATAAAGAAATTAAAATTATATATATTGGTTAGTAGAAACATATTTTTTTAATTAAAGTTGTATTTATTATTGGTTTTGAATATGTTTCTTTTAATTAAAGCTTAAATCAGAGAAATAGAAAAATTGGTAAAATAGTTCATTAATATGTGTTAATATATTATTATGAAGAACTTTAAAAGATAGACATAGGCATGTAATACTTGCTTTAGTTGTTGGGCATACGCTCCTTGTAATTGTTTAGCTTCATTTGGCTGCTTCACATATTCTTAGCGCGACTATAAAATTTAAGAGACAAAATTAATCTAATAGTATAGGACAGGTAAGGAAACACCATAATTAGCATGGCATCCATGGTGGACATTAATAATATTTATCCTAACAATTTAAGAAAATTTAAAAGAATACAAATGGGATTAATAATAATGACCGAGGTATTAGTTTTTTCCCCAAAGAGAATCATAATTTTATTGTAAAGAAACAAAATTACATTTTGCAGAGGTTGAAATCCTTCCAACAAAAGCCAAGACTAAAATCTTGGGAGACAAACAATTATAAAATAGAAAAAACAAAGAAATTGTCACTTTTAATAATCATGGAGATTCTTTTTTTTTTCCTTTCTTCCTATACACTTTTTCCAGTTACTACTCGGAGATTCCACCAGAATGATTTCCATATCCAAACTAGACTCTGCTTGGGATTGGTCTTATTTGAATTTTAATTTCCTGATTCATGAGATCTCTTTGTTCCTAGAGCCTCATTTTCTTGTCTTACCATATGTGTTGAAATAATTCCTTGTTGAGTCATCTCCTCATTATGGCCAATTTGTTCTAACCGGTAAGTACTTTCCATGATCTTATTATCCTTAGTATCTTGAGAAGGGATATCTTCCTTGGCTTCATACTCTGATTCTGCAAAGCTAGTGTGTCGCCAACCTTTCTTTTTATGAGCTTCCCCTTTTTCATCTTTGGGTATTTTTTGGCATGTGGACATGATTATTGAAAGTGACATGTTTGAAAATAATTACACCATCTAAATGTTGTGTTTTCATAATACAAACTTTGGTTCCATTCATATCTTCCATTTTTCAGCCGTATGTTGTCTCATAAGCCTTTGGTCAAATTTATATCTATAGAAATCCAAGCAAAATTAAAAAAACCTTATTGTATCCAATCACTATATTTTTTTTGTAAGTCCCCGAAGTATTCCCTATATATTCCAAGACTTGATGATGCTAAAATGGTTGTGGGAGGTTTGGTATCCTCACCCACACTAGCAGTGTTGACACCACCATCACTAAAGGGTCAAATTCACAGAACCAATGTGTCATATAGAGCCCAACACGTCTCCAAAACTAACTAGGGGCCTTGTTGCATTAATTTTTCCACATCTTCCTTTCACGCAAATTGTACAATGAAAAAAACTTTTCAACATAGGTAAATCTCACAATTTCTTACCACGGGGTGTAGATCCACTAATGTAAAGCATATGATTTGGGCCAAAACACATCAAATTGATAGATGAGGGTAATCGAATGAATAACTGGAAAAACATAAGTTTCATAATGATTTAATACCTCCAATGTTGGCCTTTTTCTCCAATTTCTCCATCCCTAATCTGCCTTTTCCCCACATATACAGAGCCATCCTATGCACCTGTGAAAACCCTTGATCTCACTCGCGCCATTCCTCTACCAAGGATTCAATTTATGGTAAGTATGTCATTTAACAAGTTGTTGCAAGGAATAAACAGAAGAAGTTTCTCATTTGGAGTTAAATTGATATCTATTATTGGTTTTGAATAAGTTTCATTTAATTAAATCTCAAATAAAAGAAATAGAAAATTTGGTATAGTAGTTCATTAATATGTGTTAATATGTTATTATGAAGAACTCTAAAATATGTACATAGGCATGTATTACTTGCTTTAATGATTGGACATAGGCTCCTTATGGTTGTTTAGCTTCATTTACATGCTTCACATAATCTTAGTGTGACTATAAAAGTTAAGAGACAAAATTAATCTAATATTGTAGGACATGTAAGGAAAAACCATAATTATCATGGCATCCATGGCGAACATTAATAATATTCATCCTAAAATTTTAAGAGAATGCAAAGGGGATTAATAATAATGATTGAGGTGTTATTTTTTTTTCCAAAGAGAATCATAATTTTATTATAAATAAAAAAAATTACATTTTGCAGAGGTCAAAATCCTTCCAACAAAAACCAAGATCAAAACCTTGGGAGACAAAACACCTAGAAAATAGAAAAAACAAGCAAATAAGCACTTTTAATACTAACGAAGATTCCCTTTTTTTTACCCTTTATTCCTATGCACTTTTTCCCAGTTACCACCCAAATATTCCACCGGAATGACTGCCAGATCCAAACCCAACTCTACTTGGGGTTGGTCTTTGTTTGAATTTGGATTTCCCTATTCATGACCTCTCTTTGTTCATGCAACTCCATTTGCTTGTCTTACAATTTGTGTTGAAGCAATTCCTTCCTGAGTCCTCTCCACATCGTGGTCAATCTGTTATGACTGCTAAGTACTTTCCATTTTCTGATCATCCTTAGTACCATGAGAAGGGATATATTCCTTAGCTTCCTACTCTGTTTCTCCAAAGTCAGTGTGCTACCAACCTTTCTTTTTTTGAGCTTACCCCTTTTTATTCTTTGGTTTTTTTTTTTGGCCCGTGGACATGAATATTATAGGTGACATGTTTGAAAACAAGTGAAAAATCTAAATGTTGTCTTTTCATAATCCAAACTTTGGTTCCATTCATATTTTCCATTTTTCAACAGTATGTTGCCTGGTGAGCCTTTTCTCAAATCTATCTCTATACAAATCCGAGCAAGGGTAAAAAAAACCTTTTTGTATCTGATTATTATCATTTTTTTTGAATCCAACCATTATCTGTTTTTTGTAAGTCCCCAAAGTATTCCCTATATCTTCTAGGACTTGATGTTGCCAAAATGGTTGTGGGAGGTTTGGTGGCCTCACCCACACTGGTGTTTCTGAAACCACAATCATTACAGGGAACCAATGGTTCATATAGATCACAACATGTCCCCAGAACTAGGGGACTTCCTGCATTATTTTTTCTAGATATGTCCTTCATTGCAATTGTACAATGAAAAATGTAGAAATTTGAATAGCGATACTGATTGTTTACTTGACACCGAGATTCTCCTGATCATACACTATTTTAGCTTCATGCACAATACAGAATCTCTTCTACCATTGATCATTACATGTGGAAATAAAATCAATTGCATGCGCACATTAAAACCATAAACAATCACACATATGAACATAGTATTTCATGGGAAAGCTCAAAGATGAAAACCCCAACTATCTCTATGTTATATGTCATATAGATCATGTAACAATCATTTTACAAAGCTCCTTACAAGCTCTCAGCACAATCTCCAATTTCTACACACTAATCAATCTAGATCTAGCAAAACACATGCTCCAATCTCCGCCACCTGATACTTTGCCTCTGTTTAGCAATCACGATGAAGAATGCCTCTTAATGAGAATGTATTACCCAGCCTTGATCACTTGCCGGTCTTTATAGGCATCTCTACTGAGTGTTGGATGCAAATCATGCATCACTATAGTCACAACTGATAGTCACACTTGCCCTTTCACCTATCTCTGCACTGGTCTCCACTGAAACTGTCCATGCACTGAAGTTAACTGATGTATTCTTTAGTTGATTAATGAGTTTAAAATTAGTGAATTAATTAATAATTAATTCACACCAATCTAACTAATTGTATCAATCATTTAAACTAGATACAAATAGCTCAACTATGTTTAGATTAGTTAAACTGAACACAACTCCATTAACTTCCTCAATCAACTCCACCAAACTCTGTCACATGAGTTCTAACTGAAGTATCCATGCAATAGCTCCACATAACCCTTAGGAATAGCATAATTCCTTCTGTCAGCTTCTGTGCCACATCTGTGCACTTAACTGAAGTGCTCCAAGAGAATAAGATAATGTTTAGAGTCCAAATATTATTAAGAGCTAATAATATTCAACATGTCTATTTTTAGACTAGCAATCTAAAAATAGATTCCGCCCAATATGTCTAAAAATAGAAATCCATCTATTTTTCCAACTTGACCAACCATCCACAAATAGCATCCCGCAACTCATAGAATATGATCGACATGTCTAAATAGACTTTTGCGACAAAAATCACAATGTGGCCCCACCTAGTTTGGGTGATCACTTTCCAACTAGGATCGGGAATGATGCTTCAGGATTCCTCCTTATATTTCTTGTTGCAATCTTCAACACTCCCTCTCAACAAGAAAGGAATGTCTTTTCATGCGACATGCAGGCTCACGCTGTCCTGCGTGCTCGGCGCCATGCAACTTCATGCATACGCTCGCAACTCCTGCGAAGCTGAATAGGCTCCAAACAACTCAATCGATCTGATGCATCTATCATCAAAGTCTTGGAAACACTGCTTTGACCCAAGCTGCACATTTTTGAAAATGCGGCAAGGAAGATGGAGCTTAGTGAAATGAAGTCGCCTTCACTAAGTGGGCCCGCATGCAAATTCTGGCGCAAAGTCTATTTTTAGACATATGGAGCATGGTCCAGGGGTTGCAGTATGTTATTCTTGGAGTATTGGTCATGTTGGTAAAAATAGATGGACCTCTATTTTGGACCTATAGGTCGAAGTCTATTTTTAGACTGCCTATCCTAAAAATAGGGAAGTCAAATATTATTTACCCTTAATAATATTTGGACTCTAAACTTCAGTTTACTCTCTTGGAGCACTTCAGTTCGAGCTACAGAAGTGGCTCATGCATATGACGGAGGAATTACGCTATTCCTAGGGGTTTGGTGAGCTCATGCATGGTTGACTTCAGTTAGGACTTCAGTGGCAGAAGTTTGGTGGAGTTGATGAGACAGTTGGTGGAGTTGTGTTCGGTTTAACTTGGTTGAACTAGTTGAGATTAGTTTAACTAGCTAATCAACTAGTAATGAGTGGAGTGAATTAAATATTATTTAATTCATTAATTAGTAACTCATTATTCAACTCAAGAACACATCAGTTCACTACAGTGCATGATCAGTTCAGTGGAGACCGGTGAAAGAGGTAGATGAAAGGGTGGAGTTAGCTATCAGTGGCGACATCAGTTGTGCATGAGATTTGCACCACACTTGGAGGAATTTCCCATGATGATTGCAATGTCAAGCCAAGGAGATTCGAACCTTGGATCTCTATTTAGACAGGCCATGATTGCGCAATAGAGGCAAGGCAATTGGCGGTGAGTTTTGAACCAGTAACCTGTTCAAAACTGAGCTAGTTTGTGTGTAACTTTATGAGAAAGTACTGAGTACTTGTGAGGAGTATTGTACTGATTTTGTTACATGTTTTCTCCATTATAATATACACAATAGCTGCGGGGTTTTCAGCTATAAGCTTTCCCCATACATACTGTGTTAATGTGTATGATGATTTGATGTGTATCGCTTGATTTTATTTCCGCATGTGTGATGATCGAGGTGGAAGAGATTATGTGTTTCGCATATGGTCGAATTGATATGTGATCGGGATAATATCGGTGGATAATTAATCATTATTCAGCAAATTTACACACATGTCCTTGAGATTTCTTCTTGTTGTTGAACTCTTGCACCCATGCACTCTTGCACTTGCTGTCAACTCTGATTCGCGCTCCAGTATCCGACATTGTCACTTTGATCTACCTGCATCAATCCAACTGATCATGCTACTGTTGTGTTGTGGGCACCTCGTAGCTAGGTTCAATTCATGAGATCCACACCATCTCATGAATCCTTCCTAGAAATCTCCTCTTGGGATTAATCATGCATGTCGCCCCACCTCTCACCTGGTGGTATAGCTGCATGCACTCCCTCTGCCCATCTGGCACGAAATTTCTCTGCATGAGTGGTTTCTTCCACTCCATGATCCTCATCTTGTGGCTGCTCCACATCCCGAGGTTCACTCTTACCTGCATGCAAAACTTTCTCCCTCTCAAGCATCAATTGCATGTCTTTCTTGCACTTCCTAACAGTAGGAAGCTCCATAGACATCCCATCTACTTCAAGTCTGTAGAGATTCTTTGCTCGAATCCCAACCTTCTTGACTTGTCCTTCTTCATCCACACTAACTCCTACACTCCCAAGCTCATCCCTGCAGTGGACAAACTTTGTCAAGTATACCGGAATAGTGTCATTCTTCTCCATTTTTATTTTCCTGAGTTTATCCTAAAACTCAACCGCTTCAATGCTTTGCAATTGCTCCAATGATCAATATCGCTCTGATACCATGTAGAAATTTGAATAACTAATATGTTATCCACCGAGATTCTCCTGATCACACACTATTTTATCTTCATGCATAATACAGAATCTCTTCTACCATTGATCATCACATGCGGAAATAAAATCAATTGCATGCACACATTAAAGCCATAAAAATTCACACATATGAACATAGTATGTAATGGGAAAGCTTAAAGCTGAAAACCCCCAACTATCTGTATATTATATATGTCATAGAGATCATGTAACAATCATCACACAAAGCTCCTCACAAGCTCTCAGTATAATCTCCACTTGCTACACACTAATCAGGCCCGATCTTGCAAATCCCATGCACCGATCTTTGCCAGCCTTTAGCCTGCCTCTACTGCGCAATCCCTGCTGAAGAATGCCTCTTGATGAGAATGTATTACCCCAGCCTTGCTCACGCAGTCTTTATAGGAATCTCTACTAAGTGTTGGATGCAAACCATGCATCACTTATAGTCACAACTGATAGTCACACTTGCCCTTTCACCTATCTTTGCACTGGTCTCCACTGAAACTGTCCATGCATTGAAGTTAACTAATGTATTCTTTAGTTGATTAATGAGTTTATAATTAGTGAATTAATTAATAATAAATTCACACCACTCTCACTAATTGTATCAATCAGTTAAACTAGATACAAATAGCTCAAATATGTTTAGATTAGTTAAACTGAACACAACTCCATTAACTTCCTCAATCAACTCCACCAAACTCTCTCACATGAGTTCTAACTGAAGTATCCATGCAATAGCTCCACTTAACCCTTAGGAATAGCGTAATTACTTCTGTTAGCTCCTGTGCCACATCTGTGCACTTAACTGAAGTGCTCCAAGAGAATAAGATATTGTTTAGAGTCCAAATATTATTAAGAGCTAATAATATTCGACATATCTATTTTTAGACTGGCAATCTAAAAATAGATTCCACCCAATATGTCTAAAAATAGAAATCCATCTATTTTTCTAGCTTGACCAACCATCCATAAATAGCATCCTGCAACTTATAGAACATGATCCATATGTCTAAAAATAGACATAGTCTAAAATTAGACTTTGCGACAAAAATCACCTGTGTGGCCCCCGCCTAGTTTTGGTGATCACTTTCCAACTAGGATCGGGAATGATGTTTCGGGATGCCTCCTTCACTATTTCTTGTTGCAATCTTCGACAAAAAAAAGCTTTATAAAATCGGTAAATATCATAATTTTTTGACAAGAGGTGTAGATCCACTTATGCGAAAATCGACGTTCAAAACCCATTGAATCTAAAAATGAGGGCATTATAGGGAAGAACTGAAAAATGATAAGTTACCTGATGATTTTAGACCTCCAATATTGCTCATTTCTCCAATTTCTCCAGCTCCATGTGCCTTTTACCCACGTTTACAGAGCCATCCTGTCCACTTTCAAAAACCACAAATCTTACTATTTATGGTATGTATGTCATTTAACAAGGTATTACAAGGAAAAAGTAGAAGAAGTTTCACATTTGCAAGAAAATAACAGACAAAATCTGATTGAGGTGTTATTGTTTCTGATACATATTTTATTAATGAAGATGAGTAAAACTTGGTCTTGAATGCAAAATACAATTTTATTCTTAACACAAATTCCATATTATGTTATCCACTTACGACATTTCCTTTGCAACATCTGGTGCAATTGCTACTTTTTAGATTTTTTTAAATTTTATTTTGGCCAACATGAGCAAAATTTCAATTTTGATGTATGTCATCATACTAGTTTGTAGATGAGCCCCTCGGCTCAATAAACGAGGTATAAAGAGGTATGATAAATAAATAAATAAATATATCAAATAGGATTAGAAATCAACATCTAATTTTATACCAAGCCTATGGGCCAAATACCATGGTAAATAAAAGAGGTATGGTAAATAAATAAAACATATTTTTATATTTCCTCCATAATTCTCTTTATATTTACAAACACACAAAAAAAAGTTTTGTTTAGGTGAAGTCTATAAGCCAAATACCACGGGCCAAATTATTATTAATACCATGAAAAAAATATCCTAAATTCATTACTATTTTTATAATATAATCCTATTATACCTCCCCTCTTAAAAAAAAAACATCTTCCTAATTATTAATGTTCCTTTCATTAAATAACCATATGTTCCCTATTTTACTCACTTCATTTCATTCCCTTTTCAAATTCCATTTTTAATTAATAACATTTATTTTACATGCCTTCACTTTATTCAAATTTTAAATAATAATAAAAACATGATACTAATAAACATTATTAAAATTATTTACAATAAATTCGTTCTCATAAATTAACTATAATAATAATAACATAACCTCCTCTAAAAAGCTTTATCCTAAATTAAACACTCTTTACCTTAAATATCAACTAACTCTTATTTACAGCACCATTATTTATAACATTTAAATATAACTTCATTTTATTCAATTAGCAAATAATAATAAATACATAACATTATAAATATTAGTGAAATAATAACATAAGATTAATGAATTTGAAATCGTCCATGTTTAAAATTAAAATCAACACATAAATATTAATCATTAATTTTATAACTCTTTTATAACCTTGTCAACTTGATTTTCCTTAGTTCATTTTTTCTCATTTCTCTTTATCTTGATGATGAACCTGCGTAGATGGATGGTTCGAAACGTCTTGATAATGAACCTCGGCTAGTAAAATCTACTTAATACCATGGATGGTTCGAAATGCCTAGATAATGAACCTTGGCTAGTAAATATTAAAGTTTGTAAGAGCAGCCATTGCACACAGAAAACACACGAATAGTTTCTCTATTACTCTATATATTTAATCACATGAATACATCACAATATTTATAGTGCTGCTGAGATCCAACCACTTCTAAATATGAATAGGGAGGTTGAGATATTCTCTCCACATCCACCTACATATCTGCAACTAATTCTAATATGAGTATGGAAGAATTATCTTCCAATACTCCCCCTTAATTCTTACATACATATCATAACAATAAAAATTATCTTCATCTCACTGGTCTTCATCAACAACTCTACCCACTCTGTAGTCTTCTAGATTCTGCTCTTTCTTTCTTCACATCTTCGAGCTTACCTTCCAACTCATTTAAAGTACACTTGCTTCTGACCAGCAATGCTGAATTTGTAAGATTAAAAATTCTTGACACCCCCGAAGAAGAGTCTCAACACTGAACTACCTTATTGAAATATTTCCATTTGTGAAATAACCCCGAAGGATAAATTTCAACAGTCGTATAGGAAAATATTCTAGGTACAGAATATGATCAGCGATCAATCCTACAAAGTGACCTTAAACAAATATAAACTTAAACCCCACACTATAATGATATATTCCACACCACACCACACACTTGCACAATAGTACATTACAAAACAACAAATCCACAATTCTACATATGAACAAGCTACAAACTCCACAAAAACATTGAACTTCAAACACCAATCTGTAGCTGCCATTCACCTCCATAAACTTCTTCGGCTTGAACGCCAAAGTGTCCTCTCCCCATGCACCCCGATCTTTGCCAATCACCCACGCGTTGACTATGACCCTTGTTTTCGCAAGAATTGGGTATCCTGCTACACTGCACGCCTTGGTTGACTCGTGAGGAAGTAGTAGTGGAACTGACAGATGAAATCTCAGTGTCCAGCTCTTTCTGCATCGTCGCCATCACACAAGAATTATTCAACGACTTTGACATTTCCCACTCCAAAGTAATTTCGGTCGTATCAATTCCAGTAGTGAGCATGTCGAAAAGAAGGGTTTTGATTTCGCTCCTGCTGCTTAATTTTCTGTTTTTCACGTCGGCCGCCCTCTCAGAGATGTCGAGCAACACGTCCACAAAATCATTCCCATTTTCCTTAGTAACCTTTTTAATGTGCTCATCGATAACCTCCTCCATCAACGCAATTCTTCTCCCATGAATGATGCTCGCCAGTTGTTCCCGAATCAAATTCGCCGCTCGCTTCGTTTCATTGTAACGCGTTCCGGGCAGATCTACAGATATCTGCGTTACTCCTTTCACAAAAAAACTTGAAATGCTGCAAAAGCCTGGCTTTGTCGTCATAATTATCTATACTGGCCAAAAATTTACAGGCCATAGAGAAAGCATAGCGTTTCATGAGTGCTTGGCTAGGTAACGTTGGGCCATTGAATCAATTCTGCCCACAAATTTCTGAAGTGCCTTGACCCTCAGAAAATTCATCAACAATCTCCTTCAGTAGTGACACTGGAGTACAAGCTTAATATATGGAAGATTATCGAGGCAAAGAAAGCGATGCACTACAATTTGAGCTCTTTTTAATCCAGTCAACAAATCCTAATCACAAAAAAAAAAAAAAAAAAAACAAACAAACAAACACACAAAAAACTTTCACCCAGAAAATAAATTCATTGAACGATCTACTCTCCTACAGCAACGGTTTGACAATCATTGCTCTCACATCTTCCTGGCCATCCCGTGAGGTATTTAAGCCAATATAGGCTCTGATACCATATTAAAGTTTGTAAGAGCAGTCATTGCACATAGAAAACACACGAATAGTATCTCTATTACTCTATATATTTAATCATACGAATACATCACAATATTTATAGTGCTGCTGAGATCCAACCACTTCTAAATATGAATAGGGAGGTTGAGATATTCTCTCAACATCCACCTACAGATCTGCAACTAATTCTAATATGAGTATGGAAGAATTATCTTCCAATAGTAAAATCTACTTAATACCATGGATCCGAAAAACACGCCACTACAACAAAAAAATAAAAATAAATAAATAAATAAATAAATAAAAATTATTAACCCTAATATTAATATTAATACTATTATTATTATTAATTCTAATATTCATATTAAAATATTAAAATATTTATATTATTAAATTTAATCATTTTAAATCTTGAATTATTATTATTATTAATTCTAATATACATATTAATATATTATAATATTAATATTATTAAATTTAATAATTTTGAATCTCAAAGTTTTGTATTTGAATACACTACATGCATTAACTATCTCATGTAAAAATATAAACATAAAAATAAATTTTAACATTTAATATTTAAAATTTGATTTAATTAATCTAATTCCAACCCTAATAAAAAATCACTAGACTCATGAAAAGTGACTTCTCTCTCGTCCGTGGGGTCTTGGTTAAACGGTGATGAGGCAGGCTGTTATAAGACTCATCACAGGTTCAATTCCCTTCCCCGATCGAGGTGATGTATCTGGACATGTTGATGAAAATAGAGTAAAAGAAAAAATAAAGAGAAAAAAAGTGAAAAATGAAAGGAACTACCAATCTTACAAAAAAACAAGTCACTTCTCTCTCAATATATAAATTTTACACAAACTCAAATCAACATGATGTTACTTTTTAGAGATGTCGAGAGGGTCTGATAGAAAATCATGTTACTGGGTCATTCATACTATTTGTGTTGTTTCTGAATATGGTAGGGTTTATATTAATTCTTTTCATTTTCAAAAAAGTAGGGTTTATATCATCTGTTTGTTTGTTATTTTTTTTTTCTTCTTTCTTATTTCTTCTTTGTGAAGGGTCAAATAGAAAACCATGTTACTGGCTCATTCATACCATTTGTGACATTTGTGAAGATGGTAGGATTTGTATTAATTCTTTTCGTTTTCGAAGAAGTAAGGTTTATACTGTTTGTTTTTTTGTTCTTAATTTAAGTACTTTTTTTGTTTTCATATTTTGTTCTTTTGTTCTGTATTTAAGCACATATTTTGTTTTTGTATTTTTTTCTTGTACATTAGAAAATCACAGATACAAAACAAAGCATCTTGCATATCCATTGATTAAGCTTTTATAGAATTAGATCAAGAAAATTTATAAAGTTGTATCCATTATTAAGCTTTTGTAGAATTAGATCAAGAAAATTTATAAATTTAATAATAAATTTTAGTTCAATTAAATTTCAATTCTGAACAAATGCAAAAGTACGAAACCATTTTCTTAATCATTTTATTTTGTATTTTGTATTTTTTATTTTTCCATAATTGATGATGATGATGGTTAACGTCCCCCGAGACCAAACTTTGGTCTATCAGACATAAAGAAACGAATTATTTAGTTTGTTTTAAAATTTTACTCCTATGCTCAAAGAGCTTGGAGAGAAGCGTCTTGAGCTCACTATAATTTTGACATGTTAAAAGACTAGGACGGTCAGTATTGAAACAAGGTTTGGTATTGCAACAAAGTTTATGAAACTAAGATTTAATGTGGGTGTGTGCAGGGCATTCTAAGAGGAAGTGATTTTCATCCTCAATGTTCATATTCTCACACAAATGGCAGATCCTTTCCCCCCATGGTGTTTTAGGAACTACCCAATGGCCTGTTTCACTATGAAGCTCATAAGAGTTCATTCTTATCTTGGCTATATTAATTTTTTTCTTCGAGCTAGTTAAAACAAAGAGATACTTTTGATCTTCTAGAGTAGGGTTGATGACCTCCTTATAATATCTTAATTTTCTTTTAGCCTCTAAATCTTTCTCACACCACATTTTCTCTTTAAACTTAGAAGTATTAATATTTTTCCATGCAACATTTTCGTTGGTCTCCCAATGGTTTAACCAAGCCTTGGTATCTTTATACCAACCTCGTTTGAGCCTTAGTTGGTTTTGGATGGAATTTAAAGCTAGCTTAGGAATCCTATGGTCTCCCATGTTATTGATTTTATGCTTGTACAACAGGAGCCTAGTCATAGCTAGGCTCTCAATAGGGGAAAGACCCACTTCTATAAGGAGAATAGGATAGGGTGTATTGCTCTTAATTTTGAGGTTATACGTTATAAAACGATTCTGGATTTGCTCAATATTTCTCCAAGATTCTCTAGAGATGTTGCAACCCCAAACCTAACATCCATACAAGATAACGGGAGTGACTAAAGTTTCAAAGAGGAGCTTCTTTTTATCCCACATCACAAGGTTTGCTGCTTTACACTTATTTTCAAGACCAAAATAAACTTTCCACCCTACATTAATCATTTTCTCAATGCTATAGTTCCAGTTGAGCTTGTGATGAATATCAATTCCTAGGTACTTGTAAGAAGACACTTCCTCCAAGTTTCTATTGTCATACACAAAATTAGCGTAAGTGTCTTTCTTGGATTTGATAATCATAACTTTTGTTTTGTCAGTATTAACAGTCATACCCATGGTAGAGCATAAATTATTAAGAAGTCTTAGTTGTTTATCGAGATCATATGGGCACCTTGCCAGAAGAAAAATATCGTCATCATAGAGAAGAAGGATGATGACTATTCCAACTAAGATTGTGCTAGACATCCTGCTTCCTCTAAACAACCTTCTAACTTGTCGATGTAAATGCCAAATAGGGTAGGGGAGAGGGGGCAACCTTGTTTAACTCCGATATTACACTTAATATCTTTCGACCATCCCTGATTGCTCTTAAACTTGATA
The DNA here is from genome assembly GCA_034641835.2 of Pinus albicaulis. Lineage (NCBI taxonomy): Eukaryota > Viridiplantae > Streptophyta > Pinopsida > Pinales > Pinaceae > Pinus > Pinus albicaulis. Next base: position 1,961,095 of record MU968403.1, on the reverse strand, counting down.
ATTACATTCTCATATAACCTTATAGCAGCAGCTCTCAACTCGAAAGGAACCTTTAGCTCTTCTAATCTATTCTATAGGTTATTTCTAAGAACCATATTGAAAGTCTTTCTAAAGCCTACAAAGCAACAAAAGGGATTGGATTTATCATTATGACATCCCTCCATAATTATCCTAAGCGTAACGAGGTGGTCTGTTGTTGAGTGTTGCCTTCTAAAACCCGCTTGGCCTTTACCCCGCTTACCTTCACTTTAAAGCCATATGCTCATCTTCTTTTCCAAAATAATACCATATAACTTGGCTAAGAGAGGGCTAATGATAATTGCCTGATAATTAGAGGGGTTATTTGTATCTCCACTTTTAAAAATAGGAATAATGAGGCTCTGAGTCCATGGTTTAGGGAACCCTTGCTTGACAACTTGATTGAAAAGCTTGTGGATGTGAGGGATGAGGACAAGACCTCCAATTTTTAAGATTTCTGCCTGGTAACCTTCAATATCCTTAGCTTTTCCATTTTCCAGACGCTTAACCCCAAAATCTATGTCTTCTAATGAGAAAACTTCTTCCATTGTGAACAAGGTTTCAAAGTTATCTATGACATTTGGAGATTCATAAAGCTTTTTAAGATAGGAATTCCAGTCATGTAAAGAAATTCTATTATTATTTTTAGTTTTTCTAGTTAGAGTTTGTCTCTAGAATTTCTTAGGAGCTATCTTAGAGGTGTAAGAGATTTTCTTGTCTTTTATGAATATACTGCATTTTTTCCCTTTTAGTTAGGGCTTTGCATATTTTTATCTTGTCAATTTTAAGAGACTCATCAACAACTTCTTTAATTTCTCTCCATGCACTTTTACAGTCTTTATCATACCAAGGGTTGGTTTTTCTTTTAGTCCAATTATTCATAAATCACCATTTTATTTGCAAAAGTACCAAACCATTTTCTTAGTCATTTTATTTTGTATTTTGTATTTTTATTTTTTGCATAATTAGTCATTAATCATCATTTTATTTGCAAAAGTACCAAACCATTTTCTTGATCATTTTATTTTTTATTTTGTATTTTTATTTTTCATAATTATTAGTCATTAATCATCATTTTATTTGCAAAAGTACCAAACCATTTTCTCAATCATTTTATTTTTTATTTTTGCATAATTATTAGTCATTAATCATCATTTTATCTGCAAAAGTACCAAACCATTTTCTTAATCAATTTATTTTTATTTTTATTAACCACTTTCTTAATAATTTTATTTTATTTTATTTTTATTTTATTTTATTTATTTATTTTGATAATTAGTCATTAATTGATGGTACTATAGTGTGGTCTAGTCAAGTGAATTATGAGAAATTTTTGTTGGTGAAAATCACATCAAAGTAAATTTGGTCGATCTGTTTGAAAAAATTGCATATACACCATTAATCTATAAGAAGTAAAAGCTGCACTTAACTTGTATAACCATTTTCTTAATCAATTTTGCAACTTGTATAGTCATTTTCTTAATCAATTTTGCACTTAACTTGTATAACCATTTTCTTAATCAATTTCTTTTTCAAAATTAGTCATTAATTTTTTTTCATAATTAATCATTAACCGGTACTATAAATCATTAATTGGTACTATAGAGCGTGGTCTAGTGTGAGGTGAATTATTTTAAAAATTTGCAAATTCTGATATATGTTTATTTGGACTAATGAAAAAATTGCATATACACCATTAATTTATAATAAGTAAAAGTTGCACGGAATTGTCGAACATTTCCGATTACAAGTCTGATTATGTAAAGGAAGCTACAAACAAATAATTGCATGCTTCAGCGTGTGCTTTCAACAACAAAAATCTCTCACGCTGATTTTATATGTTCATTCTAAAAATGCCAAACTTCAGATTGTTAAACAAATTGCAACCATAGAACAAACTGCTCAGAGAGAGGGTTCACAAACTTACATCCTTGGTCAATCTTAGTAAACTGCAATCATTTACATAAAAATGGCAATGAGTTGATTATCGCAGTAACGAAAACTCTTAAGTGGCAACACTTTCGAAGCATGGACAACAGCCTTAGCACCGCTACTTATTTGTTTTCTTCATTCTAAAGGGCACCTTTCCGTCTGCTATTAGCCTTGACAAGGGGATAGCAGGTACCCTCTTTTTTGATGTAGAATCTACTGCAACATTTGTTTTGTGTGGCTTCTCTCCTGGTCATTTAAACTCGGGGGCAGCAGTTTCCTCGCCTCGATCATCAGTCTTCATCGGCTTCAGCTTGTTCTGCCCCCTCACTTTCCTCCTCATAAACTTCATCTTCCTCTGCTCCCTTAACTGCATCTTCATCTGCTTCAGCTTCATCTTCCCCTGCCCCATCTTTGATTGATTTTGGATCTGATCTCTGCCTTGCTTTCGCCTTCTCCCTTGCCGCATTAAACCCATCAGCTTTCTGCCCATCCCAACCTTTGGGCAAAGCCAACAACTCATACTCTGCATCAAAATCGGGCTTCTCCAATTAATCCACATCATGCCCTTGAAACTTCTCATCCTGATCTTCGGCCCCGTAGTACTCATCCCCAAATGCCTCCCTAATCTTCCGATCATATTATGCGGGATCAAAATCGTCCTTGAGATCCTCCTCCCCCATAACATTCCCCTGATCACCTATGACCCCAGCCACAGCCCTAATCTCCCCCTTAACATTCTTCAAGTGCTTCAACTCCTCCTTCCTCTCAAACTCAGCGAAAGCAAGCCTCTCATACTTCTTCTTCCTCTGAAGCTGCCTTACGTTTGACTTCTTCCTCACAGAACCCTCGGAAAACCTTGGATGACCTAACACCTGATTCCCAACACCCTCCTCGAACTTAAAATTATACTCCGCATCGGACCTCTCCTGCTCCTTGAACTCTTCCTCGCCCTTCGGAAACCCCAACAACATCCCCATGATCAAAACCCTTGTTTCCCTTTCAATTCATCTCTTATTCATCAAATAATTCTCCAAAAACCTATCATTCTCATCTAAATCACCGTCCTTACTAAGATATTCGTCCAATTTCCTCGCAATGCCAGCATCTTTAACCCATTGCTCGGCCTCGGCAACAGCCTTCTCCTTCTCTTTCTTCTCGCGGAGGAGCTCCTCTGCAATCTTCTTCTTCAGATTAAGCACCCCGTCATCTTCATCATTTCTCTCACCGGCCTCCATGAATGCCCGCTTCAGCTCATCTTGCTCCTCTGCATAACTCTTGGGGGCATTTCTAACCCTTTTTTCTCCAAAATCGGGGCCATTTTCTAGTAAATGCTAGGCCATGACATCCTTTAGATTACAAAGAATTTTTCATCTTCGGCTTCTCTACATTTTTCTTCATTGTAGAGTTTGGCGTATTTCTGATAATTCAGAGGGTCCTTCTTCTTGATATTGGCTAGGGTTCTCCCCATATATGATGATGAAAAAAAAAAAAAAAAAAAAAAAAACTGTGTTGGTGTTCTGTTATGACTCCAACGGCAATATTACACCTGGTGAAAAATATCATGTTATCTTTGCTTCTATCTGGTCTTCAAAGTTTTATAATTATTACAGCAGCATCACCATGCCCGGCCTGCTTAATAAAATTTGGTTTAGTTGAGATTTTGCTCTGATTCATTGTAGTAGAGAGGGTTTCATACTCTGTTTCTCAGTCGAGCCAAATCATTGTAAATCAAATACCATTTGCAGTTGGCGTTGGCACTGGTTTTTCAGTTCCTGTAGCATTCATTCGATGTGGGTTAATAAGCAAACCTTCGTTCTCCTTGACTGGATCTGTAAGTACCTTCTGTCTTGTTTTTCTTTTCGTGGGCTTCTAACCCCAGAGTTCTTTTATTTTGTTTTCTGTTACTTGAGTTTTGAACCCCAGACCTCTTTTATTTTCTTTTCTGTTTCTTGAGTTTTAAACTTTGTTTCTGATTTCTTGCGGCATTTAAGTACCAGAAGGACCAACACAATATGGTTTAGGTAAATCAGTAAGGCTACAATAACTCCAGAACGAACAATGCAATCGACAATTGGAGCAACGACAAGAATCCTCAATGAGTTGAAGGGCTATTATTACATCGATGGCAGAACTGCTGCTCACTTTCTTTTTACATCATTACCTTGTTGATGTTATGACCCACGCTACTGCCAAGAGCGAGGGTCGGGATCCTGATGCGAGCTCCGCCCATTAGATTGACGATTTTTGCGTTGCTTATGAAGCATTACTTTTATTCAATCTCAATCATGTAAATATAATATTACTTTTCTGTGTGTCTCTTTTTACCTATTTCTTAGTCATCCGGAATTACATAGAAAAACCAAATAAAATTAAAAAAGAAAAACAAAACTTTTCTGAGTGTCTCCTTTTACCTATTTCTTAATCATCCAAAATTACACAGAAAAACCAAATACAATTAAACGAACATAAACAATAGCTTTATTCCTTCACAACTAAGATTTTGACTATGTTTCCAACCGTGGCATGAATGCCTACATGGATTTTTGTTACATACATGGATTACTTTATTGGTTGGGCCCTGAGTCTATTTTCATTTATTTGTTTCAGTTTTCACTATCTCTATTATATTTAGATGTGGTTTTTTTAAGTAACATTGTTTTTTTTTTTCAAATTAAAAGTTTAAAAGTTCGTTTGAATTAATGTTCATTATACATATTATTATTTTGAAATTTTCATTTTATAAAAAATAAAAAATAAGTTATTATTATTGTTTATTTTATAAACTTTTTTTAACGTTAATTGTCACAATATCTATAAGTGAACCATGGATTAATATTATTAAAAAAAAAAAAAAATTATGATATTCAAATATTCGAAATAAATGTAAATAAAATAAAAATAAAAATAAAAAAACAAGCTTGAAAGTGGCTTAGGCAAAAGAATGTGCATAAAAAAAATGGTAGAGTTTTATACTCGTAGTAATGTAATTATGAATTAAAAATTATAAATAAATTTTTATAACATAATTTTATTTTAAATTTGAAAATATTAATATATTGATTTAATAGGCTAATTTTAAATGTGAAAGAGAAATTACACAAACTAATGTGATTAATTTTTTAAGGTTAAAAGCAAATTTTTAGGGTAGTTTTTCTAGTTTTTTAAAACTTGTTTTTGGTTTTTTAGGTGCACATAAATTGAGAAAGGTGCATGGTTTATTTTATTTATGGAAAAAATAGGCAACAAGCTAAACAATAAACCTACGTGCTTAATTAATATGACTAATATTTGTTCTCTTTTAAATAAGTAATTTAAGGGTTAAGAGTTAATTAATGGCTTAAGAAAAGATAAGTGGAAGAAGCAAGTACAGTGGAAGAAATAGTTGCTAAAGAATCACATGATTGTCTTCATTGCCAAGGGTTATAAGAAGAACATAACCCTTTACAAGTTCTAACAAAAAAGAACTTCAATACAAACTTCGCCAATTGAATGGGATATGTACACTCATGATCCAACCAAAAAGTATCCAACCATCATAGTAAGATATGATAATGTTCAAATCATTTTCTCAAGAAAAGAATAAGTAATGAAAGGCTCAAAAGCACTAATCAAAAGATCTAGTACATAATTGCTCACCAAGAAACCTGATCTTTCTCCATTATAACTTGTACGATATTTATAAAAAAACAAAGAATAAGAAGAGAACAAAAAAGATAAGAAAAGAGAAAAAGTAAGAATAGAATGTTAGAAATATAACATTCCTCATATGATAAAATAGTAGCTAAATGAATAACCTCCTTAAAAGGACAACTTCTCCAAAGATAATAATCACCTTTTTATGACCACCACCCCTACCCATTCTAGGGCATACTTCACTCATTATGAATAATAAATTCAATTCCCTAAAAAGTAGCTCTAAGTGTAAAATAAGACCTATATGTTGAATCCTCCAAGGATAGATTTTGTCATGCTAAAAATTTATTCCAAGGTAGGGTGCATGGGTCTAAGAAGGGAAACTCCAAAATTACTCCAAGGCTAGGGCGTGGGTCTAGAAAGGGAAACCGTCAAATTTCAAGCCTAAAATAGGGAACAAGTAAAATTCACCAATAACATGGCATCTAACTTAATTTTAGGAAAATAAAAACTCTTAAAATAATAAGAAAGACTCTAAAGTACGATGCTCTCTTGCCAGAACTACCTAAGTCTAGCCATCTTTTTCCTATTAAATATATGCATCTCAAAATTAGGAAGTAGTTATCTAAGAGGGTGAATAGACTTTATGCTTATTATAATGATAAATTAGGTCTCATGAATTGGACTAGGAACTCAATAAAGAAGGCCCATGATTTGAGGCCATAAGAGAATCTCTTAAGGCTCATTATTATCTAAAAATAACAAATATCTCCATGTGGGCCAACAAGCCCAATACAAACCATTCTAAAACACAATCAATGTTTGAAATTTGAAAGTGCTTGGAATGACTTGGAATTATACAACGATGTTGCATGTCACACTGGGTATCCTAAAAATATAGTCAGCCCACTAAAAATAACAATTTGAAAGTGCTTGGAATGACTTGGAATTATACAATGATGTTGCATGCCACACTGGGTATCCTAAAAGTATAGTCACCCCACTAAAAATATCATGAAACTTGAACCACAAACAAATCTCCGAATTGAGCCCTCAAATATGTAACCACCTCATTCATTGGACAACTTTCATAAATTTCTAAAAATAGAAATTACTAAACATAAAAAAATTCTAGTTTTTCTTGAAATTTGAACTACACACAAATCTCTTCAAAGGGTGTTCAAACCTATAATAAAACATAAAAGAAAATAAGCATGCAAAACCAACCTAATCATATCCTTTTGGGTATTTGAATCTGATACCTGCTCTAAATACCACACTGAACTTGTAATTATGTAACATTATCTACCATTGAATAACCTATCCACTTGAACATGTGTTGTAACTTATTAATGCAACTATATTAATAACATTTTTAAGAAATTACCAAACCATATATCCCCAAGTAACAATACATGTGCCAAGTCTAAGAGTGCTCCTAGAAATTTTGTCAATATCATGTTGATGAACCAACTAATGAATCCATCCCAAAATATACACCTGAAAAAAGAGAAATAAACACTTTGATTTGACTTTAAGTAAACCCAATCTAGGTGATAACACTTGGAAAAAGTTGGGAAGAATGCTCCCATGGGATGTTAAGAGTCTTAAAACTCTTGAATAAAACTCAACTATAAGAGAGGACCATAAAAACCCTATGAAATAGGCCTCTCATATGCAAACTTCAAATTTATGTTGAAACAAAGCTAGACATGCTCAATATTACTACATGTAACTTGCAAGCCTCAACTAGTATGATTCTCCATGATGGGATAATCATTTTTCTATCAACCATGGGGGAAACCATCTAGTCAAAATCCATTAATGTAAATCCCTGATATATATGAGGTAACCCACCAATTAGATATAATGGCCCCCAAGCTACGAGTACAATCTTAACAAAGTGAATAAGTGCTTTAAAGTTAAACAATGGAAGGAATAACCTAAATAGAACTCAGTAAAGATCTGCTAGATGTATGTTAGATTGCCAATAAGAGTTGTGGTAACCAATATACTCAACATATAGATCAACCCTGAAAACAAAATAAACAAAATATCTCATGAACTATTTTCCCTCAAAATTATTTACCCCTGGGGATGATATCATCATCTTAAATATTATTGGTTCTTTTAAATTTGATTTATGTTTCTTAATAAATTACTAATTTCAACCTAATAACAATCAAACCATATCTCATGAAAAGTATTGGTCATGCAAATCTTATGTCATCTTTCTATAAAAGAACACCTACACAACTATGATTATAAACAAAGGAAAATTTTTAAAATGGGTGGGTCTATTCAAGGATAAACTATTCCAACTTTGAATATATAATTTGTTTTAGTTTCTTGAAATATTTCCCCTAAACTTGGCCCCCTTGAAATCTTTTTACTTTTTAAGAATCTCATAAATAAGTTTAGTAATCCTAGAAAAAAATGGAGAAAAGAGATGAAGAAAAATTATCTTACTAAAGAAACATTGTACAACCTTCTTGTTTCTAGGAAGAGGAATTTTCTTGAGAGCTTCAATATGCTTAAGCTATATTTTGATCCCCATCCATAGAAACAATATGTTCTATAATCCTACGTTCCATTGCACCAAAAATAGAGTTCTTGAGGTTCAAAGATATCTTGAATTCTCAACATTCTTCTAACACCCTTCTCGGGTGTGTAACATGATCACCATGATGTTTGGAAAATATTGTGACATCATCTTGATAAATAACATGAAATTTATTAATAATGTAAGAAAATGCATATTGCTCTTTAAAAAATTTCACCAACATTAATGAAACCAAAATTGGCATGCAAACATAAGGTTAAAGTTTCATTATTTTTCAAGGTGATGCTATTTTTAGTGGGCTTGGAGTAAACGTATAGTCATCCCACTAAAAATATCATCACCTTGAAAAATTATGAAACTTGGACCACAAGAAAATATCCCAATTGAGTCCTCAATTATGTAATTATCTCGTTCATTGGACAACTTTCAAAAAATGCTAAAAATAGAAATTACTAAAAGTAAAAAATTTCTAGTTTTTTTTGAAATTTGAACTCCATAAAAATCTCCTCAAAGGGTGTTCAAACCTATAATAAAATATCAAAGAAAATAACCATGCAAAACCAACCTAATCATATCCTTTGGGTTATTTGACCTCCCATACTTATTGTGGCTACCACAATGAACTTGTTATTATGAGACATTATCTACCATTGAATCACCTATCCATGTATGCGTTGTAACTATATGAATAACATTTTCAAGAAACTACCAAACCATTTATCCATGAGTCAAAATACATGTGACCTTGTGCCAAGTATGAGAGGTACTCCTCAAAATTTTATCAAGGCCATGTTGATGAACCAACTAATCAATCCACCCAAAAATATAACCATGAATAAAGATAAATAGGTAGTTTTATTTGACTTTGCAGAAATCCAATCTAGGTGATAACACTAGGGAAAAGTGGGGAAGAATGCTCCCATGGGATGTTAATAATCATACAACTCTCAAAGAAAACTAAACTATAAGAGAGGACCATAAAACCACTGTGAAATAAGGCTCTCATATGCAAACTTCAAACTTTTGTTGAAGGAAGAAAGACATGGTCAATATAACTACAACATATAACTTGCAAGCCTCTACTAGTATCAATCTCCATTAGGAGATAATCATTTTTATATCAACCATGGGGGAAACCATATAGTCAAAATCCATTAATGTAAATCCTTTCTAGCCATGAAGAAACCCACAAATTAGAGCTAATGGGCTCCAAGTTATGAGTAGAATCTTACCAAAGTGAATGAGTGCTTTGAAGTCAAACAATGGAAGGAATCAATTAAATATAATTTATTAAGGATCTGTTAGATGCATGTTAGATTTCTAGTAAGGGTTGTGGTAACCAAGATACTCAACATATAGATCAACCCCGAGAACAAAATATCCTTCCAGCCCACATGAATCAAAATACTAAAACAACAATGCACATATATGATGTAAGTACAAAGTACTAACTTTCAAATTTGACTTGACCATGAGTAGCTCTAAAGTCAAAAGTGAATGAGTAGTTATGAAGAAATCGAGAGAGTTGTACAATCGCTAGAAAATTGAACTGTCAGTTAATCGAGGTTGTCGAAATATACATGGCATGTATGTATCACCATCCATAACAATGTCACATCAACTCCAAAAATTCTAACAAGTAGACTACGACATTCCTATTTACCCTGGTCAAAGTGATAGGTTGTGTTGAGCACAAATGATTTTACATAAAATTGATGACCCTAACAAAATAGACAATAAGGTGCTAGTCATAAAAAAACATTTTTTTTTTACACAATTCATGCACCAACCAATCCCCTAGTTTGGCCACTCGAAATCCTAACAGACACACATTCACTTTGGATGCAATATGATAGTTCTAGGGTTAGATATGGGTAAAGAGCTAGCGTTTGCTTTAATTCTTTCACATGGTCTTTAACAATCTCATTTAGATTAGAATAAAATTACGTAAATAATGTAGTATAATATGAAGAAATAATTATAAGGATCAACATTCCTATTGATTTAAATAATAATTCATAAAGTGTTTGGTGATTTTTACTTGATAATATGGTGGGTTAAAGAGCGATGCCTAATAAATAATCCAATACTGAAATTGTATTGAAATGTTGTATGTGTTTGTATATGATTTTTTGATGCCTTTTCCACTAAACACATCCCTAGATAACAAAACCAACAAAAAAATTCCATTGCCTCTACCATGGAAAACTTTGATCTTTCTCCTCTATACCTTTAAACAAATATCAATTAGAGATGGTTTACTAGCCTTTAGCTCCAACTAGATAATTGAATTCTTTTTAATGATGATGAACATATTTTTACTGTTTATGATGAATGCTTCTAATTTTATGTGTTATGTAAACAATGAGTTGGAAAATTACAATTTATTCCATCTCGATTCCAACAAGATTCCACTATATTTGAATCCTTTTGAAAAGGTTTTTGACAAGGATGGTTAGGTAAAGGTACATAAAAAATTATCAACTCCAATTCTGAATTTCGATGAGAAAAATGTCCTATAAAGATAAAGGTTTTTAAATCTTGTAAATTATATGAAAGAAATAAAATAGAAACCTTAAATAGGTTGAGTTTGTTTAGTCATACGATGCATTGAAGGCATACAAAACTAAAATATTTAAGCATATAATTCCTTTTCAAGAGGGCATGATCCTTTTCAAATAAAAAAAAATAACAAATGAATCCTAAATTGGTAGAATTTTTTTATTTTTAGTAATTTCTATTTTTAGAAATTTATGAAAGTTGTCCAATGAATGAGGTGGTTACATATTTGAGGGCTCAATTCGGAGATTTGTTTGTGGTTCAAGTTTCATGATATTTTTAGTGGGGTGACTATAGTTTTAGGATACCCAGTGTGGCATGCAACATCATTGTATAATTCCAAGTCATTCCAAGCACTTTCAATTGCTATTTTTAGTGGGGTGACTATATTTTTAGGATACCCAGTGTGACATGCAACATCTTTGTATAATTCCAAGTCATTCCAAGCACTTTCAAATTTCAAACATTGATTGTGTTTTAGAATGGTTGTATTGGGCTTGTTGGCCCACATGGAGATATTTGTTATTTTTAGATAATAATGAGCCTTAAGAGATTCTCTTATGCCCTCAAATCATGGGCCTTCTTTATTGAGTTCCTAGTCCAATTCATGAGACCTAAGTTATCATTATAATAAGCATAAAGTCTATTCACCCTCTTAGATAACTACTTCCTAATTTTGAGATGCATATATTTAATAGGAAAAAGATGGCTAGACTTAGGTAGTTCTGGCAAGAGAGCATCGTACTTTAGAGTCTTTCTTATTGTTTTAAGAGTTTTTATTTTCCTAAAATTAAGTTAGATGCCATGTTATTGGTGACTTTTACTTGTTCCCTATTTTAGGCTTGAAATTTGACGGTTTCCCTTTCTAGACCCATGCCCTAGCCTTGGAGTAATTTTGGAGTTTCCCTTCTTAGACCCATGCACCCTACCTTGGAATAAATTTTTAGCATGATAAAATCTATCCTTGGAGGATTCAACATATAGGTCTTATTTTACACTTGGAGCTACTTTTTAGGGAATTGAATTTATTATTCATAATGAGTGAAGTATGCCCTAGAATGGGTAGGGGTGGTGGTCATAAAAAGGTGATTATTATCTTTGGAGAAGTTTTCCTTTTAAGGAGGTTATTCATTTAGCTACTATTTTATCATATGAGGAATGTTATATTTCTAACATTCTATTCTTACTTTTTCTCTTTTCTTATCTTTTTTGTTCTCTTCTTATTCTTTGTTTTTTTATAAATATTGTACAAGTTATAACGGAGAAAGATCAGGTTTCTTGGTGACCAATTATGTACTAGATCTTTTGATTAGTGCCTTTGAGCCTTTCATTACTTATTCTTTTCTTGAGAAAATGATTTGAGCACTATCATATCTTACTATGATGGTTGGATACTTTTTGGTTGGATCATGAGTGTACATATCCCATTCAATTGGCGAAGTTTGTATTGAAGTTCTTTTTTGTTAGAACTTGCAAAGGGTTATGTTCTTCTTATAACCCTTGGCAATGAAGACAATCATGTGATTCTTTAGCAACTATTTCTTCCACTCTATTTGCTTCTTCCACTTATCTTTTCTTAAGCCATTAATTAACTCTTAACCCTTAAATTACTTATTTAAAAGAGAACAAATATTAGTCATATTAATTAAGCAGGTAGGTTTATTGTTTAGCTTGTTGCCTATTTTTTCCATAAATAAAATAAACCATGCACCTTTCTCAATTTATGTGCACCTAAAAAACCAAAAACAAGTTTTAAAAAACTAGAAAAACTACTCTAAAAATTTACTTTTTATCTTAAAAAATTAATCACTTTAGTTTGTGTAATTTCTCTTTCACATTTAAAATTAGCCTATTAAATCAATATATTAATATTTTCAAATTTAAAATAAAATTATGTTATAAATTTTATTTATAATTTTTAATTCATAATTACATTACTACGAGTATAAAACTCTACCATTTCTTTTATGCACATTCTTTTGCCTAAGACATTTTCAAGCTTGTTTTTTTTATTTTTATTTTTATTTTATGTACATTTATTTCGAATATTTGAATATCATTAATTTTTTTTTTTAATAATATTAATCCATGGTTCACTTAGAGATATTGTGACACATTAACGCTAAAAAAAGTTTATAAAATAAATGATAATAATAACTTATTCTTTATTTTTTATAAAATGAAAATTTCAAAATAATAATATGTAACATTAATTCAATCAACTCTTAATTTGAAAAAAAAAAAATTGTACTATCATGCTAGAAGTTAATTTTCTTAAAAAAAAAACCACATCTAAATATAATAAAGATAGTGAAAACTAAAACAAATAAATGAAAATAGACTCAGGGCCCAACCAATAAAGTAATCCATGTAGGCATTCATGCCATGGTTGGAAACATAGTCAAAATCTTAGTTGTGAAGGAATAAATCTTTTGTTTCTGGTCGTTTAAATGTATTTGGTTTTTCTATGTAATTCCGGGTGACTAAGAAATAGGTAAAAGGAGACACTCAAAAAAGTTTTGTTTTTCTTTTTTAATTTTATTTGGTTTTTCTATGTAATTCTGGATGACTAAGAAATAGGTAAAAAGAGACAGGCAAAAAAGTAATATTATATTTACATGATTGAGATTGAATAAAAGTAATGCTTCATAAGCAACCCAAAAATCATCAATCCAATGGGTGGAGCTCGCATCAGGATCCCGAACCTCACTCTTGGCAGTAGCGTGGGTCATAACATCAACAAGGTAATGATGTAAAAAGAAAGTGAGCAGTAGTTCTGCCATCGATGTAATAATAGCCCTTCAACTCAAATCATCAATCCAATGGGTGGAGCTCGCATCAGGATCCCGAACCTCACTCTTGGCAGTAGCGTGGGTCATAACATCAACAAGGTAATGATGTAAAAAGAAAGTGAGCAGTAGTTCTGCCATCGATGTAATAATAGCCCTTCAACTCATTGAGGATTCTTGTCGTTGCTCCAATTGCCGATTGCATTGCTCGTTCTGCAGTTATTGTAGTTTTACTGATTTACCTGAACTCTTAGGCAACTAATCCTTGGGTTAGTTTGTGTTAGGTAATTGATTATTAGAGTCCAAGAAACCTGGGAACTGATTCAACAATTTCTTGATGTATTTATATGTGTACACATTGTACATCATTCCTTGAGACATTCATTAATATATTGTTGAAGATTGTTTCCAGTTTATGTGTTGTGTGTCCTACCGTGGTAATGGTTGATCTGCTCTGTTGAATAGGTAAGCCACTAGTTTTGTGGCCTTCTTCTGTGTTTCATGTATGTTTCCAATTCAGGTTGGTTTCTCGCTATTGTTTTGGCCTGCTATTGTTTTGGCGTGTCATGGATAGATGAATGCGTTAGAAGGGTTAAATGTTAAATGTTGTTGAATGCACTCTGTATGAATTGAAGATTCAATTTTCATAATGTATTGTTGTTGTACTTGGGCGCCTGCATAAAGCGAAGGGGGCTGTGAGATCCTTTGCCATAAGAAGTCTGAGTAATGTAGTGCTTCCAAAAACGCGCCTCTAGCCATTTCCAATAGAGATATACCACAGACACGAAATGTTTCAACTTCTTCTGTGCTAAACATGGCAGTGAGTAAGACAGAAAGCTCCTTGAGAGAAGACCTGCTACGATAAGGCTAATTTGTCCTAAACCTGAAGCATATATGCCCAGCGGATAGCGTTCAAAGACATGGTCATTAAAACCAAGAACTGAATATTCTGCTCTGCTTTGTTTTTCTGGTCAAAATACGTTGTGCACAGGCGCTGCAAAGATGATATTGGTGAACCAAAAAAAAAACCAGAGTTTTGAATTGAAGGGTAAGTACGGTTTAGAATTTTCGATGTATATGTTGATTTGTTATTGAAACTATTGCATTCCGATTTTTGTGCCCTACTGGAGAATCGAATCTGCAACGTCTAGGATTGGTTTGCTTCCCTTGGATTCGACTGTGAATTCATGGAATTATATTAGAGGAATGTTGGGGACTAATTCTGCACCTGATTTAAAAGAAAGGTTGAATGTTGTTATGGAGACTTAAGTGGGATATGAAGACCATGTTTTAAACAAATTTTTGTGGAATGCAAGTTTTGGTTCCACTGTTATATAACATTTTTATTTAAACAAAAAAAAAACCGAATTATAAATTGTGATGTCTATATCGTAGTCTTTTTTTATGAATTGCTCAAAGTTAGGGCGACATAAAAGAGGCCGTGTTATACAATATTAAAATTTAGGCGACTGTGCCAAGAGGATCAACTCTGTAGGAAGAATCAGTTTATCAGGAAACCGTTTATGGCACAGGTTGACAATTGCACCTTGCAGATGCATTTTCCACTTCCAAGAAGAGTCCATGAAAAGTTTGTGTGTCTTACAGTTTATTATTAATTTGTCTGTAAGGCGGAATAAGAAGTTGATTGTAGGGGGGGGAATTCTTCTTTGTACATTTGGTGAAAAGTTTGCCATAAGCGAAAGTGGATTTTGCAGAGGGAGGGATTCTCCTCTCCTTTGTACTGGTATGACAGAGTTCAAGACTTCGGTTGTTTTGGTTGTTTTCTATGCGTAATGATAATTATAGTGGGCAGAAGGAGGTATCGAATAGAAGAGTTTCGGTACACATGTTGAAATCAATTTTTTATTGAACTTTGATTATAGAATGGTTAACAAGGATATTGTGGAGAGCTGATGTCATGTGACTACATGGTGTAAAAAAAAAAAAAAAAGGTCCGTGTAAAAAAAAAATTGTGCTTTTTACCAATTTGTTAAAGGTGAAATCAAAAAGTATGGTTTGAAAGTTTAATTAAAAGTGTATCGTCATGTTATGACTTTTTTGATGGGTGCATTATTGGTTGAACCCCGATTAAATAATTGAAAATTTGTTTGTATTTGGTGCATTTTCGGTGGTAGCCGACACCCTTTTTTATGAGTTGATTACAGATTTCATTTGAAATTGCACTGGAGAAATGGCCAAACTAAATGATTTAGTACATTTATTAAGAAAGTTAATGCTAGCTACTATCCATAATGATGTCCAAATCAGCAAGGACATGCTCTGTGACATCCAATCATGTTTGCAAAATGCTGAAAGCAAAATTGAATTCTTGGAGTTAGAGTCGCAGTTACAGCAAGACGAACTTCAAAAGAAAACTTGTGATTCTGAATTGGTGTTTGTTCAGAGCAAAAAATTGTTTGAGCCTGATCTTCAGTCAAAAAATGATCAGAGAAATGAAGTGCTTTCGGGAGAAAATTTGGACGCAGTTAGAAGTGCTGATGTGAAACATGTTATAAGACCATGGGAATAGATGACACACAATAAACAAAAAATAGGTCTTGGTTATAACAATGATGTATCTTTTTACATTCCAGACTTTGCTAAACCTATAAAATTTAGAAGTGCAGGTTTTTTGGATGGTGTAGTTCCAGAAAAAATTGATAAATGCCAACAGTGTAACAGAGTTGGACATATGAAAGATCAATGTTTTGATCTTCACCCATGCGATTATTGTGGAAAGCAGAATCACGAGTCAAACAGATGTTCCAAAAAGAAAAGCACTGCAAGAGAGAAGAAAATTTTTGGATGGATTGCTTCTTGGGAATGGATGAAAGCAGCCAAGAAGCTCTACAAATCATATCGAAGAATTTGTTCGAGAGTGACGAGTCTTGCAGTGATGAAAAATATTTCTCACCTTGTATCTGACAAGGGGGGATTTTTTGGTGGGTGGTCTGCTACAGGTTCGAGTTCGAGATGTCAAGCGAGCCTGAATCAGTGATCCACATCCTGAGCCATAACCTCAGTTTATTGAGTTGTTTCTGAGCGAGCACTTCCAGATTTGGAATTGTTCGAGGAACTGCTGTGACAATTCCGGAGTTTGTGGTCAACTTAAAACCACCTTTTTTGTTCTAAGAGCTGTTATGTAAGTTCCATAATTAGTGTTGGTGGAAACATTGAGTTTTTCCATTTTCGGTTTATGGTCATCCTTGAAAACAATTTTCGAGAGACATTCAGCTCTTGGCTGAGATGCATTTATGCATTCTAAGCTCTCATTCTTGGACTTTGGTATATCCCTTCGGATTAAGGGGGGGAATGTTAGGTAACTAATCCTTGGGTTAGTTTGTGTTAGGTAATCAGTTATTAGAGTCCAAGAAACCTGGGAACTGATTCAACAATTTCTTAATGTATTTATATGTGTACACATTGTACATCATTCCTTGAGACATTCATTAATATATTGTTGAATATTGTTTCCAGTTTATGTGTTGTGTGTCCTACATGAACCACATTGTGTTGGTCCTTCTGGTACTTAAATGCCGCAAGAAAGCAGAAACAAAGTTTAAAACTCAAGAAATAGAAAACAAAGTAAAAGAGGTCTGGGGTTCGAAACTCAAGTAACAGAAAATAAAATAAAAGAAGTCTGGGGTTCGAAGCCCACGAAAAGAAAAACAAGACAGAAGGTACTTAACGATCCAGTCAAGGAGAATAAAGGTTTGCTTATTAACCCACATCGAATGAATGCTACAAGAACTGAAAAACCAATGCCAACGCCAATTGCAAATGGTATTTGATTTACAATGATTTGGCTCAGCTGAGCAATGTAGCCAAGTCTCGTAACAAGCTCCAACAACAAATCACTAACTAAACTAGAAACCTTAATAGAATCTAGATGCTCGATGCCATGGAGCTTCTGTGATGTGTTTGGAATTTGCAATATGCGTAGCCATGGGCTCATTTCAAATTTCTCCCAAGCAACTCTATTGTTTGAAATTCTTGGCGCAGAACGAGCATTTGAATATTTGGGCACAGAGAAGAATTGATGGAGTACATGTAAAGAAATTCGTAGAGTGCACTATTGAATAACTGAGCTGATTCAGAGCGGCTTGGGATGGGTAGAACACATTTTGTTATTTGCGAATGAGGGGCAATCGAGCTATGTTATTACCGGCGTGGGAGGAGTCAAATTTCAAAATTCAAATTTCTGAGTGGTGGCGGATGAGGAGGAGCGACGCAAGGGAGAAAGGTGGCGGAGGATGGGTTCAAGGTGGGGTCTACGCTACCGTCGCTGGTTCGCCATCTTTCGTGAGGTCCACCATCAAGCCGGAGAAGGGAGAGAGTCGTTGGAGGGGACTGATCGGGAGCTGTCACATCAGCTCCCGATTCGTCGAACGAAAGACTCCTCCGAAGCGGATTAATGGAAATGGAACTGAAGGTAAAGAGAATATAAAAATGAGTGCAATCATTTATGACATCATTTCATCCAAGATTTTCCCCAAATATCTCTGACTATAATCCCACAACGACTGGCTGTGATCCTCCACATTTCGACTTTGCACTTCCTGAACATAATGAACAATAACTTCAGGGGCGATATCCCGGCCTAACATTTCGAAACCGAAGAGTATCGGCTGCCGTAATGGTGTGGTTATGTATCAACGTTGACGAGCCACGTGATCAAATACTAATGGATAGAGGAAGACGAAATGTAAGCTTACTAATTGGCTGCCGTGAATAGTGTTTGCAAATACAAAGCAGGTAAAGAGAACACCTCCTGCTTAAATATAAATCACCAATCAAATTAGTAAAAATATTTTTTTTTCAATTTTTCTTCAATTAATATATATATATATATATATATATATATATATATATATTAATGGATTTAATCTTTCTTAATTAATCATACATAAAGTTAAAATGCATTTACTTTAATATATAACATTTTATCCAAAAACATACATTTTTATTGAAGAAATCTGGCAAATCATTACCTTCAGTCAACTACAAATTTTTCCCAAGTATATTGAATTAAAAAAGAGAATAGAAGTTATTGGATTAGCATAAAGAAGTGGATCTTGAAAGAAGGAAAAACAAAATAAACTCTGCATCATTGACTTTTTGCTTTTGTGTGCTTTTTAGCTTTTGTATCTATTTTTTGGATGCAGCACAACTTGGATTGCAGAAATTTGCCATGCCTCAGATTGAAGCACTGAAACTGACATTCACCTGCAGAGATAAAGAAGAGCAACAATTGATCCACAAAACACACATAGAATTTTTTTTGTCATACCTTAGGTTGAAGAACTGATAGTGACACTAACCTAGTTTTGATAGGTGTTCATAAACTGATCATAGATGGAGGATTTCTCATCCAAGGGCTTATTGAGACCCTTGATATCTTTTTGTTGAATATAGAAGCACCCAAATGTGAGAAATCTCCCATCTATGAGCAGTTATGACCATCTTATGGAGGGCGTTGAATTGGTGAAATTGTTTGAGATAACAAGTGGCTTTAATATTCTGCCCACTCTCATCCCTCACTACCAAACTGCCTAGTAACACATAAGAGAGGATGAATGAAAGAAACAATCTTCAAAACATGTGTCCAAGCTCATCAATTGTCCTCATTACAATGCCATGATACTCCATTGGGCGTTGATGAAACATTTGAAGGGATTTTCCGCGTACTTCCCATGTTTCAACTTTCACTTGGATTGAGCACACGTGGAGTCTAACCAAGTGTCGGAAGGCAACTAAGCTACAACTAGATTAGAGGTGGAAGCATAAAAGGGAAATTAATCTATATTGTCTTGTGTGTATTTCGGGGTAGCAGTTGCGGCGGCACTATTTGACTTTCCTAAGTGTTTGTTGGAATTTAAATTTAATTTATTATTATTATGATTATTATTTTTAAATAGTTTAATGGGTTATAATTTTGTTTGAAAAATAGTGGAAATTTTGCTGGTATAAATTTTTGGGTTATAGTTTTTAAATTTTAGGATTTTAAGTGTATTAGGGTTTTTTATGTTTTTTATGGTGTTGTATCTATTTTCGTCATTTAAAAGATAAATAAATAAAAAAATCTTTATAAAAAAAAGAAAAAAGAAAAAAAAAAGAAAAAAGAAAAAAGAAAAACTAAATTCAAGTAAAAATGACTCTTCATACAAAATTGTGAGATTGTAGAGCATGTTTTTTTAATTAAACAAATTGAAGTTCTATATTGTGTCTATATTGTGTCTATTTTTTCCTATTGTATGTCCAATTTGGTTTATGTTTGATTTTATAGAAAAGTGTTTGATTTCGTTTTGATTTCATTATCAATTTTTTTAATTTTAATTTTCATTTTAATTTCATTACCAAGTTATGATATCATTTGCAGATTGTTATTTTGATTTAATTAATAAGTACAAAAATCAGATTACAGGGTTTTGATTTATTACCAATTTTCGATTTCCATTTCCATTTCATTACCAAAGTTGGATATTATTATCAGATACTTATTTTGATTCTATTAAGAAGTGCACAAATCACATTACTAGGTTTTGGTTTCAAATTTCATTACCAAGAGCATAGATCAGATAATCCATTCGATTTCCATTTCCATTTCATTACCAAAATTGGATATTATTATCAGATTCTTATTTTGATTCTATTAAGAAGTGCCAAATCACATTACTAGGTTTTGACTTCAGATTTCATTACCAAGAGCGTAGATTAGATAATCCATTCAATTTTTACACACACATCTTGGAATTGGGTTTTTGGTTTTAATATTTTTTTATTAATTATTAATAGAGATTTAAGATCCATCCAATACTTTTCATCACCATCAAGAACAAAGCTTTGAGATTAATTTGAAATCTTTATTTTGATATATATTATTTTATTTATTTATTTATTTTTAATACTTTGTTCATTGTATTTAATCTGTGAAAGTCACTAAGTCATCTCTCTCTCAGTATAAGCACAATTATTCTTTGAAGTTTGATCTTGACTGCCATGGTTGTGTTAGTGGGACTTTGCACATCAAAATGTTTTGAATTAATTAATTTGCAATTTTTTAGAAACGATTTACAAAGTTAATAAAGATTTTGTAAAATTAAATATTAAACTTATTTGTTTTAGAAATTCAAAATTATTCTTTGAATTTTTAAAATTTGAATTTCTAATTAAAATATTTGTTTTTCCATTCATCAATATGTTTTAATTGTTGGAATAGCTATTTTATATTTTAATTTAGTTCCAAATTAATTGTTTAAGAGATTTTTTCTATAATTAATATTTTATTTCCATTATTTATTGAAATATTTTTCCTATATTGAATTTTTAATAGTGATTTTAACTATGTTCATATTCACTAGTTAAACATTTAATTAATCATCTTTTTCAATGATTTTTATATTCAATATATGCAATCATATTAACTTCTTACTTTTTGCATAAAACACAGGGACTAACCATCAACTCTACATATTATACAGGTCCGAGTAACTATAGTTTTCCATATTGGAGTGTCATGAATGAGGATCTGGTCTGCAACACGATTGACCTAGCTTGACTCTGTAGCCATTGCCTTGCGGCAGCCACGGCTGTCGGTGGCTCAAATTGTGCTCTTCGAAGGCTCACATGGTGGAGTCGGCAGGTGTCTCGCTAGCCCCTTCCTTCCGTGACTTGGTTGCAGTTCGCCCGAGCGAGAATGCACCTTCATTCTTCACAAGATTAACCTCCAATTTTGCCTTCGCCCCTCCTGCTCCTGACCCTGAAGCAATAGATAAGAAACAAGGAAATGGGAAAGGGGTGGCGGAAGCCCCCTCAAAGGAAAACTCCTGAGACAGACAAGGAAATTCCACTCCTCACGACGTTCAACGTCATCCTATCCACTTGAAAAAACCATAGATCTTACAATTTATGGTAAGTATGTCATTTAACAAGGTGTTACAAGGAAAAAGTAGAAGAAGTTTCACATTTGCAAGAAAATAACAGACAAAATCTGATTGAGGTGTTATTGTTTCTGATACATATTTTATTAATGAAGATGAGTAAAACTTGGTCTTGAATGCAAAATACAATTTTATTCTTAACACAAATTCCATATTATGTTATCCACTTACGACATTTCCTTTGCAACATCTGGTGCAATTGCTACTTTTTAGATTTTTTTAAATTTTATTTTGGCCAACATGAGCAAAATTTCAATTTTGATGTATGTCATCATACTAGGTTGTAGATGAGCCCCATAAAGAGGTATGATAAATAAATAAAAATATATCAAATAGGATTAGAAATCAACATCTAATTTTATACCAAGCCTATGGGCCAAATACCATGGTAAATAAAAGAGGTATCGTAAATAAATAAAAACATATTTTTATATTTACTCCATAATTCTCTTTATATTTACTAACACTCAAGAAAAAGGTTTTATTTAGGTAAATCTATAAGCCAAATACCACAGGCCAAATTATTATTAATACCATGAAAAAAATGTCCTAAATTCATTACTAATTTTATAACATAATCCTATTATACCTCCCCTCTTTAGAAAAACATCTTCCTAATTATTAACACTCCTTTCATTAAATAACCATACATTCCCTATTTTATTCACTTCATTTCATTCCCTTTTCAAATTCTATTTTTAATTATTAACATTTATTTGACATGTCTTCACTTTATTCAATTTTTAAATAATGATAAAGACATAATACTAATAAATATTAATAAAATTATTTACAATAAATTTGCTCTCATAAATTAACTATACTAATAATAACATAACCTCCTCTAAAAAGCTTTATCCTAAATATTAAACATTCTTTACATTAAATATCAACTAACTCTTATTTACATCATCATTATTTATAACATTTAAATATAACTTCATTTTATTCAATTAACAAATAATAATAAATACACAACATTATAAATATTAGTGAAATAATAACATAAGATTAATGAATTTGAAATCAACCATAAAAAAAATTAAAATCAACACATAAATATTAATCATTAATTTTATAACTCTTTTATAACCTTGTTAGCTCGGATTTGATTTTATTTAGTTTATTTTTTCTCATTTCTCATTATCTTGATAATGAACCTCTGTAAATAGATGGTTCGAAACGTCTTCATAATGAACTCAAACTCAACCTCTCTCTAAATATATAAATTTTACACAAACTCAAACTCAATCGGTGAGGCAGCATGAT
The DNA here is from genome assembly GCA_034641835.2 of Pinus albicaulis. Classification (NCBI taxonomy): domain Eukaryota; kingdom Viridiplantae; phylum Streptophyta; class Pinopsida; order Pinales; family Pinaceae; genus Pinus; species Pinus albicaulis. The sequence continues at coordinate 1,938,392 of MU968403.1, read as the reverse complement.
GTTACTTTTTAGAGATGTCAAGAGGGTCTGACAAAAAACCATGTTACTGGGTCATTCATACGATTTGTGACGTTTGTGAAGATGGTAAAGTTTATATTAATTTTTTTCATTTTCAAAAAATAGGGTTTATACCATCTTTCTTTATTTCTTTTTTTCTTTCTGTACTTCTATTTTGCCGAGGGTCAGATAAAAAACCATGTTACTGGGTCATTCATATCATTTGTGACATTTGTGAAGATGGTAGGGTTTGTATTAATTCTTTTCGTTTTCGAAGAAGTATGGTTTATACTATCTGTTTTTATGTTCTTAATTTAAGTACTTGTTTTGTTTTCGTATGTTTTTTTGTTCTGTATTTAAGCACCTGTTTTGTTTTCGTTTTCGTATTTTCTTCTTATACACAAGAAAATCATAGATACAGAACAAAGCATCTTGCATATCCATTTATTTAAGCTTTTATAGAATTAGATCAAGAAAATTTATAAATTTATATCCATTGATTAAGCTTTTGTAGAATTAGATCAAGAAAATTTATTAATTTAATAATAATTTTTAGTCCAATTCAATTTCAATTCTGAACAAATGCAAAAGTACCAAGCCATTTTCTTAATCATTTTATTTTGTATTTTTATTTTTATTTTTCCATAATTGATGATGATGATGATGATGGTTAACGTCCCCTGAGACCAAACTTTGGTCTATCAGACCTAAAGAAACGAATTATTTAGTTTGTTTTAAAATTGTACTCCTATGCTCAAAGAGCTTGGAGAGAAGCGTCATGAGCTCACTATAATTTTGACATGTTAAAAGGCTAGGACAGTTGGTATTGCAACAAAGTTTATGAAACTAAGATCTAATGTGGGTGTGTACAAGGCATTCTAAGAGGAAGTGATTTTCATCCTCAATGTTCATATTCTCACACAGATGGTAGATCCTTTCCACCCATGGTGTTTTAGGAACTACCCAATGACTTGTTTCACTATGAAGCTCATGAGAGTTCGTTCTTATCTTGGCTATATTAATTTTTTTTCTTCGAGCTAGTTAAAATAGAGAGATACTTTTGATCTTCTAGAGTAGGGTTGATGACCTCTTTATAATATCTCAATTTTCTTTTAGCCTCTAAATCTTTCTCACACCACATCTTCTCTTTAAACTTAGAAGTAACAATATTTTTAATGCTATTAATATTTTTCCATGCAATATTTTCGTTGATCTCCCAATGGTTTAACCAGGCCTTGGTATCTTTATACCAACCTCGTTTGAGCCGTAGTTGGTTTTGGCTAGAATTTAAAGCTAGCTTAGGAAGCCTATGATCTCCCATGTTATTGATATTGTGCTTGTAAAATAGGAGCTTAGTCATAGCTAGGCTCTTGATAAGGGAAAGACCCACTTCTATACGAAGAATAGAATAGGGTGTATTTCTCTTAATTTTGAGGTTAGACGTTATAAAACGTTTCTGGATTTGCTCAATCTTTCTCGAAGATTCTTTAGAGATGCTGCAACCCAAAACCTCACATCCATACAAGATAATAGGAGTGACTAAAGTTTCAAAGAAGAGCTTCTTTTTATCCCACATCACAAGGTTTGTTGCTTTACACTTATTTTCAAGACCAAAATAAACTTTCCACCCTACATTAATCCTTTTCTCAATGCTATAGTTCCAGTTGAGCTCGTAATGAATATCAATTCCTAGGTACTTGTAAGAAGACAATTCCTCCAAGTTTCTATTATCATACACAAAATTAGCGTAAGTGTCTTTCTTGGATTTGATAATCATAATTTTTGTTTTGTGAATGTTAACAGTCATACCCATGGTAGAGCATAAATTCTTAAGAAGTCTTAGTTGTTTATCGAGATCAGATGGGCACCTTGCCAGAAGAACAATATCATCATCATAGAGAAGAAGGATGATGACTATTCCAGCTAAGATCGTGCCAGAACATCATGCTTCCTCTAAACAACCTTCTAGCTTGTCGATGTAAATGCCAAATAGGGTAGGGGAGAGGGGGCAACCTTGCTCAACTCCGATATTACACTTAATATCTTTTGACCACCCCTCATTGCTCTTAAACTTAGCAATTACATTCTCATATAACCTTATAGTGGCAGCTTTCAACTCGAAAGGAAGCTTTAGCTCTTCTAATCTATTCCATATGTTATTTCTAAAAACCGTATTGAAAGCCTTTCTAAAGTCTATAAAGCAACAAAGAGATTGGAATTATCATTACGACATCCCTCCACAATGATCCTAAGCATAATGAGGTGGTCTGTTGTTGAGTGTTGCCTTCTAAAACCCGCTTGGCCTTTAGCTCACTTACCTTCACTTTAAAGTCATATGCTCATCTTTTTTTCCAAAATAATACCATATAAGTTGGCTAAGAGAGGGCTAATAATCATTGTTAGATAATTAGAGGGGTTGTTTGTATCCCCACTTTTAAAAATAGGAATAATGAGGCTCTGAGTCCATGGTTTAGGGAACCCTTGCTTTACAACTTGATTGAAAAGCTTGTGGATGTGAGGGATGAGGACATGACCTCCAATTTTTAAGATTTCCACTTGGTAACCTTCAATGTCCTTAGTTTTTCCATTTGCGAGGCGCTTAACCCCAAAATCTATGTCTTCTAATGAGAAAACTTCTTCCGTTGTGAACAAGGTTTCAAAGTTATCTATGACATTTGGAGATTCATAAAGCTTTTTAAGATAGGAATTCTAGTCGTGTTAAGCAATTCTATTATTATGTTTAGTTTTTCTAGTTAGAATCTGCCTCTAGAATTTCTTAGGAGCTACCTTAGAGAGGTGTAAGAGATTTTCTTATCTGTTATGGATATACTCCTTTTTTTCCTGTTAGTTAGGGCTTTGTATAGTTTTATCTTGTCAATTTTAAGAGACTCATCAACAACTTCTTTAATTTCTCTCCACACTTTTACAATCTTTATCATACCAAGGGTTGGTTTTGCTTTTAGTCCAATTAGTCATTAATCACCATTTTATTTGCAAAAGTACCAAACCATTTTCTTAGTCATTTGATTTTGTATTTTTATTTTTATTTTTGCATAATTAGTCATTAATCATCATTTTATTTGCAAAAGTACCAAACCATTTTCTTAATCATTTTATTTTGTATTTTTATTTTTGCATAATTATTAGTCATTAATTATAATTTTATTTGCAAAATTACCAAATCATTTTCTTAATCATTTTATTTTTTATTTTTGCATAATTATTAGTCATTAATCATCATTTTAATGATCATTTTATTTGTAAAAATATTAAACCATTTTTTTAATCAAATTTTTTTATAATTTATTTATTCTTTTACTTTATTTTTTATCTTTTATTTTTATTTATTAATTTTCATAATTAGTCATTAATTGATGGTACTATAGTGTGGTCAAGTGAATTATTTTAAAAATTTGCAAATTCTAATATTGGTTTGAAAAAATTGCATATACACCATTAATCTATAATAAGTAAAAGCTGCATGTAACTTGTATAACCATTTTCTTAATCAATTTTGCAACTTGTCTAACCATTTTCTTAATCAATTTTACACGTTGTATAACCACTTTCTTAATCAATTTCTCTTTCATAATTAGTCATTACTTTTTTTTCATAATTGATCATTAATCTCGGTACTATAGTGTGTGGTCTAGTCTGACGTGAATTATTTTAAAAATTTGCAAACTCTGATATCTATTTATTTAAACTAATGAAAAATTTGCATATCCACCATTAATCTATAATAAGTAAAAGCTGCACGTACCTTTGGAACTTTTCCCATTACAACTCTAATTATGTAAAGGACACTACAAACAAATAACATGCTTCAGCATGTGCTTTCAACAGCGAAAATCTCTCACGCTGATTTTATATGTTCATTCTGAAAATGCCAAACTTCAGATGGTTAAACAAATTGCAACCACATAACAAACTGCTCAGAGCGTTCACAAACTTACATCCTTGGTCAATCTTAGTAAACTACAATCATTTACATAAAAATGGCAATGAGTTGATTATTGCAGTAATGAAAACTCTCTAAGTGGCACTTTTGAAGCATGGGGAACAGCCTTAGCACCACCACTTATTTGTTTTCTTTATTCTAAAGGGCACCTTTCCGTATGCTATTAGCCTTGACAAGGGGATAACAGGCGCCCTCTTTTTTGATGTAGAATCTACTGCACCGTTTGTTTCCTGTGTGTGTTTTCTCTCCTACTCATTTGAACTCGGGGCAACAGTCTTCTCACCTGGACCGTCACTCTTGGATTTCTTCTGCTCTTTTGTACGGTTCAATCCACGATCCTATGGTGCTTTGGAGGCTTCCATTCTTCAGTCCTATAAGGAGCTAATTTCTTCATTGATTCAACTCCTTGTCATCTGTAACCAAAATTTCTTTTGTGCTTAAACCATAGATATTGGATGGCACTTCCTTGTACTTGTATCAAGTGCGAAGATCTCGTGCAACATCCTCGTAGTCTAATTTGTAATATTCCTCCAGCTATTTGTCGAAAGCCACTTTTCTCGGAGAGAAACTCTACCTTTGTGCTTTGTCTCTTCTGGTTCACCTCCCACACCTGATGCCCTCGAATCCCTAATAATTGTCACTTCCTCGTCTTCGTCTTCATCAGGTTCATTTTGCTCTGATCCCTCACGTTCGTCCTCATAAAATTCATCTTCCTCTGCTCCCTCCTCTGCATCTTCATCTGCGTCAACTTCCTCTTCCCCTGCCCCATCTTCGATTGATTTTGGATCTTATCTCCGCGCTGCTTTCGCCTTCTCCCTTGCAGCATTAAACCCATCAGCTTTCTGCCCATCCCAACCTTTGGGGAAAGCGAACAACTCGTCCTCTACATCAAAATTGGGCTTCTCCAAGTAATCCACATCATGCCCCTAAAACTCCTCATCCGGATCTTTGGCCCCATAGTACTCATCCCCAAATGCCTCCCTCATCTTCTGATCATATTATGCGGGATCAAAATTGTCCTCGAGATCCTCCTCCTCCACAACATTCCCCTGATCACCTACAACCCCAACCACAACCCTAATCTTCTCAAGCTTCTCCAAAATCTCCTCCTTAACATTATTCAAGTGCTTCAACTCCTCCTTCCTCTCAAACTCAGCCAAAGCAAGCCTCTCTTGCTTCTTCTTCCTTTGAAGCTGCCTTGTGTTTGACTTCTTCCTCACAGAACCCTCGAAAAACCTTGGATGACCCAACACCTGATTCCCAGCACCCTCCTCGAAATTAAAATTATACTCTGCATCGGACCTCTCCTGTTCCTTGAACTCTTCCTCGCCCTTCGGAAACCCCAACAACATCCCCATGATCAAAACCCTTGTTTCCCTTTCAATTCATCTCTTATTCATCAAATAATTCTTCAAAAATCTATCATTCTCATCTAAATCATCGTCCTTACCAAGATATTCGTCCAATTTCCTCGCAATGCCAGCATCTTTAACCCATTGCTCAGCGTCGGAAACAACCTTCTCCTTCTCTTTCTTCTCACGGAGAAACTCCTCTGCAATTTTCTTCTTCAGATTAAGCACCCCATCATCTTTATCATCACTCTCACCGGCCTCCATGAATGCCCGCTTCAGCTCATCTTGCTCCTCTGCATAACTCTTGGGGGCATTTCTAACCCTTTTTTCTCCAAAATCGAGGCCATTTTCTAGTAAATGCTGGGCCATGACATCCTTTAGATTACAAAGACTTTTCCATCTTCGGCTTCTCTACATTTTTCTTCATTGTAGAGTTTGGTGTCTTTCTGATAAATCAGAGGGTCCTTCTTCTTGATATTGGCTAGGGTTTCGTAAATCCAAATGTATGTGCATTCCGGGATAAGGCCATCTTCGTCGGAGGACTCGAAATTGGAGTCACACCCTACGACATGGCCCTGTTTTTTTGAGCTCCTGCAAACAAATCAGGAGAAGCGGATGGAGGAGTCTTTCATTCGACGAATCGAGAGTTCCCCAATCGGTCCCCTCCGTCGACTCTCTCCCTTCTTCGGCTCGATGATGGACCTCACGGAAGATGGAGAACGAGTCGCAGATGGCGACGGCAGCGTAGACCCCACCTCGAACCCGTCCTTCGCAAATTTTCTTCCTCGCGCCGCTCCTCCTCATCCGCCACCACTTCGCACAGGAAATAAATTTGAATTTTGAAATTTGACTCCTCCCGTGCCGGTAATAACATAACTCGACTGCCCCCTCATTAGCAAATAACAGAATGTGCTCTCCCATCCCAAGCCGCTCTGAATCAGCTCAGTTATTCAACAGTCCACTCTACAAATTTCTTTACAGGTACTCCATCAATTCTTCTCTGTGCCCAAATATTCAAATGCTCGTTCCGCGCCAAGAATTTCAAATAATAGAGTTGCTTGGGAGAAATTTGAAATGAACCCATGGCTACGCATATTGCAAATGCCAAACACATCACAGAAGCTCCATGGCATCGAGCATCTAGATTCCATTAAGGTTTCTGGTTTAGTTAGTGATTTGTTGTTGGAGATTGTTACGAGACTTGGCTACATTGCTCAGCCGAGCCAAATCATTGTAAATCAAATACCATTTGCAGTTGGCGTTGGCACTGATTTTTCAGTTCCTGTAGCATTCATTTGATGTGGGTTGATAAGAAAACCTTCTTTCTCCTTGACTGGATCTGTAAGTACCTTCTGTCTTGTTTTTCTTTTCGTGGGCTTCGAATCCCAGAGTTCTTTTATTTTTTTTTTCTGCTACTTGAGTTTTGAACCTCAGACCTCTTTTATTTTGTTTTCTGTTTCTTGAGTTTTAAACTTTGTTTCTGCTTTTTTGCAGCATTTAAGTACCAGAAGGACCAACACAATGTGGTTCAGCTAAATCAGTAAGGCTACAATAACTGCAGAACAAACAATGCAATCGGCAATTGGAGCAACGACAAGAATCCTCAATGAGTTGAAGGGCTATTATTACATCGATGGCAGAAGTGTTGCTCACTTTCTTCTTACATCATTACCTTGTTGATGTTATGACCCACGCTACTGCCAAGAGTGAGGGTCGGGATCCTGATGCGAGCTCCACCCATTGGATTGACGATTTTTGTGTTTCTTATGAAGCATTACTTTTATTCAATCTCAATCATGTAAATATAATATTACTTTTCTGTGTGTCTGTTTTTACCTATTTCTTAGTCATCCGGAATTACATAGAAAAACCAAATAAAATTAAAAAAAAAAAAAACAAAACTTTTCTGAGTGTCTCCTTTTACCTATTTCTTAGTCACCCAGAATTACATAGAAAAACCAAATATAATTAAACGAACAGAAACAAAAGCTTTTTTCCTTCACAACTAAGATTTTTACTATGTTTCCAACCATCGCATGAATGCCTACATGGATTTTCGTTATATACATGGATTACTTTATTGGTTGGGCCTTGAGTCTATTTTCATTTATTTGTTTCAGTTTTCACTATCTCTATTATATTTAGATGTGGTTTTTTTAAGTAACATTGTTTTTTTTTTTTTTCAAATTAAAAGTTCGTTTGAATTAATGTTCATCATACATATTATTATTTTGAAAATTTCATTTTATAAAAAATAAAAAATAAGTTATTATTATCGTTTATTTTATAAACTTTTTTTAGCGTTAATGTGTCACAATATCTCTAAGTGAACCTGGATCAATACTATTAAAAAAAAAATTAATGATATTCAAATATTTGAAATAAATGTAAATAAAATAAAAATAAAAATAAAAAAACAAGCTTGAAAGTGTCTTAGACAAAAGAATGTGCATAAAAAAAATGGTAGAGTTTTATACTCGTAGTAATGTAATTATGAATTAAAAATTATAAATAAAATTTTATAACATAGTTTTATTTTAAATTTGAAAATATTAATATATTGATTTAATAGGCTAATTTTAAATGTGAAAGAGAAATTACACAAACTAATGTGATTAATTTTTTAAGGTTAAAAGTAAATTTTTAGAGTAGTTTTTCTAGTTTTTTAAAACTTGTTTCTGGTTTTTTAGGTGCACATAAATTGAGAAAGGTGCATGGTTTATTTTATTTATGGAAAAAATAGGCAACAAGCTAAACAATAAACCTATCTGCTTAATTAATATGACTAATATTTGTTCTCTTTTAAATAAGTAATTTAAGGGTTAAGAGTTAATTAATGGCTTAAGAAAAGATAAGTGGAAGAAGCAAATAGAGTGGAAGAAATAGTTGCTAAAGAATCACATGATTGTCTTCATTGCCAAGGGTTATAAGAAGAACATAACCCTTTACAAGTTCTAACAAAAAAGAACTTCAATACAAACTTCGCTAATTGAATGGGATATGTACACTCATGATCCAACCAAAAAGTATCCAACCATCATAGTAAGATATGATAGTGTTCAAATCATTTTCTCAAGAAAAGAATAAGTAATGAAAGGCTCAAAAGCAATAATCAAAAGATCTAGTACATAATTGGTCACCAAGAAACCTGATCTTTCTCCATTATAACTTGTACAATATTTATAAAAAAAGAAAGAATAAAAAGAGAACAAAAAAGATAAGAAAAGAGAAAAAGTAAGAATAGAATGTTAGAAATATAACATTCCTCATATGATAAAATAGTAGCTAAATGAATAACCTCCTTAAAAGGACAACTTCTCCAAAGATAATAATCACCTTTTTATGACCACCAACCCTACCCATTCTAGGGCATACTTCATTCATTATGAATAATAAATTCAATTCCATAAAAAGTAGCTCTAAGTGTAAAATAAGACCTATATGTTGAATCCTCCAAGGATAGATTTTATCGTGCTAAAAATTTATTCCAAGTTAGGGTGCATGGGTCTAAGAAGGGAAACTCCAAAATTACTCCAAGGCTAGGACGTGGGTCTAGAAAGGGAAACCATCAAATTTCAAGCCTAAAATAGGGAACAAGTAAAAGTCACAAATAACATGGCATCTAACTTAATTTTAGGAAAATAAAAACTCTTAAAATAATAAAAAAGCCTCTAAAGTACGATGCTCTCTTGCAAGAACTACCTAAGTCTAGCCATCTTTTTCCTATTGAATATATGCATCTCAAAATTAGGAAGTAGTTATCTAAAAGGGTGAATACGCTTTATGCTTATTATAATGATAAATTAGGTCTCATGAATTGGACTAGGAACTCAATAAAGAAGGCCCATGATTTGAGGCCATAAGAGAATCTCTTAAGGCTCATTATTATCTAAAAATAACAAATATCTCCATGTGGGCCAACAAGCCCAATACAAACCATTCTAAAACACAATCAATGGCTGAAATTTGAAAGTTCTTGGAATGACTTGGAATTATACAACGATGTTGCATGTCACACTGGGTATCCTAAAAGTATAGTCACCCCACTAAAAGTAGCAATTTGAAAGTGCTTGGAATGACTTGGAATTATATAATGAATTTGCATGCCACACTGGGTATCCTAAAAGTATAGTCACCCCACTAAAATTATCATGAAACTTGAACCACAAACAAATCTCCCAATTGAGCCCTCAAATATGTAACCACCTCGTTCATTGGACAACTTTCATAAATTGCTAAAAATAGAAATTACTAAAAATAAAAAAATTCTAGTTTTTCTTGAAATTTGAACTACATACAAATCTCCTCAAAGGGTGTTCAAACCTATAATAAAACATAAAAGAATATAAGCATGCAAAACCAACATAATCATATCCTTTTGGGTATTTGACTCTCATACTTGCTCTAAATACCACACTGAACTTGTAATTATGTGACATTATCTACCATTGAATAACCTATCCACTTGAACATGTGTTGTAACTTATTAATGCAACTATATTAATAACATTTTTAAGAAATTACCAAACCATATATCCCCAAGTAACAATACATGTGCCAAGTCTAAGAGGTGCTCCTAGAAATTTTGTCAATATCATGTTGATGAACCAACTAATGAATCCATCCCAAAATATACACCTGAAAAAAGAGAAATAGACACTCTGATTTGACTTTGAGTAAACCCAATCTAGGTGATAACACTTGGAAAAAGTTGGGAAGAATGCTCCCATGGGATGTTAAGAGTCTTACAACTCTTGAAGAAAACTCAACTATAAGAGAGGACCATAAAAATCCTATGAAATAGGCCTCTCATATGCAAACTTCAAATTTATGTTGAAACGAAGCTAGACATGCTCAATATTACTACAACATGTAACTTGCAAGCCTCAACTAGTATGAATCTCCATGATGGGATAATCATTTTTCTATCAACCATGGGGGAAACCATCTACTCAAAATCCATTAATGTAAATCCCTGATATATATGAGGTAACCCACCAATTAGAGATAATGGCGTCCAAGTTACCAGTACAATCTTAACAAAGTGAATAAGTGCTTTAAAGTCAAACAATGGAAGGAATAACCTAAATAGAACTCACTAAGGATCTGCTAGATGTATGTTAGATTGCCAATAAGAGTTGTGGTAACCAATATACTCAACATATAGATCAACCCTGAAAGCAAAATAAACAAAATATCTCATGGACTATTTTCCCTCAAAATTATTTACCCCTGGGGATGATATCATCATCTTAAATATTATTGGTTCTTTTAAATTTGATTTATTTTTCTTAATAAATTACTAATTCAACCTAATAACAATCAAACCATATCTCATGAAAAGTATTGGTCATGCAAATCTTATGTCATCTTTCTATAAAAGAACACCTACATAACTATGATTATAAACAAAGGAAAAATTTTAAAATGGGTGAGTCTATTCAAGGATAACCTATACCAACTTTGAATATATAATTTGTTTTAGTTTCTTGAAATATTTCCCCTAAAATTGGCCCCCTTGAAATATTTTTGCTTTTTAAGAATCTCATAAATAAGTTTAGTAATCCTACAAAAAAATGGAGAAAAGAGATGTAGAAAAATTATCTTACTAAAGAAACATTGCACAACCTTCTTGTTTCTAGGAAGAGGAATTTTCTTGATAGCTTCAACATGCTTAAGCTATATTTTGATCCCCATCCGTAGAAACAATACGTTCTATAATCCTATGTTCCATTGCACCAAAAATAGAGTTCTTGAGGTTCAAAGATATCTTGAATTCTCAACATTCTTCTAACACCCTTCTCGGGTGTGTAACATGATCACCATGATGTTTGGAAAATATTGTGACATCATCTTTATAAATAACATGAAATTTATTAATAATGTAAGAAAATGCATATTTCTCTTTAAAAAATTTCACTAACATTAATGAAACCAAAATTGGCATGCAAACATAAGGTTAAGTTTCATAATTTTTCAAAGTGATGCTATTTTTAGTGGGCTTGGAGTAAATGTATATTCACCCCACTAAAAATAGGAGTTGTCTTTAGTGCAACTTTTTGGAGTTTCAAGTGCCGGAATCCAGTGAAAAATATTGAGGTAAAATCTTGATTTCTGTTATTTAAACTGGTTTTTTGACTGTATATATGAATTCAGCGTCCTAAAAAACCCCTACGGCACTTCAATTGTGCCAGCTTACTCATCAAACTTCTATTTTCACTAAAAATCTGCCGGAATTTAGAGAAATTAGACCGGAAAAAAAAACCATAAAAGCCTTCAAAAAGTTGCATTATAGACTACTTGCTAAAAATATCATCACCTTGAAAAATTATGAAACTTGGACCACAAGAAAATATCCCAATTGAGTCCTCAAATATGTAATTATCTTGTTCATTGGACAACTTTCAAAAATTGCTAAAAATAGAAATTACTAAAAGTAAAAAATTTCTAGTTTTTCTTGAAATTTGAACTCCATAAAAATCTCCTCAAAGGGTGTTCAAACCTATAATAAAATATCAAAGAAAATAACCATGCAAAACCAACCTAATCATATCCTTTGGGGTATTTGACCTCCCATACTTATTGTGGCTACCACAATGAACTTGTTATTATGAGACATTAGCTACCATTAAATCACCTATCCATGCATGTGTTGTAACTATATGAATAACATTTTCAAGAAACTACCAAACCATTTATCCATGAGTCAAAATACATGTGACCTTGTGCCAAGTATGAGAGGTACTCCTCAAAATTTTATCAAGGCCATGTTGATGAACCAACTAATCAATCCACCCAAAAATATAACCATGAATAAAGATAAATAGGTAGTTTTATTTGACTTTGCGGAAATCCAATCTAGGTGATAACACTAGGGAAAAGTGGGGAAGAATGCTCCCATGGGATGTTAATAATCATACAACTCTCAAAGAAAACTAAACTATAAGAGAGGACCATAAAACCACTGTGAAATAAGGCTTTCATATGCAAACTTCAAACTTTTGTTGAAGGAAGAAAGACATGGTCAATATAACTACAACATATAACTTGCAAGCCTCTACTAGTATCAATCTCCATTAGGAGATAATCATTTTTATATCAACCACAGGGGAAACCATATAGTCAAAATCCATTAATGTAAATCCTTTCTAGCCATGAAGAAACCCACAAATTAGAGCTAATGGGCTCCAAGTTATGAGTAGAATCTTACCAAAGTGAATGAGTGCTTTGAAGTCAAACAATGGAAGGAATCAATTAAATATAATTCATTAAGGATCTGTTAGATGCATGTTATATTTCTAATAAGGGTTGTGGTAACCAAGATACTCAACATATAGATCAACCCCGAGAACAAAATATCCTTCCAGCCCACATGAAGCAAAATACTAAAACAACAATGCACATATATGATGTAAGTACAAAGTACTAACTTTCAAATTTGACTTGACCATGAGTAGCTCTAAAGTCAAAAGTGAATGAGTAGTTATGATTAAATCGAGAGAGTTGTACAATTGCTGGAAAATTGAACTGTCAGTTAATCGAGGTTGTCGAAATATACATGGCATGTATGTATCACCATCCATAACAATGTCACATCAACTCCAAAAATTCTAACAAGTAGACTACGACATTCCTATTTACCTTGGTCAAAGTGATAGGTTGTGTCGAGCACAAATGATTTTACATAAAATTGACGACCCTAACAAAATAGACAATAAGGTGTTAGTCATAAAAAACATGTTTTTTTACACAATTCATGCACCAACCAATCCCCTAGTTTGGCCACTCGAAATCCTAACAAACACACATTCACTTTGGATGTAATATGATAGTTCTAGGGTTAGATATGGGTAAAGAGCTAGCGTTTTCTTTAATTCTTTCACATGGTCTTTAACAATCTCATTTAGATTAGAATAAAATTACGTAAATAATGTAGTATAATATGAAGAAATAATTATAAGGATCAACATTCCTATTGATTTAAAGAATAATTCATAAAGTGTTTGGTGATTTTTGCTTGATCATATGGTGGGTTAAAGAGCGATGCCTAACAAATAATCCAATACTGAAAGTGTATTGAAATGTTGTATGTGTTTTTATATGATTTTTTGATGCCTTTTTGTTGGTCGGATAAATTGATCTTGCGGACAAGATCGATCTCCCTAGTGTCAAAAGACAATCTAGCAACAAACAAACAACTAAGTTTGTCTTTCTCTAAATATATTCGTTTTACAAATAAATGCTATGAAGGTGTCGATCCTACCTTAGATCAAATGCTTATTTGCAGTCGTAGTGCTTCTGTCGCATCAATAATCCTTCCGTCGCAACAAGAGTTCTTTTGTCGCAACAATAATCCTTCCGTCGCAACAAGAGTTCTTTCGTCGCAAGAAAGTGTCGTCTTTCATCGCACCAAAGTGTCGTCTTTTGTCGACCTGCAATCACAAACAAGCAAATATTAAATAGCACCTGTATAACAAATAATTATAAAACATACCCATCATAGTGATCAAGGAATCTATGAAATAAACGATCAAACGACAGCTTATTGAAATAAACAATCGAACGAAAATTTATTGAGAAAAACAAAACTTGATTGTATTAATCTTAAAATAATAGAAGAACCTTACAACCTTAGCCTTGATGTTGAACAGGCCTTCTCGGGGTCCGAAGCAGGAGTCTCCTCTACTTTGATAAGTCTTGCGCTCTTCCTCCAGGAGCACATAGAGGTATGTGATCTTTCCTCTCAAAAGCTCAGCAGAAAGAAGTCTAAATCTCAACAGCACTTCAACTCAATCACCCATAAAGCTTGAACTCTCTTTGAGGCTACCCAATGCCTCTTTTTATAGAGCAGATGAGGAGGTTAGGGTTCCACCTTTGAAGGGATAGAATACTCCTTCAAAGGGATAGGCTCCTCACATCAAGGGATTAGTTCCTTAAGGTGAGGGATGCATGAACCTTACTAAAGCGTACTTATCCCCAAAAAATCTCATCTAGAACCTTCTAGAATTGACCAAAATTCAACTTTTTCACTTTAGTTTCTCGCTTTTTTGACTTTGGAGTGGGTACGCAGGCATTACAAGGGAAAACTGCATTCTGGAACGCAAGTAAGCAGTGTATTACCTGCGTATCCAAGCCAGGAACATAGGTAGGCTTCATGTTACCTGCGTACCCTGAGTTTCAGAGATTTTTAGGGTTTTTCCTCCAGTTTTAAGGCTTGGAATGAGGAAAAAAGGTTGTAAGACTTGCAGAGGAGGTAAGTATGAGTGTCAATGAGCTCATACAGTCATTTTTTCTTCCTCTTCACTTGGTAAAAGCCTTGACGCTAGTAACCAAGTGACTAAGAAGAAGAAGAAAGGGAAGAAGAAGAAGAAGAAGAAGCAAGATAAGAAAGAAGTCAACCAACCAACCATGGCTGTAAATGTTAGTGGTGTTGAGGAAACCTCCAACATGCCTCGTAAACCCAAATACCCTTGCAGGCTTTGTAAGAGTGACCACTTCCTTATCAATTGTCCCGGTATTCCAAAGGTCTTGGAAGTATGGTTAGAAAAATCTCATCAACTTTTTGTTGATCCATCAACCAGTGATAGTCAGGTTCCTGGGAAAAAGGGTAAAGTTAGGTTTCCTTGTAAGTTATGCAAAGGGAGTCATCAAACTCACATTTTCCCTCACATGGATGAAGCCTCAAAATTATTGGAAAACCTTACTGTTTCACAGCAAGAATTTCCAACTGGTTATTGTAAACTTTCTCCCAACCTATCGTCAACTGACGAAGTGATTGATCTAATTTCAAGTACAGTCGATCCCACTCTTCCATTAGAGAGTGAAACTCATATTACTCAGGTTGATGATCCATTAGTTGATCAAGTGGTCGATTAGATTTTACATTCGGTCGATCCCATTCTCCCTGTAGAGAGTGAACTTCATACCACTCAAGTTCTTCTTGTTACATCAGATTCTTCTACACTAGGGGGCATTTCACCTGTTTCTACAGAACCCCCTCCAAGTACTGAGGTCTTTTCCTTTGATTGGAATAGACTGACAGAACCTTGTCTTCCTTCCTCCATCCCTTTCCAAATCATTGTGCAGTTAGGTGGTAGGGACATACACCACACACAGGTAGATGAAGGTGCTTCTGTTAGTATTTTATCCTCAACTGCTTGGAAAGCTTTGGGTTCCCCTCAGCTTGTGCCTATTACGCAGAATCTGAAATATTTTAATAGAACCATTAGTGAACCTTTAGGTATCCTTCCTAAGTTTTCTATTACTTTGGAAGGTAAAACTATCTGTATTGATCTTATGGTAGTTCGAGGTCCCTTGGATTTCAATTTACTCCTTGGGCGAGACTATGTTTATGCGATTAAAGCTGTCATATCGACACTCTTTCGCGTGATGTCTTTCCCTCACAATGGAAATATTGTGACTGTAGACCAGCTTTCGTTCCCTAGTCTTGATTCGACTACCAATAATCCGACATCCTTGAATGTTCTTCATACTAAAGTGGTATCTACCCCGCCACGGGTTAATTATGTGGCAACTAGTCCCATGTTTTCAGTTACCGATGTAAGTGAGCCTCTCACTGTTTGCTCGTCTTCCTTTGACTTAGATCCGGTAATTGACATGGAAAACTCTATGGGATTATTTGAACACGATGTTCCTATCCCTTTTGAGTCCCTTGACATGTGTTGCTTCCAGAGAACTATTCTTCCTTCTGATGAAGATCTCTTGGAAGCCATGATCAAGGTGTGTCCATTGACATGTGTTTCTTCCAGTTGGAAGCCATGATCAAGTTTCTGAGGATAGTTCCTTTTACTGTGTCAACCTCGTTAAAAAATGAATCAATGAGTGTGAGGATAGTTCCTTTTACTGTGACAACCTCGTTAAAAAATGAATTAGTTAGTCGAGAGCATAGTTCATTTTCTTGTGTCAAGCTCGTTTAAAAAATGAAACAAGCTTCTATGGGGACAGTTCTTTTCTTGTGTCAACCTCATTAAAAAATGAATCAGTTGTTCAGAGGATAGTTCCTGTTACTGAGTCAACCTCGTTAACAAATGAATAAAGTATGAGGACAGTCCTTTTCCTGTGTCAACCTCATTAAAAAATGAATCAGTAGATTGTAGAGAGTAGATTAATAGATTAGAAATAACTAGTTTCTAAGGATAGTTCCTGTTACTGAGTCAACCTCATTAAAAAATGAATCAGGTATGAGGACAGTTCTTTTCCTGTGTCAACCTCGTTAAAAAATGAATTAGTTGGTCAGAGGATAGTTCCTGTTACTGAGTCAACCTCGTTAAAAAATGAATCAGGTATGAGGACAGTTCTTTTCCTATGTCAACCTCATTAAAAAATGAATCAGTAGGTTATATAGGTAGATTGTAGAAAGTAGATACGAGGATAGTTTCTTTTACGGTGTCAACCTCGTTAAAAAATGAAACATGAAGGTGAGGATAGTTCCTGTTACTGTGTCAACCTCGTTAAAAAATGAAACACGTTGCCATGAGCATAGTTCTTTTCCTGTGTCAAGCTCATTAAAAAATGAAATAAATCCTCCCCTAGTTGAGTCAAGTCTTTGATTAGATTTCGTAAATGTTAAGTCATATATTTAGGTTAGTTATTTCAGTTTTTGCATAATTTTCTTACAGTTTTAGGTCAGGTCTTTCATATGATCTCGTAAATGAACCTTCATTCCATCTAGCTATTAATTACCAATAGTCTTTTTAGTTGAATGAAATGAAGCTAGGGGGGCATGCGCTCTAACAGATTACGCTTAGGGGGCATTAAAACCTATCTGAAGCATAGTTTTTCTCTATTTCAAGCTTTTGTAAAAATGAAACCTATCTTGAGTCAATTTCGGTTATTTTCAAGACTCGTTAAACTCATGAAAATCCCGAGATTATTTTGCTATCTTTCATTCTCGTAAAACAAATGAAAATGCCGAGTTCTTTCCATCTTTTCCTGCTCGTAAATTAAATTGAAAGTCGGTCGCAGGAGTATATTTTTATCCCTTTTTCAAACTTGTTAAAACTTACGAAAAAGAAAAACTATGGAGTTCTCTTTTAAGCCCTTTTCAGACTCTCTAAAAATGAAAATATTGCCGAGTACTTGACTATTTGAACTGGTTAAAGTAAATGAATTATTGTCCCTTCAGTATAAGTTTACCCTTTTTACGGATTGAAATGGACTATTTATGAAAAAGGTATACGTTGAGTAATAACAGTCAATAGAGTTCTCTCTTGCATTATTTTATCCTTTTTCGGGCTCGAGAGACTAAATTTATGAAAAATTACCCCCATGGAGTCTTCTTAAGTTTTTTCTGCTGACTCTCTAAAATTGAAAAAACACCGAGTTTCTCCTATACTGGACTCGTTAAAATGTAACAGTAAAGGACCTGTTCAATTTTAAATAGGAACGAACCACTCCTTCTTAGGGTTCGAATTTTAAACTAAGTTGGACTCATTCGAAGGATGAGCTTATAAACAAGCAAATGCTATCCTCCTTAAACCTGTCAAAAATAAAGAGGTACTTTCCAGAAATGGTGGGGGAAAAGAGAGAAAAACGAACCTGTTTGTTACATTTTGATTTTCAGAAAACCATTAACCACTCTTAAACACAACACTTTTGTTCACCTGGGTTGGGAAATCCTTTGCCTAACAGTTAATCAAACCACATTGAAAGTCTTCAGTCGGTTTCTGGGTATTAACTTTGGGTCAATTGTCACTAAGCCATCTGCAGTGTCGCTATGTTTTCAAGAGGACAGTTCAAACAAACCATTCATCTGCAAAATATTTGTCTTCCATTTTGACCATCCCTGAGTCAGTCCTTGCCAATATATTTCTTCAAAACTTGATCTATGATTTCGTGTTGTGGGCTTGCCTACGACGGATCACTTTCTATCAACGACAGCTCTTTATCTAGGAAGTTGATCCAAAAATCGTCAGTACCTTGAAATCTGCATGCCTCAATGGCAGGTTTCTCGCCTTGCATCATTGACCTTCGATTGAATGATTCCGTGACATGTTCGACTTCAGCTCATTCATTCACATTTCTTGGATTGTACTGAGTACTTTGAGAGCCATTGACATTACTGGTGGTTACTCTCACACTTGTTAACAATTTACATTATTGACTAGTAATCAAGTGGTTTCTACCATGTTCGACTTCGACACATTTATTCACATGGATAGAATCGTACTGGTTCGAGAAACGAAAATCAAGACCCTGGATCTAGTTTCTACCGTCCAAGCTGGGAGGAATTTTTGTTATTCATTTATACAGTAGACTATTCATAAACATATGGTTGCGTCCATACTTTGTCTACATTGTTTATACTGTTGATGTATTGAAAATCATTCTTGTATCAGAACAGTTTAAATCAATTTTTTAGTTAGTTTTGATCTGAGTATGGGAATGCCTACCTCAGCAATGATATGTTTACATATATATATTTTTCATTGAATGTTTTTACAGGTTCCGACCGGGGTGTCCACAGGATGATCCTTGAAATGATAAAGTACTTCACTCTTCATATATAACAGACTTCATTGTCATCTATTCCAGACTTCTCACTTTAGGGGGCAATTTGTTGCACTAAAAACTGTCACCCTGACATTCTGCTGACTGTATGGGCTCATTGACACTCATACTTACCTCCTCTGCAAGTCTTACAACCTTTGTTTCTCATTCCAAGCCTTAAAACTGGAGGAAAAACCCTAAAAATCTCTGAAACTCAGGGTATGCAGGTAACATGAAGCCTACCTGCATTCCTGGCTTGGGTACGCAGGTAATACACTGCTTACCTGCGTTCTAGAATGCAGTTTTCCCTTGTAATGCCTGTGTACCCCCTCCAAAGTAAAAAAAGCGAGAAACTAAAGTGAAAAAGTTGAATTTTGGTCAATTCTAGAAGGTTCTAGATGATATTTTTTGGGGATGAGTACGCTTTAGTAAGGTTCATGCATCCCTCACCTTAAGGAACTAATCCCTTGATGTGAGGAGCCTATCCCTTTGAAGGAGGATTCTATCCCTTCAAAGGTGGAACCCTAACCTCCTCATTTGCTCTATAAAAAGAGGCATTGGGTAGCCTCAAAGAGAGTTCAAGCTTTATGGGTGATTGAGTTGAAGTGCTATTGAGATTTAGACTTCTTTCTGCTGAGCTTTTGAGAGGAAAGATCACATACCTCTATGTGCTCCTGGAGGAAGAGTGCGAGACTTATCAAAGTAAAGGAGACTCCTGCTTCGGACCCCGGGAAGGCCTGTTCAACATCAAGGCTAAGGTTGTAAGGTTCTTCTGTTATTTTAAGATTAATACAATCAAGTTTTGTTTTTCTCAATAATTTGTCGTTCGATTGTTTATTTCAATAAGCTGTCGTTTGATCGTTTATTTCACAGATTCCTTGATCAATATGATAGGTATGTTTTATAATTATTTGTTATACAGGTGCTATTTAATATTTTCTTGTTTGTGATTGCAGGTCGACAAAAGACGACACTTTCTTGCGACAAAAGAACTCTTGTTGCGACAAAAGGATTATTGTTGCAACGAAAGAACTCTTGTTGCGATGGAAGAACTCTTGTTGCGACGAAAGGATTATTGATGCAACGGAAGCACTACGACTGCAAATAAGCATTTGATCTAAGGTAGGATCGACAACTTCATAGCATTTATTTGTAAAACGAATATATTTAGAGAAAGACAAACTTAGTTGTTCGTTTGTTGCTAGATTGTCTTCTGACACTAGAAGTTAATTTTCTTATAAAAAAAAACCACATATAAATATAATAGAGATAGTGAAAACTAAAACAAATAAATGAAAATAGACTCAGGGCCCAACCAATAAAGTAATCCATGTAGGCATTCATGCCATGGTTGGAAACATAGTCAAAATATTAGTTGTGAAGGAATAAAGCTTTTGTTTCAGTTTGTTTAATTGTATTTGGTTTTTCTATGTAATTTCGAGTGACTAAGAAATAGGTAAAAGGAGACACTCAGAAAAGTTTTGTTTTTCTTTTTAAATTTTATTTGGTTTTTCTATGTAATTCCAGATGACTAAGAAATAGGTAAAAAGAGACACGCAAAAAAGTAATATTATATTTACATGATTGAGATTGAATAAAAGTAATGCTTCATAAGCAACCCAAAAATCGTCAATCCAATGGGCGGAGCTTGCATCAGGATCCTGACCCTCGTTCTTGGCAGTAGCGTGGGTCATAACATCAACAAGGTAATGATGTAAAAAGAAAGTGAGCAGTAGTTTTTCCATCGATGTAATAATAGCCCTTCAACTCATTGAGGATTCTTGTGGTTGCTCCAATTCCCGATTGCATTGTTCGTTCTGCAGTTATTGTAGCCTTACTGATTTACCTAAATTGTTAGGCAACTAATCCTTGGGTTAGTTTGTGTTAAGTAATTGGTTATTAGAGTCCAAGAAACCTGGGGAACTGATTCAACAGTTTCTTGATGTATTTATATGTATACACATTATACATCATTCCTTGAGACATTCATTAATATATTGTTGAAGATTGTTTCCATTTTATGTGTTGTGTGTCCTACAGTGGTAATGGTTGATCTGGTTTGTTGAATAGGTGAGCCACTAGTTTTGTGGCCTTCTACTGTGTTTCATGTATGTTTCCAATTCATGTTGGTTTCTCGCTATTGTTTTGGCCTACTATTGTTTTGGCATGTCATGGATAGATCAATGCGTTAGAAGGGTTAAATGTTAAATGTTGTTGAATGCACTCTCGATGAATTGAAGATTTTCATAATGTATTGTTGTTGTACCTGGGCGCGTGCATAAAGCGAAGGGGGCTGTGAGATCCTTTGCCATAAGAAGTCTGCGTAATGTAGTAAATAAATAAAAGGATCCTTTGCCATAAGAAGTCTGCATAATGTAGTGCTTCCAAAAACACGCCTCTAGCCATTTCCAATAGAGATATACCACAGACACAAAATGTTTCAACTTCTTTTGTGAAAAACATGGCAGCGAGTAAGAGAGAAATCTCCTTGAGAGAAGACCTGCTACGATAAGGCTAATTTGTCCTAAACTTGAAGCATATATGCCTAGCGGATAGCGTTCAAAGACATGGTCATTAAAACCAAGAACTGAATATTCTGCTCTGCTCTGTTTTTCTGGTCAAGATACGTTGTCACAGGCGCTGTAAAGATGATATTGGTGAACTAAAAAAAAACCAGAGTTTTGAATTGAAGGGTAAGTACGGTTTAGAATTTTCGATGTATATGTTGATTTGTTATTAAAACTATTGCATTCCGATTTTTGTGCCCTGCTGGAGAATCGAATCTGCAACATCTGGGATTGGTTCGTTTCCCTTGGATTCGACTGTGAATTCATGGAATTATATTAGAGGAATTTTGGGGACTAATTCTGCACCTAATTTAAAGGAAAGGTTGAATGTTGTTATGGAGACTTAAGTGGGATATGAAGACTGTGTTTTAAACAAATTTTTGTGGAGTGCAAGTTTTGGTTCCACTGTTATATAACATTTTTATTAAAAAAAAAAAAAAAACCGAATTATAAATTGTGATGTCTATATCGTAGACTTTTTTTATGAATTGCTTAGAGTTAGGGCAGCATAAAAGAGGCAGTGTTATACGATATTAAAATTTAGGTGACTGTGCCAAGAGGATCAACTCTATAGGAAGAAGCAATTTATCAGGAAATCGTTTATGGCACAGGTTGACAATTGCACCTTGCAGATGCATTTTTCACTTCCAAGAAGAGTCCGTGAAAATTTTGTGTGTCTTACAGTTTATTATTAATCTGTCTGTAAGGCAGAATAAGAAGTTGATTGCAGAGGGCGGAATTCTTCTTTGTACATTTGGTGAAAATTTTGCCATAAGCGAAAGTGGATTTTGCAGAGGGAGGGATTCTCCTCTCCTTTGTACTGGTATGACAGAGTTCAAGACTTCGGTTGTTTTGGTTGTTTTCTATGCTTAATGATAATTATAGTGGGCAAAAGGAGGTATCGAATTGAACAGTTTCGGTACACATGTTGAAATCAATTTTTTATTGAACTTTGATTATAGAATGGTTAACAAGGATATTGTCGAGAGCTGATGTCATGTAACTACATGGTGTAAAAACAAATTTGTGCTTTTTTCCAATTTGTTAAAGGTGAAATCAAAAAGTATGGTTTGAAAGTTTAATTAAAAGTGTATCGTCATGTTATGACTTTGTTGATGGGTGCATGATCGGTTGAACCCGAAACCCGATTAAATCATTGAAAATTTGTTTGTATTGGGTGCATTTTCGGTGGTAGCTGACACCCTTTTTTCTGAGTTGATTGCAAATTTCCTTTGAAATTGCACTGGAGAAAATGGCTAAACTAAATGATTTAGTACAGTTATTAAGCAATTTAATGCTAGCTACTGTCCATAATGATGTCCAAATCAGCAAGGACACGCTCTGTGAAATCCAATCATGTTTGCAAAATGCTGAAAGCAAAATTGAATTCTTGGAGTTAGAGTCGCAGTTACAGCAAGACGAACTTCAAAAGAAAACTTGTGATTCTGAATTGGTGTTTGTTCAGAACAAAAAATTGTTTGAGCCTGACCATCAGTCAAAAAATGATTAGAGAAATGAAGTTCTTTCGGGAGAAAATTTGGACGCAGTTAGAAGTGCTGATGTGAAACATGTTATAAGACCATGGGAAGAGATGACACACAATAAAAAAAAAAGGTCTTGGTTATAATAATGATGTATCTTTTCACATTCCAGATTTTGCTAAACCTATAAAATTTAGAAGTGCAGGTTTTATGGATGGTGTAGTTCCAGAAAAAATTGATAAATGCCAACAGTGTAATAGAGTTGGACATATGAAAGATCGATGTTTTGAGCTTCACCTGTGCGATTATTGTGGAAAGTGGAATCACGAGTCAAACAGATGTTCCAAAAAGAAAATTACTGCAAGAGAGAAGCAAAGTTTTGGATGGATTACTTCTTGGGAATCGATGAAAGAAGCCAAGAAGCTTTACAGATCATATCGAAGAATTTGTTTGAGAGTGAAGAGTCTTACAGTGATGACGAATATTTCTCACCTTATATCTGACAAGGGGGGATTTTTTGGTGGGTGGTCTGCTACAGGTTCGAGTTCGAGATGTCAAGCGAGCCTGAGTCAGTGATCCTCATCCTGAGCCATAACCTCAGTTTATTGAGTTGTTTTTGAGCGATCACTTCCAGATTTGGAATTGTTCGAGGAACTACTGTGACAGTTCCGGAGTTTGTGGTCAATTTAAAACCACCTTTTTTGTTCCGAGAGATGTTATGTAGGTTCCATAATTAGTGTTGGTGGAAACATTGAGTTTTTCCATTTTCGGTTTATGGTCATCCTTGAAAACAATTTTCGAGAGACATTCAGCGCTTGGCTGAGATGCATTTCTGCATTCTGAGCTCTCATTCTTGGACTTTGGTATATCCCTTCGGATTAAGGGGGGAATGTTAGGCAACTAATCCTTGAGTTAGTTTGTGTTAGGTATTCGGTTATTAGAGTCCAAGAAACCTGGGGAACTGATTCAACAATTTCTTGATGTATTTATATGTGTACACATTATACATCATTCCTTGAGACATTCATTAATATATTGTTGAAGATTGTTTCCAGTTTATGTGTTGTGTGTCCTACATGAACCACATTGTGTTGGTCCTTCTGGTACTTAAATGCCGCAAGAAAGAAGAAACAAAGTTTAAAACTCAAGAAACAGAAAACAAAATAAAAGAGGTCTAGGGTTCGAAACTCAAGTAACAGAAAATAAAATAAAAGAAGTCTGGGGTTCGAAGCCCACGAAAATAAAAACAAGACAGAAGGTACTTAAATATCCAGTCAAGGAGAACAAAGGTTTTCTTATTAACCCACATCGAATGAATGCTACAGGAACTGAAAAACTAGTGCCAATGCCAACTGCAAATGGTATTTGATTTACAATGATTTGGCTCGGCTGAGCAATGTAGCCAAGTCTCGTAACAAGCTCCAACAACAAATCACTAACTAAACCATAAACCTTAATAGAATATCGATGCTCGATGCCATGGAGCTTCTGTAATGTGTTTGGAATTTGCAATATGCATAGCCATGGGCTCATTTCAAATTTCTCCCAAGCAACTCTACTGTTTGAAATTCTTGGCGCGGAACGAGCATTTGAATATTTGGGCATAGAGAAGAATTGATGGAGTACCTGTAAAGAAATTCGTAGAGTGCACTATTGTATAACTGAGCTAATTCGGAGTGGCTTGGGATGGGTAGAGCACATTCTGTTATTTGCGAATGAGGGGCAGTCGAGCTATGTTATTACTGGTGCAGGAGGAGTCAAATTTCAAAATTCAAATTTCTGAGTCGTGGTGGATGAGGAGGAGCGGCACGAGGGAGAAAGGTGGCGGAGGACGAGTTCAAGGTGGGGTCTACACTGCCATCGTCGGTTCGCCGTCTTCCGTGAGGTCCACCATCGAGCCGAAGAAGGGAGAGAGTCACCGGAGGGGACTGATCGGGAGCTGTCACATCAGCTCCCGATTCGTCGAACAAAAGACTCCTCCGAAGCGGATTAATGGAAATGGAACTAAAGGTAAAGAGAATATAAAAATGAGTGCAATCATTTATGACATCATTTCGTCTAATATTTTCCCCAAATCTCTCTGATTATAATCCCACAGTGACCGGCTGTGATCCTCCACATTTCGACTCTACACTTCCTGAACATAACGAACAATAACTTCAGGGGCGATATCTCGGCCTAACATTTCGAAACCGAAGAGTATCGGCTGCCGTAATGGTGTGGTTATGTATCAACGTTGACGAGCCACATTATCAAATACTAATGGATAGAGGAAGACGAAATGTAAGCTTACTAATTGGCTGCCGTGAATAGTGTTTGCAAATACAAAGCAGGTAAAGAGAACACCTCCTGCTTAAATATAAATCACCAATCAAATTAGTAAAAATATTTTTTTTTCAATTTTTCTTAAATTAATATATATATATATATATATATATATATATATATATATTAATGGATTTAATCTTTCTTAATTAATCATACATAAAGTTAAAATGCATTTACTTTAATATATAACATTTTATCCAAAAACATACATTTTTATTGAAGAAATCTGGCAAATCATTACCTTCAGTCAACTACAAATTTTTCCCAAGTATATTGAATTAAAAAAGAGAATAGAAGTTATTGGATTAGCATAAAGAAGTGGATCTTGAAAGAAGGAAAAACAAAATAAACTCTGCATCATTGACTTTTTGCTTTTGTGTGCTTTTTAGCTTTTGTATCTATTTTTTGGATGCAGCACAACTTGGATTGCAGAAATTTGCCATGCCTCAGATTGAAGCACTGAAACTGACATTCACCTGCAGAGATAAAGAAGAGCAACAATTGATCCACAAAACACACATAGAATTTTTTTTGTCATACCTTAGGTTGAAGAACTGATAGTGACACTAACCTAGTTTTGATAGGTGTTCATAAACTGATCATAGATGGAGGATTTCTCATCCAAGGGCTTATTGAGACCCTTGATATCTTTTTGTTGAATATAGAAGCACCCAAATGTGAGAAATCTCCCATCTATGAGCAGTTATGACCATCTTATGGAGGGCGTTGAATTGGTGAAATTGTTTGAGATAACAAGTGGCTTTAATATTCTGCCCACTCTCATCCCTCACTACCAAACTGCCTAGTAACACATAAGAGAGGATGAATGAAAGAAACAATCTTCAAAACATGTGTCCAAGCTCATCAATTGTCCTCATTACAATGCCATGATACTCCATTGGGCGTTGATGAAACATTTGAAGGGATTTTCCGCGTACTTCCCATGTTTCAACTTTCACTTGGATTGAGCACACGTGGAGTCTAACCAAGTGTCGGAAGGCAACTAAGCTACAACTAGATTAGAGGTGGAAGCATAAAAGGGAAATTAATCTATATTGTCTTGTGTGTATTTCGGGGTAGCAGTTGCGGCGGCACTATTTGACTTTCCTAAGTGTTTGTTGGAATTTAAATTTAATTTATTATTATTATGATTATTATTTTTAAATAGTTTAATGGGTTATAATTTTGTTTGAAAAATAGTGGAAATTTTGCTGGTATAAATTTTTGGGTTATAGTTTTTAAATTTTAGGATTTTAAGTGTATTAGGGTTTTTTATGTTTTTTATGGTGTTGTATCTATTTTCGTCATTTAAAAGATAAATAAATAAAAAAATCTTTATAAAAAAAAGAAAAAAGAAAAAAAAAAGAAAAAAGAAAAAAGAAAAACTAAATTCAAGTAAAAATGACTCTTCATACAAAATTGTGAGATTGTAGAGCATGTTTTTTTAATTAAACAAATTGAAGTTCTATATTGTGTCTATATTGTGTCTATTTTTTCCTATTGTATGTCCAATTTGGTTTATGTTTGATTTTATAGAAAAGTGTTTGATTTCGTTTTGATTTCATTATCAATTTTTTTAATTTTAATTTTCATTTTAATTTCATTACCAAGTTATGATATCATTTGCAGATTGTTATTTTGATTTAATTAATAAGTACAAAAATCAGATTACAGGGTTTTGATTTATTACCAATTTTCGATTTCCATTTCCATTTCATTACCAAAGTTGGATATTATTATCAGATACTTATTTTGATTCTATTAAGAAGTGCACAAATCACATTACTAGGTTTTGGTTTCAAATTTCATTACCAAGAGCGTAGATCAGATAATCCATTCGATTTCCATTTCCATTTCATTACCAAAATTGGATATTATTATCAGATTCTTATTTTGATTCTATTAAGAAGTGCCAAATCACATTACTAGGTTTTGATTTCAGATTTCATTACCAAGAGCGTAGATTAGATAATCCATTCGATTTTTAAGCACACACCTTGGAATTGGGTTTTTGGTTTTAATATTTTTTTATTAATTATTAATAGAGATTTAAGATCCATCCAATAATTTTCATCACCATCTAGAACAAAGCTTTGAGATTAATTTGAAATCTTTATTTTGATATATATTATTTTATTTATTTTTAATACTTTGTTCATTGTATTTAGTCTGTGAAAGTCACTAAGTCATCTCTCTCTCAGTGTAAGCACAATTATTCTTTGAAGTTTGATCTTGAGTGCCTTGGTTGTGTTAGTGGGACTTTGCACATCAAAATGTTTTGAATTAATTAATTTGCAATTTTTTAAAAACGATTTACAAAGTTATTAAAGATTTTGTAAAATTAAATATTAAACTTATTTGTTTTAGAAATTCAAAATTATTCTTTGAATTTTAAAATTTGAATTTCTAATTAAATATTTGTTTTTCCATTCATCAATATGTTTTAATTGTTGGAATAGTTATTTTCTATTTTAATTTAGTTCTAAATTAATTGTTTAAGAGATTTTTTCTATAATTAATATTTTATTTCCATTATTTATTGAGATATTTTTCCTATATTGAATTTTTAATAGTGATTTTAACTATGTTCATATTCACTAGTTAAACATTTAATTAATCATCTTTTTCAATGATTTTTATATTCAATATATGAAATCATATTAACTTCTTACTTTTTGCATAAAACACAGGGACTAACCATCAACTCTACGTATTATACAGGTCCGAGTAACTATAGTTT
Organism: Pinus albicaulis; assembly: GCA_034641835.2. Taxonomy (NCBI): domain Eukaryota; kingdom Viridiplantae; phylum Streptophyta; class Pinopsida; order Pinales; family Pinaceae; genus Pinus; species Pinus albicaulis. The sequence continues at coordinate 1,910,457 of MU968403.1, read as the reverse complement.
TCCATATTGGAGTGTCATGAATGAGGATCTGGTCTGCAACATGATTGACCTAGCTTGACTCTGCGGCCATTGCCTTGCGGCGGCCGCGGCTGTCGGTGACTCAAATTGTGCTCTTCGAAGGCTCACATGGTGGAGTCGGCAGGTGTCTCGCTGGCCCCTTCCTTTCGTGACTTGGTTGCAGTTCGCCCGAGTGAGAATGCACCTTCATTCTTTGCAAGATTGACCTCCAATTCTGCCTTCGCCCCTCCTGCTCCTGACCTTGAAGCAATAGATAAGAAACAAGGAAATGGGAAAGGGGTGGCAGAACCCCCCTCAAAGGAAAACTCCTGAGACAGACAAGGAAATTCCACTCCTCACGATGTTTAATGTCATCCTATCCACTTGAAAAAACCATAGATCTTACAATTTATGGTAAGTATGTCATTTAACAAGGTATTACAAGGAAAAAGTAGAAGAAGTTTCACATTTGCAAGAAAATAACAGACAAAATCTGATTGAGGTGTTATTGTTTCTAATACATATTTTATTAATGATGATGAGTAAAACCCTGTCTTGAATGCAAAATACAATTTTATTCTTAACACAAATTCCATATTATGTTATCCACTTACTATGTTTCCTTTGCAACATCTGGTGCAATTGCTACTTTTTAGATTTTTTTTTAATTTTATTTTGGCCAACATGAGCAAAATTTCAATTTTGATGTATGTCATCATACTAGGTTGTAGATGAGCCCCTCGGCTCAATAAAAGAGGTATAAAGAGGTATGATAAATAAATAAAAATATATCAAATAGGATTAGAAATCAACATCTAATTTTATACCAAATCTATGGGTCAAATACCATGGTAAATAAAAGAGGTATTGTAAATAAATAAAACATATTTTTATATTTACTCCATAATTCTCTTTATATTTACTAACACTCAAAAGAAAGGTTTTATTTGGGTAAATCTATAAGCCAAATACCACAGGCCAAATTATTATTAATACCATGAAAAAAATGTCCTAAATTCCTTACTAATTTTATAACATAATCCTATTATACCTCCCCTCTTTAAAAAAACATCTTCCTAATTATTAACACTCCTTTCATTAAATAACCATACATTCCCTATTTTATTCACTTCATTTCATTCCCTTTTCAAATTCCATTTTTAATTATTAACATTTATTTGACATGTCTTCACTTTATTCAATTTTTAAATAATAATAAAGACATAATACTAATAAACATTAATAAAATTATTTTCAATAAATTCGTTCTCATAAATTAACTATACTAATAATAACATAACCTCCTCTAAAAAGCTTTATCCTAAATATTAAATATTCTTTACATTAAATATCAACTCACTCTTATTTACATCATCATTATTTATAACATTTAAATATAACTTCATTTTATTCAATTAACAAATAATAATAAATACACAACATTATAAACATTAGTGAAATAATAACATAAGATTAATGAATTTGAAATCAATCATAAAAAAAATTAAAATCAACACATAAATATTAATCATTAATTTTATAACTCTTTTATAACCTTGTTAGCTCCTATTTATTGATTTTCTTTAGTTTATTTTTTCTCATTTCTCATTATCTTGATAATGAACCTCCGTAAATAGATGGTTCGAAACGTCTTCATAATGAACTCAAACTCAACCTTTCTCTAAATATATAAATTTTACACAAACTCAAACTCAAACTCAAATTCAAATTTTACACAGTGGTCAATCGCATTGGAGTAAAAGCAGGACATTGAAACTTGCAATTAAAAGTTGCGATTGCGATTAATCACAATCGGAGTAATCGCATCGCATTAGATCGGAGTAATCGCAATCGGAGCAGGACGTCGGAACAAGCCAACATAGCGGAACAGGTTAATAAATCTTGCGATTGCGATCAATCGCAATCGGAAAACTCTGAAGAAGGCTCATCGCATCGGAGCATAAGAAAATTTCGAATGGTGGGCCCGAAAGGGCATTTTATGTATTAAAGGGTCTTATACAATGAAATCTGGCGACTAAGACAAAGGAAAGAGTTAAATGCAAAGGTTTATTAATAGGGAGTATATGCATATGGTAATATATATATTGTGAATAAGCCGAACCTCGCATGAAAAGGATTGTGTATTGGCGTATATTCAAATTGAATGGGTCGGAATGATACGTTGTCTTATTAATATGTTATAACCTTGAGATTTTCATAAAGAGGTTAAGCCGCATAAATCTTCTGCTTATAAAGTTATATGAGTACATTGAGAGATAAGAAATTATAGGCAAGTGCGTCCACTTTCAGGCATAGTGGAGATTGCTGCCTTATGACCATTAGAGAGTTTTAATTTATATCTCAGATTTGAAATTTTAAGGAAGCCAGATATATCATTGAATTTTCCAGACTCTGATTTTATTTGGGGTATTTAATTAAATTTCCAGCACAGAAAATGGAATGTTGAACTGCCCAGATTTTGGAAATAACTTGGATCAAATTTTGGAAAGGCATTTTTTTATATGCACAGGACCTTGAGAGTTATTGGAAACTAAACTGGTAAAACTGTTATATATTCAGCAGATTCAAAATTGCAGTGAAAAGGTGTTGACAGGAATATGCACAGGAATGAATTTGACAGGTGAACAAGCAATGAAAACTGGAAAATATGCAGAAGACAGTGAGCAGAAGAAGGCAGAATAGTTACCTGACAGCTGCAGAAAAGACAAAGTCAGCAAAGCCAAAAGCCAAAAATGGGCTGAGTAAAATTTGTCTTGATGTAACCAAAAAATTATGAAAGTAAATGTTGTAATTGATTTTTATTGTTTGTGATGCATTGGCAAGTCTCCGGAAGAGAACAAAATTCCCACTGTAATATTAAAGTTAGTACCTACAGTTATATTTTTCTAAGTAAGCTGAAAAGAAATGAGAAGGTAGAAAATCAAGAGGTATGACTATCCATTTCGAATTCCTAGAGGAAAACAAACAGTCATAAGGAAATCTATATAAGTAATATCACCTTGATATGCATAGTGAGGTTAGAGAGAGTCAAGATAGAGAATGAAGAGTATAGAATATTGAGGCAGAGAAGATAAGGAAAAGAAGAGCAGAAAGAGATGCTACAGAACAGAGCTGATATCTGAGGTAAATCAGCAAACATTCCATTTGATAAATTGAGGAAGTTGGAGCTTCCCTATCAAGTTGAAGCTGGATAGCTGTCAGTTGTAGCTGACTGAGGTTGGAACCTCCTGTAGGTTGGTGCCTGCAGAAAATTGAAGGGAGTTGGAGCTTCCTTGCAAGTTGTAGCTTGCAGAATTGAGGTCGGTGCTTCCTGTAGGTCAGTGCCTACAGAAAAACAGTGGTGAGAGGGAGTTGGAGCTTTCCTTTGCATCACAACAATAATAAGATGTGGTTTTCTCCCTTTATGGGTTTCCACTTATATCTGCTGTCTCTATCTGTGTTGTCTATGTGCTGAAATGATTTACCAAATCTGCTTGATGTTTGCTACTCTCATAATAAGTTTGATGTCACATTAATTTAATACTTACTGCAACTTATTAAGACTGTTCATATACTAAGGTTGGTTATAAAAGTAAGCTGTAAATAAGCTGATGAAAAATTTAAAAAGCTCATGTATGTGTTAAACTGATTCACCCCCCCCTCTCAGTTTAACTAAGAATTCAACATATCATATTTATCTTCCATCATTTTCTATATATTTAAGTAAAAATTATTTTATAAAATAATACAATAATTATTCAATCATTTTCTACATAAAACTTACTTCATAAAATAATCTTATATTTAATCCAACATGTTTTGTATTTACTACTCTTCCATATTAGATGTGATTTAATTTCTTTACTTTGAAGACCCCTTTTTTGTGGGACAAGGGTGTATGAGACCCCCTTGTTTGTGGGACAAGGGACCCACCTCCGCAGAACAATTTAACTTCTAATTCTACGAACGCATACATACTCTACCCCATTAGATCACCTCTTGAGATGAAACACATGCTCTTAACCATTAGGCCCACTCAATATATATATATATATATATATATAGAAAAATATTTATAAAATAAAAGCTTAGATTGAAGTAGAATTTGATCATCCAAAACACTCAACATTTGAGTTTTTTTTTCATTAACCTTGAATGGCATACAAAATCCATGTCCAATTTACTTTCTATACAAATTTCCAGAGTAGAGCTAAAAAATCATCATTAGGAGATCAATTTTTTTTTTTTAAACAAAACTTTGTTGTTCTTCTTCAAAGAGCTATCCAAAAAACCAACATAGTTCTTACACTACCAAATGGCTTTCCTTGCATGATTGTCACTCTCATGGTATAATTGGCCTAATATCGTCTTGGATAACATCTTTGAGGCGATCTTCCCTCCCATCAGTGCAGGCGCAACTTGTATGTGACTTTTTTTTACAGTGGGGAGGGTTCTCAAACAGAGAAAGTGATATCTTTCCAACATCAAAATAGATGAATCTACTATTTAGAATGCCAACATGGATACCCTTAATTGGAAATCATAGAAAAATATCCTATGCAACAATGCTTGAAAGCCCACCAATATGACCATATCTGAGACTACCCTTTACAATTTTCTCATGGTGGACCTGATTTTCAAACTTCCTGCCAAAATGTTGTATCTGAAGTCAATGCATAAGTAGAAGCTCTCTTTATTTTTAAGCACCAAATTCAAACTGCCTAACCTACCTCTTTCTTAGGCCTCATGGCACTTGTAACTCCACTTCAAACTGCCCAACCTACCTATTTCTTCATACTCTTCCTGTCAAATGTTATATCTAAAGTCAATGCATAAGTAGAAACTCTCTTTACTTTTAAGCACCCAATTCAAACCGCCCAACCTACCTCTTTCTTCATACTCTTCCTATCAAATTTTGTACTTGACCTCAATGAAAATGTTGTACTTGACTTCAATGCATGGAACTTGAAAAAAATACATTGTATTTGAGTAGAAGCTCTGTTTATTTTTAAGCACCTGGAAATCATCTCCTCACTGAATCTTTTCCTTAACATAATGAGCCTAATATTCTAGATTCTATTATTACTCACAAGAAATTTTACCAATATTTAGTCACATAACATTGTATTGATCATGTAGGTTCACTCTGTTTGAGAGCATAGTTTCTTTTGGTGTCAGCACTTGCTCAAATTTCATTATGTTCAATGGCTTGCAATGTTAATAAAATGTATAGTCCTTTGAATTATAAATGTGTAAGAAGTATCCAACGATAAATATGGTTAGATACTCACTCAAAGAATTATTGGATTCGAGCACATTAAGGTTGTAGAGATCAAGCTCAGGCTAGGAGAAGGAAAAAAATATTTAGAACCACTTCCACAATGGAAGAAGAGTAGGTTGACATAATTGAATTTTGATGTTGATAAAAATATATATATTTTTTCCAAAACTAAAATCTGACCCAGATACATTATAAGAAATCTTGAATAGCCTACCTACTTCTTCATACTCTTCCTGTCAAATTGTACCTGAAGTCAATGCATGGAACCTAAAAAGAATACTTTGTATTTTAGTAGAAGCTCTGTTTATTTTTAAGCACCCGAAAATCATCTCCTCACCTAAATATTTTCCTTAACATAATGAGCCTATTATTCTGTATTTAATGATTCCTCATATGAAATGTTGCCAATATTTAGTCACATAACATTATATTGATCATGTAGGTTCACCCTTTTTTAGAGCATAGTTTCTTCTCGTGTCAACACTCGCTGAAATTTCATTATTTTCAATGGCTTGTAATGCTAATAACATATATAGCCCTTTTTATTGTGAATGAATAAGAAGTAGCCAACCCTTTACAATTTTTTCATTGTGGACCTTATTTTCAGACTTGGCATAAAAAGGATTATCCAAATGAACCTCAAATTTCCCTTGTTCCTCCACAATAAAGCTCTTCACAACATTGGGCAGGAGGCCTTTGGGAAATGTTTTACCAAATAGCCAAGACTAATGTTAGTGACTTCAAGGAATGAGATGACACAATGGCTTTTAAATATGAACACAATTTTTGCAAATTGGACACTTTTTTTTTGAAGTAGTTACTACCTAATGTACGCCTAATGGAACTTGTAGCTCCAATTCAAACTGCCTAACCTACCTCTTTCTTCATACTCTTCCTGTCAAATGTTGCATGGAACTTGAAAATAATACATTATATTTGAGTAGAAGCTCTGTTTATTTTCAAGCACCTAGAAATCATCTCCTCACTAAATATTTTCCTTAACATAACGAACCTATTATTATAAATTCAACGATTCCTCATAATAATTGTTACCAATATTTAGTCACATAACATTTTATTGATCATGTAGGTTCACTCTGTTTGAGAGCATAGTTTCTTTTGGTGTTAACACTTGCTCAAATTTCATTATGTTCAATGGCTTGCAATGCTAATAAAATGGATAGTCCTTTGAATTGTGAATGTGTATGAAGTAGCCAATGATAAATATGGTTGGATACTCACTCAAAGGACTATTAGATTCGAGCACATTGAGGTTGTAGAGATCAATCTCGAACTATGAGAAGGAAAAAAATCCTTAGAACCACTTCCAAAATGGAAGAAGAATAGGTTGACATAATTGAATTTTGATGTTGATAAAAATATATATTTTTTGTCCAAAACTACATTGAGGTTGTAGAGATCAAGCTCGAACTATGAGAAGGAAAAAAATCCTTAGAACCACTTCCAAAATGGAAGAAGAGTAGGTTGACATAATTGAATTTTGATGTTGATAAAAATATATTTTTTTTTTCCAAAGCTAAAATCTTACCCAGATACATTGTAAGAAATCTTGAATCTTGAATAAAGTTGGCATATACAAATAGGGTATGGAATAGTGGATAAATTCCAACCATTCAAGTAGAAAATACTTCAAACAAAAGTGTTTCTAGTGCAAATACATATTGATGTTTAACCAAAAGACAAAATCAATGTTTTTAGTCAATAATTTCTAAGGATAGAGATATTTGCTATCTCTATAGTGCATTATTTGGAAAATACACCAAATATCGAAAAAGATATAACTTGATACTATGGATATTCCTCTCATGCCAATAATGCAATTCTTGAGAACTCCCTCTTTAACTAAGACACGAAATTCTACTTACACTCTTTGACAACATTTTCTGACACTTTCAATGTCATCATGCAAGAGTAAAAATTGACACAAAATTCTACTTACACCATTTGACAACATTTGCTGACACTTTCAATGTCCTCATGGAAGAGTAACAATTTAATGCTACTATTTCCTACACTATTGCCTTATGGCGTTTCCTTTGCTAGTTATTTTTATTTTTGCATAATTAGTCATTAATCATCATTTTATTTGCAAAAGTACCAAACCATTTTCTTAATCATTTTATTTTGTATTTTGTATTTTGTATTTTTGCATAATTATTAGTCCTTAATTATCATTTTATTTGCAAAATTACCAAATCATTTTCTTAATCATTTTATTTTTTATTTTTTATTTTTGCATAATTATTAGTCATTAATCATCATTTTAATGATCATTTTATTTGTAAAATTATCAAACCATTTTTTTAATCAATTTTTTTTAAAATTATTTTATTTATTTATTCTTTTACTTTATTTTTTATCTTTTATTTTTATTTATTAATTTTCATAATTAGTCATTAATTGATGGTACTATAGTGTGGTCTGGTCAAGTGAATTATTTTAAAAATTTGCAAATTGTAATATTGGTTTGAAAAAATTGCATATACACCATTAATCTATAATAAGTAAAAGCTGCACGTAACTTGTATAACCATTTTCTTAATCAATTTTGCAACTTGTCTAACCATTTTCTTAATCAATTTTGCACGTTGTATAACCACTTTCTTAATCAATTTCTCTTTCATAATTAGTCATTACTTTTTTTTTCAGAATTGATCATTAATCTCGGTACTATAGTGTGTGGTCTAGTCTGACGTGAATTATTTTAAAAATTTGCAAACTCTGATATCTATTTATTTAAACTAATGAAAAATTTGCATATCCACCATTAATCTATAATAAGTAAAAGCTGCACGTACCTTTGGAACTTTTCCAATTACAACTCTAATTATGTAAAGGACACTACAAACAAATAACATGCTTCAGCATGTGCTTTCAACAGCAAAAATCTCTCACGCCGATTTTATATGTTCATTCTGCAAATGCCAAACTTCAGATGGTTAAACAAATTGCAACCACAGAACAAACTGCTCAGAGCGTTCACAAACTTACATCCTTGGTCAATCTTAGTAAACTGCAATCATTTACATAAAAATGGCAATGAGTTGATTATTGCAGTAATGAAAACTCTTTAAGTGGCACTTTTGAAGCATGGGGAACAGTCTTAGCACCGCTACTTATTTGTTTTCTTTATTCTAAAGGGCACCTTTCCGTATGCTATTAGCCTTGACAAGGGGATAACAGGCGCCCTCTTTTTTGATGTAGAATCTACTGCACCGTTTGTTTCCTGTGTGTGTTTTCTCTCCTGCTCATTTGAACTCGGGGCAGCAGTCTCCTCACCTGGACCGTCACTCTTGGATTTCTTCTGCTCTTTTGTACGGTTCAATCCACGATCCTATGGTGCTTTGGAGGCTTTCATTCTTCAGTCTTATAAGGAGCTAATTTCTTCATTGATTCAACTCCTTGTCATAAATATAAATCACACCTCTTGCTTAAATATAAATCACCGATCAAATTAATAAAAATAATTTTTTTTTTCAAAAGATATATATATATATATAGATTTAATCTTTCTTAACTAATCATACATAAAGTTAAAATGCATCTACTTTTTATCCAAAAACATACATATTTTATTGAAGAAATCTGGCAAATTATATTAAATTAAAAAAGAGAAGAGAAGTTATTGGATTAGCATAAAGAACTGGATCTTGAAAGAGGCAAAACAGAGTAAATTCTACTTATATTAAATTAAAAAAGAGAAGAGAAGTTATTGGATTAGCATAAAGAAGTGGATCTTGAAAGAAGGCCAAACAGTAAACTCTGCATCATTGACTTTTAGCTTTTGTGTGCTTTTTAGCTTTTGTATCTATTTTTGGATGCAACACAACTTGGATTGCTCAATTAAGTGTAACACATTTGTTTTCACCTGCAGAGATAAAAGAAGCAGCAATTAATCCAGATAACACAGAAAGAAATTTGCCATGCCTCAGATTGAAGCATTGAGACTGACATTCACCTGCAGAGATAAAAGAAGAGCAGCAATTGATCCACAAAACACACAAAGAAAGAAATTTGTCATACCTTAGGTTGAAGAACTGATAGTGACACTACCCCATTTTTGGTAGGTGTTCAAAAACTGATCATAGATGGAGGATTGCTCATCCAAGGGCTTATTTAGATACTTGATATCTTTTTGTTGAATATAGAAGCGCCCAAATGTGCTATGCTCAATTTTCTCTTCGGTGGGACGTTCTTCCACATGAACAACATTCATCCCCTAATTTGAAGGCTACTCTTATCTTTTTTTCTCTGCTATCTTTTCAATATTTGCCTTTTTTGTATGCTACTATAGCGTATTATTAGTTCTAATCATCCTTTTCAGTCTTTCATGTCTACCAGGTATGACAGATTTCATTGTGGCTGGGATGGGTAACTCCTCCTGTAATTGTGACAGATTTCTTTGAATGAGCATCTCATACTTTGGCTATGCATGTTTGTTTTTCTCGCTATTTCTTCAGCTGAGAATGTGATACTGAAAATGTACTGTTTATATTATAATATATTCAGCATTTTTTTCTTCTGAAAAAAAAGAAGAAGCACCCAAATGTGAGCAGTCTCCCATCTATGAGCAGTTATGAACACCTTATGGAGGGCGTTGAATTGGTGAAAATGTTTGAGATAACCAGTGGCTTTAATATTCTGCCCACTCTCATCCCTCACTACCAAACGGCCAAGAAACACATCAGAGAGGATGAATGAAATAAACGATCTTCAAAACATGTGTCCAAGCTCATCAATTGTCCCCATTACAATGCCATGATACTCCATTGGGCGTTGATGAAATATTTTAAGGGATTTTCCGTGTACTTCCCGTGTTTCAACTTTCACTTGGATTGAGCACACGTGGAGTCTAACCAAGTGTCGCAAGACAACTAAGCTACAGCTAGATTAGAGGTGGAAGCATAAAAGGGAAATTAATCTATATTGTATTGTGTGTATTTTGGGTAGCAGCCACGGCGGCACTATTTGACTTTCCTAAGTGTATGTTGGAATTTAAATTTGATTTTTATTTATTTATTGTTATTTTTAAGTAGTTTAATGGGTTATAATTTTGTTTGAAAAAATAGTGGAAATTTTGCTGTAGAAATTTTTGGGTTATAGTTTTTAAATTTTAGGATTTTAAGTGTATTAGGGTTTTTCATTTTTTTATGGTGTTGTATCTATTTTCACCATTAAAAAATAAATAAATAAATAAATTCTTATAATTAAATTTAAAAAAAAAAACTAAATTCCAGTAAAAAATGAATTTTCATACAAAATTTAAGATTGTAGACCATGTTTTTTTAATTAAACAAATTTAAGTTCTATATTGTGTCTATTTTTTCCTATTGTATGTCCAATTTGGTTTATGTTTGATTTCATAGAAAAGTTTTTGATTTCATTTAGATTTCATTATCAATTTTTTTAATTTTCATTTTCAGTTCATTACCAAGTTATGATATCATTTGCAGAGTGTTATTTTGATTTAATTAATAAGTACAGAAATCAGATTATAGGGTTTTGATTTCATTACCAATTTTCTATTTCCATTTCCATTTCATTACCAAAGTTGGATATTATTATCAGATACTTATTTTGATTCTATTAAGAAGTGCACAAATCACATTACTAGGTTTTGATTTCAAATTTCATTACCAAGAGCGTAGATCAAATAATCCATTTGATTTCCATTTCCATTTCATTACCAAAGTTGGATATTATTATCAGATTCTTATTTTGATTCTATTAAGAAATGCACAAATCACATTACGAGGTTTTGATTTCAGATTTCATTACCAAGAGCGTAGATCAGATAATCCATTCAATTTTTAGGCACACACCTTGGAATTGGGTTTTTTATTTTAATATTTTTTTATTAATTATTAATAGAGATTTAAGATCCATCCAATACTTTTCATCACCATCGAGAACAAAGCTTTGAGATTAATTTGAAATCTTTATTTTGATATATATTATTTTATCTATTTATTTATTTGTAATACTTTGTTCATTATATTTAATCTGTGAAAGTCACTAAGTCGTCTTCTTTGAGGTTTGATCTTGAGTGCCCTGGTTAAAAAGGCTCATTATCAATAGGTTGTGTTAGCGGGACTTTGCATATCAAAATGTTTTGAATTAATTAATTTGCAATTTTTAGAAAGGATTTACAAAGTTATTAAAGTTTTTGTAAAATTAAATATTAAACTTATTTGTTTTAGAAATTCAAAATTATTCTTTAAATTTTTAAAATTTGAATTTCTAATTAAAATATTTGTTTTTCCATTCATCAATATGTTTTAATTGTTGGAATAGCTATTTTCTATTTTAATTTAGTTCTAAATTAATTGTGTAAGAGATTTTTTCTATAATTAATATTTTCTTTCCATTATTTATTGAAATATTTTTCCTATATTGAATTTTTAATAGTGATTTTAACTATGTTCATATTCACTAGGTAAGCATTTAATTAGTAATCTTTTTCAATGATTTTTATATTCAATATATGCAATCATATTAACTTCTTACTTTTTGCATAAAACACAGGGACTAACCATCAGCTCTACATATTATACAGGTCCGAGTAACTATAGTTTTCCATATTGGAGTGTCATGAATGAGGATCTGGTCTACAACACAGTTGACCTAGCTTGACTCTGCAGCCATTGCCTTGTGACGGTTGCGACTGTCGGTGGCTCAAATTGTGCTCTTTGAAGGTTCACATGGTGGAGCCAGCAGGTGGCTCACTGGCCTCTTCCTTCCGTGACTTGGTTGCAGTTTTCCCGAGCGGGAATGCACCTTCATTCTTCACAAGATTGACCTCCAATTCTACCTTTGCCCCTCCTGCTCCTAACCCTGAAGCAATAGATAAGAAACAAGGAAATGGGAAAGGGGCAGTGGAACCCCCCTCAAAGGAAAACTCCTCAGACAGACAAGGAAATTTCACTCCTCACGACGTTCAACGTGGAGGCAGAGGTAACAATGGAAGAACAGGAAAAGGCAAAAACAAAACAAAAAAATATTTGCAACCCCAAAGCCAAGAAGACTCTAGAACTGGTCATCCAAGACCCATATGTGGTTGTTTACAGGGATTATATGCAAGAAAATGCAGTAATCTACAAATTCATGGGCATTTGGCCAATGGAGAAAGCTCAAAATGGATGGATTCAGACCAAATGGAAACCAAAGGGAGAAATCCACTTGCAATTGGGTTCTAAGGGTTTCTTTACATTTGTTTTAAATCTCCTGAAAGATAGAGACAGGGTCTTTGAAGAAGGGCCTTACTTCTTCAATTTCGTGGGTCTCTACATGATGTATTGTAAACAGAACCTCACCCCATAGAAAGAGGACTTCATAAGGGTCCGAGCTTGGGTTTGGCTTTATTATTTGCTTATGGACTACTGGGCTCCCACAGTCCTCAAAGGCATAGGAGAAGAACTAAGAGAATACATAAAGATGTCTGAGGGAACAAGAAATGGACATTATGCTTCCTACGCAAGAATTTGTGTCTACATAGACGTCTTAAGCACCCTACCAGAACTTATCAAGTTGATCTACATGGATGAATTTTGGCTGCAAATTATTGATCACAAGCACATCCCCTTCACATGCAGAAAGTGCCATGAACACTGGCATCTCTTCCGGGACTGCACACAGAACAAGACCCTTCAACTGATGAGTAAGCTCAAAGGAAGATGGAAGAACGGGGATTTACAAGGGTCGACAACAAGAACGGACACAATAAGAAAACATACATAAACTTAATTAATTAATTTAAAAAAAAACAACCCAAGGTAACTCAACGCAACAAATTTGAGGCACTGAATGCATCAATAAGAACAATTCCTATTCAGCTCCATGGAGGAGGAGCACAAGGAAAATGAGCAAACCCAAGGAAAGAAGAGGCAGGAAGACAAATAAATGGAACACAACATTAATGAAAACGATAAACTACAGGAAGACAAAGAAATGAAACAAGCCCAGGAAGCACCCACTCCAGAAGAAAACACCATTGAAGAAGCACTGGAAGGAGTTGAACTCTTAACGGTGGCGGAGGAACGGAAGAAAAAAGGAATAGCAGCGATTCTTGAAGACCAAATCCAAAAAATCGAAGAAGCGTATCTCCTACAGGAGGAAATGAAACAAAACTTAGGGAAATTTTCCACGAGAAAAGTTGTAGGCAATGGCATTCTAGCAAACCTAGATGTAGGCCAATACTACCCAAGAGGACCGAGTAGCAAAAGAGGAAGGAAAACTACCAGTCAAATTTTAGAAGAGCTGGGAGCTCGCCTCATCAATAAAGGAAAGGTAAAGGCCCTAACCCTATCCCCTCAAAGTTTTCAATGAATTACACTTCTTGGAATATAAGAGGACTTAATGGTACTAGAAAAAAATGAGTCTTGAAAAATAGACTCACTACCGACAAGCCTAACATCCTTATGACCCAAAAAACCAAGACTGACTTGGATAACCTCACTATGATCCAAAAAACATGCTTCAAGAGCTACAATTGCACGACAATTTCAACCACTGGAACGACAGGTAGCAAAATGAATCCATGAAAGAGCTCATAATTCGAATTCTCCTCCTCCAATGCCACCAAACACTCATTAACAACCATTCTAAAAATTACAGGCACTAATGACATTATATGTGTCACCAATATTTACGCCACCCACAAAGTGACAGAGAGAATCAACATGCTACAAAGAATTAGCAAGCTTTTGAACTCCTTCCACCACCCTTACAAAATTATTGCATGGGATTTCAACATGGTGGTCAACCCAGGGAAAAAAAGGGAGCATTTGGAAACTGGAAAAAGACTCTGAAGGTTTCTAGGCCACCATTGACAGTCTCCACATGATAGACATCGCTACGAAGAATGGAACCTTCACCTGGAACAATAGTCTAGGAGTAGAAAGACAAACTTCCTCTAGGCTGGATCGCTTCCTCCTCTCGGAGGAAATCTACCTCACCTCCTGGGAAACAGAGGCCAGGATCCTTCCCTAGGTTGGCACAGACCACTGACCCATATATTTGAATATCCACATCTCAATTGGACTGAAAAATAAACCCATCAGATTAGAAGCCTTCTGGTTCGACCATCTAAAATTCATGGACTCAGCTCCAAAATGGAATCAAAATGTATAAATTCCAGCAAAAGATGAAATTTATCAAAGCAGAGATCAAGGTATGGAACAAAAAAACATTCAGAAATATCACTTCGGAAAGAAAAATAAAAAAAATTGCTGAAAATAAAATAGGAGGCCCTCTAGCAACAAATTATAAGCAAGGGTATTAATGAACAAAGGAAGTTGGAGGAAATTCAACTCCAGAACAGCTAGGAGGAAAGGGTTTCTGAAGAGGAAAAATTGTGGCAACAGAAATCCCACATCAACTGGCTAAAATGCGGAGAACGAAAGTCTGCATTCTTTCACCTTTCAATGATTCATCACAGAAGACACAATAGGATTTTGTGCCTAAGAACCAGTGAGGGTAACATCATCCATGACCATGAGGAGATTGAAGCTGAACTCAACTAGTACTTTGGCACGCTCCTCACATAAACTTGCAAAGATAGGGAAAAGTATATAAAGGAAATAACTAAAACATTTCGACCATCCTCATGAAGTGTCACAACTAATTTCTTTTGAGAAAAGTCTCCTTGCAAGAGGTGGAGGAAGTGGTTATGTCGATGCCTAATGGAAAGGTTTCGGGCCTAGATGGTTTTACCATGGATTTATTCAAAGTCTATTGGCCCTTGATAAAGGAAGAGGTCCACGAATTAGTTGAGGAATCTCGCATCCAAAAATCAGTTCTAAAATGCTTGAATGCTACTTTCCTCACTCTGATTCCCAAATCGGAAGGAGATGACTCCCTGAAAAATTCAGGCCAATTGCTCTATGCAATGTTATCTACAAGATTATATCTAAAGTCTTGGCCAATAAGATAAATTTAATACTACCACTCCTCATCTCTCCACATCAATCTGGGTATGTGGAAGGAAGACAAATTCTAAACAACATTATTTTCTTGTAAGAAACCATTCACTCCCTCAAGGCCCAAAGGAAACGAGTATGATTATGCAGCTAGACATGTCCAAAGATTTTGAAAAAATTAGTTGGGAATAGTTGGGAATACATGAAAGGGGTCTTGGAGGCTTTTAGATTCCACAAAGACTGCATCAAATTGATCATGGCCATGGTCTCAGGTGCATTTTTTTCTATCCTCTTAAATGGCCCCCCCTCCCAAACTTGTATCCCTTCTTGAGGAATCAGACAAGGTGATCCCATTTCCCCTTTCCTCTTTGTTATCATGGCTGAGGGGCTAAGCAGATCCATCTCAGCAGCCTCCTCTAAAGAGGTCATTACCGGCATCAAGCTTTATGATTATGTTCCCCCCTCTACTCACCATCAATTTGTAGACGACACCCTCCTTATGGGCACCCCTAGCGACAAAGAAGCCTGCTCATTAAAAACCATTCTTTTTGAGTTTTCTGATGCCTCTCGAACTTCCGTCAATGTGGAGAAATAAAAATTGTTTTTTTCTCAATAACCCCCTACATATCCAAAGAAACATATCCATGATCCTAGACTTCAAGATCTGTAGGTTCCATTTTAAATACTTTGGTGTCCCTCTCACGGACAAGCCTCTGGCCAAATCCAATTGGGAGAACCAAACAACCAAATTGGAAAATAGACTAGCCAACTTGACTTTCTGGGCTCTAAACTTGGTTGGTCGTCTGGTGCTGGTTCAGTCAGTCTTGCAGGCCATACCCCACTATATGTACTCGGCCCTAGCCGCCTCCAAATTTATCTCCAGCAATATTAGAAATATCTAGTGGAACTTCCTTTGGAAAGGAATTGAGAGCAAGGGTAAAGGGCACTGGTTGCCTGGCAAAAAGTATGAAAACCTAAAAAATAAGGGGGTCTCAGCTTAAGAGACCCTGAAATTCTGGGAAAATAATTGGGGGCAAAAGCTTGGTGGAAATGGATAACAAACCCACACTCACCTTGGGGAAGGTTATGGAAATCTAAATATGCACCTTCCCATCACCAAGATATTATTACCAGAAAAATGGCTCAATCAAGGGATCTGTTATTTTGAACCAAGCCTGGGAAAATAGAGTAATCATCCAGAACCATTGTTTTTGGGAAATTGGCAACGAAGAAAAAGCTCTTTTCTGGGAAGATGAATGGTAACAACTCCTGAAGCTGAATCAAGAGAAATTCAGGAAGATAAAGATAAGCATGAAAAAATAGGGCAAGACGAAGGTAAAAAATTACTGGAAGCTAAACAATGGGGAAAAGGGATGGAGTGAATGGATTATTGATGAAGACTAGAATTACCAAAACTTCCCCTTTGGTTGGCAAGAGCTCTCAGACGAACTAAAGCAAAGACAAATACAATTAGAAATCAAGGAGGACAAGCTCAGATGGGGGAAGAACTCAACGTGGCACTTTGATATTAGGGAGGTCTATGGATATGCGATGTCTCACAACCTCGGCCCACCAGAGAGGAAATGAAAAACTCCGTGGGATAGAAAGCAATGGCCAAAAAATTCCCTATTCATTTGGCTAGTCACACACAATAAGATATTGACCTAGGAAAATTTAAGAAAGAAATGCTTTACTGGACCCTCTCGGTGCAACCTTTATGAAGAAGGTGAGGAAACTACAAACCATCTGCAAAATGAGTGCCCTTATGCCAACAACATCTGGAACTGGGCTTACTTGGTCTTTAAGGCCTCTAAAAGGGACCCCTCCTCCATCCTCAACACCATTGAGAACTGGAGATCATCTTTCTCCAATTAGCCCCTGATTAATAGATTTTGGAATCTCCTCCTAGGGATCATATCATGTTGGTCTCTCTGGAAGGAAAGGAACGCCATAACCTCCAGGAACATGAATAAGCAGGAATAAAGGGTTCTATCCCACATCAAACAAACTATTAGAGAATCGGTGCCCTATTCAAAGCTAGAGGCTCCCCCTAACACTTTGTCTTGGGAGGATCTTGGCATCTTATCTCTTCTGGACATTCCAACTTCCCTCATACCCATGGTCTCTCAGAAGTCTTCTTTGCAGGGATCGAAGAACTCCTGGTCACCACTGGAGACAAACACATTCAAGTTGAATTACGACGGGGTTGCGAAGGGCAACCCGGGTAGGGTCGGCTTCAGAGGTGTATTTAGAAATTTGCAAGGAAATATAATATGGATTTATGCAGGTAACTTGGGAACCACCACTAATAGTGTTGCAGAGCTTCATGCCATGGAGCATGGCCTAGAAATTTCCAGAATCCAAAAATTTTCACCCCTGATCAATGGGGGTGACTCTAAGTTGGCCAGTATTGCTAGCAGAAAATTGCAGCAAGGAATGGAAGCCTTTAGGGTGTCAAACAACTGGCACCTAAACAAAAACCTTAACAAGATAAAGTGCCACATCGACGATGAAACATGTATCCATTTTCAAGTTGTTAGAAGAAGTGCTAACTGTTTGGTTGACAGGTTGGCCAACGAAGGGACGGGGGGACCATAGAGTCTGTTCTCAATCGCTTGGCATGAATTCGAGGAGGGATGACTGCATCAACATTGCATGACCTTAAATGTAAAATATAATCAACCTGTGGATCCCACCAGAACTAACACAATTGGTCGCCACCCTCCTCTAAATAATACCATTATAAATGAATTTGTGGAAGATTTGTAATCCCGAGGTTCGAATGAATGCGAATGCAAGTTGGCAAGCCACTTCCCCCATGGTCCATCGTCCTTTAGTCACATCAATTCCACCTAGCTCTCTCTGGCATCATGTTGCAGCACCTCTGATTGCTCGCACTTACTCCACGCCTCCTGTCTTCACGCTCCCCCAGGCTCACCTTCCTATATTACCAGCCCTCCCCTGTCTTCAAACACCATGCTCTTCGTGGCTTTCCATTAATTTTTTTATCCCTCGTCGTTTTTCTATCTAGGTTTTCCCTCTTCAGTGTGGCCCTGAGACAAGTTTCATGCCACGCCCTTCCGCTGGAACAATATAAGCACCCCTCCTACCATGGGAGCCAAATCCTTGACCAAGCGAGATGCCCTTTCCTATGTTGTGGTTGTTAATCCTGACACCCATACACATATAGAAAACCTGGAAGGGAAAGCAAGGCATCTCAGATGCATGGTAAGCATGAAAAGTGTTGATCTAGAATTCGAATGGATTCGAATGAATCCCTGACCCGGGCCTCACTCAGGCCAGGGAAAACCTCTACAACAACACAATTGAGATATATTGGCGACTTAAAAGCGCCTTCGTCCTGACAATGCAATATCAAGAAAATATGACGAAGGCATTGGAGAACAAGATTGACATGATTTCAGACAAATTTTTGGTATACGTGGAAGTTGTTCATCATTGCAAGTTCGTCACTCGGGACACCCATCACTTTGTTATGCAAAAGAAATGCTCTCATGCCAGTGGGATTTTGCTGAGCATCAAGAAGGAAATGGAGGGAGCCTCCTCATGTGGCCCTCCAGCGTCGTCCACTTATGCAGGCAACACGAATGAAACACCCATTAGCTTGGATGATGCCCTAGATGCGGTATGAAGACCTCGACTATGGTAGACGGTTGGGGAGCCCGTTGGTGTGGTTAATATAAGCTATTGTTTTCAGTCCTCCTACTGCTTTCTGTTAAATGTCATATATATACCTACTTTTGTCAACTATATGCCTAGTATTGAATTTTATCTTCTCACTTATACGACTGCTATTGTTCACCTCTAGGTTTCCACATGTAAATTTTGTCTCTAGTCTTAGTCTGTAATTTTGTTACTTGTCTCAATCTGCAATTGTGTTCCAATCCTCCAAAGCTTTGGAAATTGTAAAAAGTAATCTCAGTGGAATATAAGCCTCGTTTTGTCAATACGGTGCTGAAGCATGGCTCACACCTAAAAAATTGTATTGTAATTAAGGTTTTCGCTTCTTAATATATTCTATCTTGCTTAAAAAAAGAAGCTTTGCATATTATACATGTTTTCTTTTTATTTTATTTTAATTTAGATTTTTATTTCATTACCAAGTGTAGGTTTTGATTTATTTGGATTACATTAGTAGATTATAAAGTTGAATTTTTTTTCCATCGAGCTAATGGACAGACTATTTTTCCATCCTAGACTACTAGCTCTGATTTTTGTTTTTGTCACTGCAAAGTCTAAATTTGGTTTTGCAAAGTTTTATGCATTTCCGGGAATGATATTTATGTATTTTGAATTATGCTCTTTGAATCTAGTGAGTTGTTATATGTACAACATGGATGAAGGTTTGGTTTTAATCAGAGTTGATCCAGATCTTAAGGGGAGGCCCCCAAGATCTGAAAAATTGAAGTGGATCTGAAAATACCTGCAAAATTAGAATGCCAGAAAAAAGAGAGAACAAAAAGCAAATAAAACCAAAAAGAAACTTGTTTTATTAAAACAAAGAATAATTGTAGAAGCTACATTGTGGTGGACAATCTATCCTTTTACAAAGTGAGGCTTCTTATTTATATCCTTTTTTGAGTTACAATACCATGGGTAGATACCATAGGTGGATACCATGGGTAGATACCACTTACAATACCATGGGTAAATTCCATGTGTGGATGAATACCATGGGTGAATGAATATCATGGATAGATATCACGTACAATACCATGGGTGGATACATACCATGGCTGAATGAATATCATGGATATATGTCACTTACAATATCATGGGCGGATAAACCATGGGTGTATGCCACTTTTCATTCGGATCATTCCTCCCTCCTTAAGAAGCAATGGTCTCCATTTCGTGAAGTTCCCTCTTGAAAAACCCTTTTTGAACATGAAGATCCCCTGAAGAGAAGGGTTTTGTGTGGTTAACCCATAACCGTGATGAACGAAGATCCGAGGACATATATGCCTTATAATTTTTGTGACCAACCGTGATACTGACAGTGTGCGGCCTAGAAAATGGACTTCGATGAAGTGTGGGTTTGTGGATGACCCAAAACCATAACGAACGAAGATATGAGGATAGAGATACCCTGTAATTCTTGTGACCAACTGTGTTACTAATAGTGTGTGGCCTAGCAAATGGACTTCAACGAGAAAGATTTTGTGCAGTTGACCCATAACCTCGATGCTAATTGTTGATGAAGTAGCAGGTGCCTACATAGCTTGGGGTGGGAGATCATGTCTCTAACTAACCCAAGCCAAATGCTGCTATGCTAAAAATGATGAATGTGAAGAAGGTGCCTACTAAAGCGGGGTGGGAGGGCACGTCTCCAAAGGGAACCCGCTCTTAATGTTGCTCCAGATTTAAAATGAGCATAACTCGATCAATATAACTCAGAATATGTATTATAACCTTTTTTTGGAAATGTAATGATCATTCTGCATCTTCCCATGTGTTTGAAATCTTGATCTGGAAACTAGATACTCTCATATTCGCGCTAGAACTGTCTCGTTGTCACAAAATTTCTAAAAAAAAAAGAGTTGATTTTAAATTAGGGATAACTCCCACGTCCGGACTCTGATTCGACTAATTTTTTTTTAAATCGGGTGATTTTTCAAGGGGAGATCATATCTAAAACCATTTCTCTGAAATTTTGCACTGAATACTGCAAAAAATTATAGGCGAGATGTCGTCCATGAATTCTCGTTAGAAAAATTTCTGCAACATTGTTGATTTTGAATCAACAATATCTCCCTCATCCGAACTCCAATTCGGCCGATTTTTTAGAGCATGTCTCCACAAATCCTTACCATTCACAACAAGCACTATCATTGTAAAATCCTTGTTTCTAATCTCTATTGATATTGCAATTCAAATTAACATTCACAACAAGCATTATCATTGTAAAATCCTTTTTTCTAATCCCTATTGATATTGCAATTAAAATTAACTATGGTATTGATCCTTGTATGGACATGTAAATGTAAATATGAAAAACACCATAAACAAATGTAAGTATGATTTAAATAATTGTTAATGATGCAATGAATCCTAATAAAATGCAAACCATGTGAAGTAAAATTATTCATAGGCATGATTCACAAAGTCTTTACCTTTAGCATTTTTTATAGTTTTAAGAGGCTTTTATAATCACTTTCGAAATTTTCTAAACATTTGATGATTATTGGGTATTTTTCCTATTCATCTAATTAGTGTATAATTGGTGGGCGACAATTGGGCCTCAAAAATGTAATTTCACCACTCTAATAATAAAATAATGAAAGACAATCGATGTTTGTGGTAGAAAAGGCAATTGCAGATGATCAATTACGTACATAAATGATGCGAAAAAATGATTAGAAAATAATCGATCCATGGCGATCTAAGGTTTGCAGCTGACCTAGGCCCAGAGACCGCCCGTGGCTCCTCCCACCATGCTCCTTCAGCGAGACTTCTCATATTTCAGTTTGGATGGGTTGTCCAGTAGGGAGGCTCTTGATGGGGGGACAATGGTCCCTCCCCCTTCCCATTCTCCTACAACCAATGCGATAGTGGGATCTAAAACCGATAGCTAGAACAGTCCAGCCATGCATCCAAACCCCACAAGGACGACTGAACCTCTCACAGACTCACAAGAAGACAAAGCAGCTCAGAATAAAACAACTTCGTCAACATGAATTCCCAAGGTAGCGGAAAGACCCAAGATCTACTTACCAACACAACGAATCAATGGAAAAATCCAATACATGAAGGAACATGCGCTCATCGGTAATTTCATTGGCTTCTGGCCCACTGAGAAAGTCCTTCTGGGTTGGGTCGCTTCAAAGTGGAAGCCAAAGGGGAAAATCACTCTCCAAATAGGACCGAAATGCTTTTTCAACATTATCGTCACATGCATTGAGGATAAGAATAAAATTGTGGGTTGGGGACCCTGCTTCTTCAACTCGGCAGGAATTTTCCTTAAAAACTAGGTGGAAAGATTCAACCTTGACAAAGAGGACTTCAGCTGAGCACCAGTTTGGGTCTAACTGTACTCCCTCCCTCAAGACTATTAGGATGATATATCTCTCAAAGACATTGGAAACAATCTACGATAGTTCATCAAAATTGCAGAAGAAACTAAGATCAATCGATATACTGCCTACGCTAGGATCTGCGTTTACATGCACATAGCCAACACCCTTCCTGACTCGGTAAGTCTTCTCCACGATGATAAACAATTGACTATGAACATGTGCCTTTTAGATGTCTCAAATGTCACGAGCATGGGCATCTCCTCAGAGATTTCCCCCTCAGTCAAAGCCAGAAAATCAACTCGGGCTTGGATGCCCAAGGTTCAGATGGTTTCACAAAGATCACTAGACGCAGACAACATGCAAGAAAACCACCATCTGCCCCAAAGGCCTCTCAACCTTCCACCAGCAACAACTTCGACATTTTAGCTAGTCATCCCTCCCAGAATGCCCCTACCTCTCACCTCCCGAGTCTCTGTTGAATGTAGACAATTCCCCTCCATAAGCTAGCAAACCGTTGTCATGTCCCCGCCACCCATCAGCACCCTTACCTCCTACACCGAACCCAGCTCAAAAATCACTTGAAAATCGGGTCAAAAAATGGAAAATAACAGAGCTGGAGCAAACCCCTTCCATGGATGAAGGGCCGAAGAGCATCTATTTTGGCGATCTTGGCATCCTAGGTCTTGAAGAAGCATGCAAAAGTAATAAATTTCACATGATTCCCACACAACACATCTAATGTCTCGAGAAAGTTCTCTCCAGAGCTCAATAATTGCCTACTCTTAGAATTCAAGGCGGTACCTTGATAGATACCAAAAAAATCGTGTAAGAATTTAGAAAAAGGGGCAGGTGTACTAATTTGCAACACCTCATCATCCTTTGGGGTTCAAGTGGTTGAATCGGGAAGATATCCCAAGCTAACCCAGTTCTACACTACCATTCCTCATAGTTCTCAATGAAACTAATCTCATAGAATATCAAAGGGCTAAACATCCCCTCCAAGCATCCACTGATCAAGAAAAGAATTTCCTAGGAAAATCCCACCATTTTCTTTATGCAAGAAACCAAATGTTCTAGTACCACCTTGAACACCATTTTCTCAAGGTTAAGGAATGGCTGCCACACTATCTCTGTAGATGCACTTGGTGCCTCAGGAGGCCTAGCTATGGCTTGGAACCCTATCCAAATCACTCTGACCAATATTCACGCCTCTCGCAACTTCATTTAGGCCACATTCCATATTATAAGTGCCAACATTCATGGCCATCTCACTAATGTATATTTTCCCCAACCAATAGCACAAAATATATATCTCCTAGACTCTATTAAGAGGATGAACTCTCATCAAACCCACCCACTCTACATTCTGGGCGGGGATTTCAACATGGTCATCAACTTGGAGGAAAGAAAGGGAGGATGCTCCACGCTTGAAGCAGACAACTACAGATTTAATGAGTTTATTCAAATCAACCAACTCATCGATCTCCAAACTTCCATTGGAATTCATACTTGGAACAACCGTCGAGGAGGATCTCACTAAATAGCTTCGCTCCTTGACAGATTCCTCATCTCGGACAACTCTATCCATCTAGGTGGTGACCTTGACTACACCATTCTTCTCGCTTCAGGATCTGATCACTAGCCCATCCAATTGCAATGGTCTTGCCTTGGCACATCAAGCAACATGCCCTTCCGTTTTGAACAATTTTGGCTAACTCATCATGGTTTCAAGGATTTTGTTACTAATTGGGTGCGCAACATTACCCTGCAAATGGAGTCCAAAATGTTTCAATTTCATCATAAACTCAAAACTCTCAAAGTCAAGCTCCAGCAATGGAATCAATCATCCTTTGGCAACACCTTCAACAATCAAACAAAGTTGGAAGCTCAGATGACCTGTCTCCGACAAAATATCATTCTAGAAGGTCGCATAGACACACTCGCGGACCATGAGGCAGATCTAATGGGGAAATTGGAAGATCGGAGGCAACATGAGGAAATTCTCTGGAAACAAAAATCCAAGATTCGATGGCTCAAAGAAAGGGGAAAAAACAAAAAAAAATTCCATCACTCTACCATCTAGTGCCGAATGCTCAATCACATCTCAACACTCAAGAATGAACATGGGGACCGCTTGGAAGCACATGACGACATTGAACATGAGCTGTTGGATTATTTCAAGGACATTCTCAAAGAACTCAACATAGATCGCCAGCCCGCTATCAACATAATCACCAAGCATATTCCAAAGATTGTCACAGAATATCACAATCAGATGTTTCTATGACCCACCTCGTTGCAAGAGGTTGAATAAGAAATGATGCAGCTCAAAGATGGGAAAACTCCAGGTCCAGATGAATTCACCTCCAAATTATTCCACTTATTCTGGGATGTGATCAAGCAGGAGGTCTGGGACCTAGCTGCAAAATCCAAAATCATGCATTGGGTTCTACCGGCACTCAATGCCACCTTTCTCACGTTGATCCTGAAAGAGGAACAGGCTGCCACGTCAGGTAAGTACCACACCATAGCCCTTTGCAATGTCATTTATAAGCTCATATCAAAAGTGATTGCCAACAAGATTAAACCTCTCCTCCCACTGCTCATATCACCGGAACAAACGAGATATGTGGTGGGTCGACAAATTCTGGATGGTATTATCCTCACGCATGAAGTCATTCACTATCTAAAAGTGTAGAAAAAGCCAGGTATGCTTCTCAAGATCGATCTATCAAAATATTTGGACAAGCTCAGCTGGACTTACATCCGCCATGTGCTCTTTCCATTTAGCTTCAGCCCCACTTGTTTCAGATGGATCATGAGGATTCTCTCCTCTCCCTTCTTCTCCATTCTGGTCAATGATTTTCCCTCTCCCACCTTCACTCCCTCAAGAGGTATCCCTGAGGGAGATACTCTTTCCCCTTTCCTATTTGTCCTCATGGCAGAAGGGTTGGGTCGTTTAATTCATCAAGCTATTCACACTCAAACTCTTAGGGGAATCTCTATTCACAATAACCCACCCCTCTCCCATCAACATTTTGTGGACGATAACATGATTTTGGGCCATCCCTTTGTTAAGGAAGAAAACTCCTTTAATTCATTGCTCGATTGTTTCTCTGAAGCCTCCGAAACCACTATCAATGCCAAAAAATCACAACTCTTTTTCTTCAATACTCCTGCTTTCACTCAATGCAATATTTTGTGTATCCTAGGTTTTACCATTGCCAAGCTCCCTTCAAAATACCTGGGAGCCCCGCTCATTGACTCTTCCATCAAGCATACTTATTGGAAGGAGCTTCTAGACAAATTGGAAGCAAGATTATCTTCTTGGACCCACCTTGCTCTCAACATTTCTAGTCGTCTGGTGCTGATCAAGTCTGTCCTCCAATCCATGCCGCTCTACCCTTTTTCAGTGTTGGCTACTCCAAAATGTGTGCTGAAATCCATTTGTAATCTGCAATGCACCTTTCTATGGGTGTCAAGAAGTACAACAAGAAATGGGTCTTAGTTAAATGGTCTGAGGTCTGCTCACCCAAATATTCTAGAGGATTGGGTTTGAGGGACCCTGAGCAAAGAAAAATCATCATGGGAGCACATATTTGGTGGAAATGGGTGTCCAATCCTCATAATCCCTGGGCCTATCTCTAGGCAGCTAAATATGAAAAAAATTGGCCTTATGAGGATCTTATTGCTACAATTTGGAAATTGGAGGCTCCCAAATCTAGAAATATTCCAATCAACACAAGTTCCTTATCCAATCTCACAGTTTTTGGGAAATTCATTTAGGATCCCAAGCTCGCTTTTGGGAAGACTCGTGGCATCAGTAGCATAGACTTGTAACACTCTTTCAAAAACCTCGGTGGCAATCAACTCTTCACGACAGGGAGAAAATTCAAATCAAGCACTTTTGGACATCGCTGAACACTCAGGAATTTCACAATTGGCTTCCCACTACTCAATGGAAAGAAAATTGGCATGATGAATCCCAAGATGACATATGACTGGAACTTGTAAAAATGAAAATTCGATGTCTCGATGGACCAAATATTCTCAGGTGGGGTCATGCTCCCCAAGGAGTTTTCACTACCAAGTAAGCCTATCAACTGCTCCATCCATCCGATCCAAATCAAGCTGATAAAATTTGGTCAAAAATATGGAACACCAGCGTTTGGCCCAAAGTCTCCACATTCCTCTGGCTTCTCAGCAAGCGCCACATCTTCACTTGGGATAATATTCGAAAAAAAGGATTCATTGGCCCTTCACGGTGCCCCCTATGTCATAATCAAGTAGAAACCATGTATCGTCTATTGGATATGTGCCCCTTTGCAAGCACTCTTTGGGACAGAGTCGCCACTCTTTTCCGTCCAACCAACAGAAGACACAGTGATGTCACTAATATGATCCATCATTGGCAGAAGGTCCCCTTTAGTAGTAATCTCCTCAACTCGCTCTCGCTACTCATCCCTGGGCTATTTCTTTGGAAAATTTAGAAGGAGAGGAATAAAAAAATCTTCAAAGATCTAGAAACGCCTCAAGAGATTGTCTGGATCAAATTTTGCAACAACATAAAGGAAACCTTAGCCTTGCGTCAGTGGATGAACTCAGATCTCCCAACCCTATCCTCAGAATGCCACATATGGGCCAATTGGAACCTCACTATCCCTTGCAATTCCACAGTCTCTCCTTATTTCAGCACCCCTTCTTAATCTCCAAGATCTTGGAGGCCTCCTCCTACGGATCTCTACAAACTCAACTTTGATGGAGCCTCAAAAGGAAATCTAGGCGAAGCTGGTTTTGGTGGAATTTTTCGTGACTCTGAGGGGGTTCCCTTGTTGATTTTATTTGGATCCATAGGTTTGGATAACAACAACTCGTTCGAGCTGGAGGGACTTATCCAAGGTCTCAACCTAGATCGAGAGAATGATCTCTTTCCTTGGAGGTGTAAGGGGATTATCATATCATCATAAATGTTTCTTAGCATCTTCTTCATGGGTCTTTATCCTCCAAAATCTCAAAGAGATGGTGTTTAGCCTCTAGACTGGAAAATTTGAAACATTGGCTTCAAATCCACAAAGCCATTACCTTTATGCATGTTCGTAGATAAGCAAACGAAGTAGCAGATCTCTTAGCCAACAATGGTGTGGAACAAGACTCTCCTTTCTTCTCCAGAATAGTCCACTCCATCTTCGATGAATCTCTGCGCATAGATTGCAATCATCTAGTCCTTAAATATCTTCAACCCTCGGGTGCGGGTGCTTGACATGTATTGTAAAAACAACCACCCATTTCATCGACGCAGGGGCACCTGGCTGGACAAAACAGAGGCTCATTCACTCCGACGCATGTAGAACTTAAATAAGGTTGACATGGGAGGGCATCAACACTCCGCGGCATTCACTCCCCCTCCCTTGGCTTTCACACCTTCTACTTGGCCATTAATGGTGGATGGAACTGATGATTTCCAATTCAATTTTCATTTATCCATCCCTGCAGCTCTACTTTGTTACTTCTCCTCCACTTGTTGCTTCGCTAACCGTCTGGCTCCCTCTTTGCATCTGACGTCTTCTCAACAGATTCTCCTCCCCACTACGACTATGCCACATTGCCGTCAAATTCACAAGCATCATGGAGGTGGTATAGACTCCCCCTCCCGCGCTCCGGCCCTCGGTTCCTCTGCGCATACTCTTTCCCTCTCTATTTCCCTTGACAACCCGAAGGTTTTCGACCCTTTCTCTCCCTCCCCAACGCTCTCTGCCCAACTTCTGGTTCGTCTCTTGGAAGAGCAGCACCATGACATTGGCTCAAGAGGTAGAAAGAGGCCTCGCAAGTCTAAAATCTCACGCACCCCTTCCCATCTTCCCCGAAAATTCATTGGTCTCCTTGTCAAAAACTCGTAAGATGACTTGAGCTTCCCTTCTTAAGGCACCTAGAAAAAAGAGGTAGCTGCAGACAACATTGCTCACACAATAACTGCCAAGCAGCCCAAGATGGTCTTCTCTTTGACTCCGGAGCCTGAGCCCCAGCTCACAAAGGAGGACATAGAGACCCTGACTGAATACGACTGCTTCATGACTGAGGAAAATCTACATCAGGTGGAAAATGATGCACATAATTGGTAGATGCAGTTCCTTAGCTCTCTTATATCTCAGTTTACATAGGCTCATCTCTATTTTTTACAACTATTTTTGTTTCTTCTTGCAAACTTTTCTACTCCTAAGCACATTAAAGGTTGGTTTCCCCTTGAAGGGCAGTGAAAATTTTGGTTTTTTGATCAGTTCTTATCGAACAGGGGTTGGCTAGTTCAACAACCACCTGTCCTAAAGCTCACTTTGTATTTTTGTACATATTAATAGAAATTAGCCTAACTTAGAAAGAAAAAAAAATGAAAGCTTCAATAGAATATAAGATGTATACAAAGGAGAAAGCTTTATAAACAATTGAGTATAATTTATTTTTTCTTTAATATATACAAATTTACACATGAGTATAATCCTAAAGCATATTATGTATACCCCGGATGAAGGTGCCCATAAGTGATCAAGCCAGCAGCCACCTGGCCGCGCCATCATCGGGCATCCATTATCATCACGAGGAGGCACATGGCCCCAGCGCGGTTAATAAAATCTGTGGGGCATGGGTGATATTAACTCCACCACCCTTGAACCATCTGTCGCGTCCTTTTGGCACCTTGTGAGCATTAACGTCATCCTCTACGAATTCACTCTTCCATCTACGCCTTTACTCCTCCCGCAGCCATATATGGACAATGGAACTATATCTGTGACATTCTCCTTTGGCCTCTTTGTCATTCTCCGTTTCAGTTCTGTCTCCTCTTGCGCCAATTGTGCTCTTGCCAAAGCCCTACATCATCCCTTTTCTGAACGACTCTCTGTCACACTACATGTCCTCCTCCTCTTCCTCCTTCACATTCCTATAGCTCTACTTCAGCCATGCCCCATCGCCATCGCATGCAGTACCCCGACTTCCCATCCCGTCCTCCCATTCACGCCATGACCGATAGAATTGTGGACTTGTCTCTAAATCTGGTTGCGCCTGAGGTACTGGATCCTCACAGCCTCTCTGCTCACTTGTCCATGCACCTTCCTGAAGCCTCTATTGAGCCCTTTGGCTCTCGCTCCAGGAAACGACTACGTAAATCCACCATCACCTCTGCCTCCCTTAATCTTCCATGCAAAATGGTGGCTCTGCCGGTTAAGTTAACCGACGCCTCGAACAGTGATGGCAGATGCATCTCCGATGAAGATGGCAAGGACTCTGAGACATGTGCTCGCTTGACCTACTCTCCGTCGTTGGACGCCCAGTTGTCCAAGCTGGAGGACAACATCTCCAAGTATAGGTGTCGCATCAAGGAAGTGTTGGAAATGTTGTCATTGATGGCAAAGGAGATGAAAAAGGAGGAGCACTTGAAACATCAGTCAAGGAGCAGAGGAGGAAAAAAGAGAGGTAGCAGAGATTAAAAAAAGAGAAGTAAGGAGTAGCATCAGTCAAGGAGCAGAGGATAGCAAAGAAGCAAAGAACTATTCAAGGTGCAGAGTGGGTATCTTTAAGTGTTTAGCATTGCATAGGTATGATGAGACTCTGTAATTGGGAGTATAAATGGCTCCTATGTGAAATTATGTTTAACTCTGTACATGGATTTACTGTGGAGTATAGTGTGTGAGGTTATATATATACTAAGGAAATTACAGTCATAATAAAGTGAACCCGCAAAGGAAATTGTGAAATCAGGTGATGGCACAGTAATAATTGTATGGGAAATGCTCTGAATGAATTTCTGTGTAGAGGTTTTGTATATGATAAGGTTGAATCTCATTCGGGCTCGACTGTAGGTTTGAACCACCTAACTTGCATATAAAATTGGAAGCCATCATACGATGGTCAAGCCATTGAACGCTGTGGTCGATATTGGTGAAGTCAAGTTTAAAACTTCTGGGTTGAAGTATTAAATTGATTTGATATGTTACGAATTTGGGCTGGATTCATATAATCTATTTTATGAAGAAATTATGTATTTCATGGTGAATGCACATTACTGTGGAAGTGAGTAGATGGAAAAATCCAATGCGTGCGTAGCCTTTTGGAGTATCACATTGCAGAGATTGTGAAATTAGATCGATGGAACAACACTGGGGAATGGTGCCTCAAAGGCACAGGAGTGGAAACCTTTATGGTGCGACGGCTGGATCAATTTTAAGGCTCTGTCTCACACACTAGAACTCGGAACAGAACGTTACCGTGAAGTTCTAGGGTTGAATTTATATATGAATTTTATTGTAATGGGATTTACATTGAGGTCACAAGAATATGAAGATCGAAGGTGTGTTTGGTGCAACTAGAGCACGAAACCAAATCGAAAGGTTCGGTTTGTAAGAGGATTGTATAAATGCGTTGATCAAATGACTAAGGAATTTTAGAAAGCAGAGGAGTTCTAGTCTATTTGAACCAGCGGAAGACCAAACAGATTGACCCTTGGATCAACCGATGGAATGGTTGATGGCAGAGTTCGGCGAAATGGTGCATTGAGGAGTTAGACAGAACCAGGAGTGAGTAGCCGGAACCATGAGGTATGAACAGTGACAACGGGTTTGGAACACCACACGGTTTTCATCGCACCGCCTTCGTAGGGTAAGCGGTATTCAAGAATTTGGAGCGATTCCATTGACTGCCTGACACGTGGCCTCAAGCGGTTTGGAGAAACCACTCTCATCGCGCATTATCATTCGTGCATCTAAGCCAAGCGATATTCGTCGGATTACACGGGGCAAGGCGACGTGCTCTCTGCCGTCGGATGAGAAGGGAAGTTAAGCATTGGGACCCGCTCCATCACGTGAACTCGGAGAATTAATTCTCGTGCTGTTTGGTTGCGCGATAATTCGTTATGCTCGTTGGATCACTGAAAACGAAGTGACATCATCACAACCGTTGGATGGACGTGATGGTTTACGAGGTATGTATTAAGGGTGTGGGACCCGATTTCCCTTCGCATTCTTGGTCCAATATACGTTGTTGTGTT
Organism: Pinus albicaulis; assembly: GCA_034641835.2. Lineage (NCBI taxonomy): Eukaryota > Viridiplantae > Streptophyta > Pinopsida > Pinales > Pinaceae > Pinus > Pinus albicaulis. Next base: position 1,879,170 of record MU968403.1, on the reverse strand, counting down.
ATGCTGAGGTCTTAACCCCCAAGTCGGAGATTAAATATTGTTGTAGGGCCCGAAAGGTTATATGGATATATATTACTGCTGGGTTTTAATATAAGTCAGCAACGCGTTAATGTTTGTAACAATTGAAGTGGGGAATATATTTTATGAGGAAACCATGAGCATGTAAGAGTATATTTATGTTCATATATATATAATGTTGATGCGTCAGGGTTTAAACCAAAGTCAAGGATACTATGCAGCATTTCAAATCACTGGGTAGAAAAATGTATAATATATTGGTATATTACGTTTATATAAATGTCGTGAGCCAATATTACATTTGTTCTAAACCAAGCATATAAGTGCGAAGGTCGAGGGTTGGATATTCATGTGAAATGGGTAATAACACATATGATAACTGTAAGGAGTTCTAATGGACATTTGGTTTATAACCTCTTAAAAGGAAGCTTGCACATTATTGAAGAGGGAGGTTTATAATATGGTTGCATAACCATAGATGTATGAGAAACTATCAAAGCTTCCACATAGTTCTAGAGTATCCAGATATGTTTATTGAAATTGCCAGTTCAGCAGTAGAATGATAAATTGCACAAATTGAGAAAAATTGAGGCCCGAAAGTTGGAGATGCATGGTTATATGCATAGAAAGAAGAAAAATCTGGGACTAAACTTGGAAAAGCAGTTATACATGCACATGTGCACACAATTGCAGTAAAAAACAGAGTATGCAGAACAGTTACATGACAACTGCAGATACACAAGTACAGTGAACAGGAATATGCACAAGAAAGAATTTGAAAAGTGTACAAGCACAGAAAATTAGAAAATATGCAGAAGACAGTGAGCAGAAAAAGACAGACACAATCAAAGAAAAGACAAGTCCAACAAAGCCAAAGGCCAAAAAAATGGGCTGAGTGAAATTGTATTTATGTAACTGAAAGTGTAAATGTAAATGTTGTAATTAATTTTTTATTGTTTGTGATGCATTGGCAAGTCTCCAGTAGGAAAACAAAACTCCCACTGTAATATTGAAATTAATGCATATTGTTATTTTTCTGAATGAGCGGGTAAAAGAAATGAGAAGGCAGAAGGAAAAAAGTCAGGACTATTCACTTCAAATTCCTTGAGGAATGTAAAGAGTCATTTGATGAACTCTATATATAATATCACATTGATATGCACAAAGAAGTAAGAAAGGTTAGAAAGAGTGAGTGAAGAGAATGCATAAATGAAGCAGTGAGGCAGAGAAGAAAGAGGAGCTAAGCAGAGAAGAAGGAGGAGCTGAATAGAGAAGAAGGAGAAGCTGATAGAGAATCTGAGAAGATGCAGAGATGATACAGGAAAGATATGAGAGTTGATGAACAGCAGAGTAGATGGAACAGAACAGAGTTGATATCCAAGGTAAATCAACAAGTTTTTTTCTTTTGAAAGAGTAAGGAAGTTGGAGCTTCCCTATCAAGTTGTAGCTTGATAGATTTCAGTTGGAGCTGACTGAGGTAGGAGACTCTTGTAGGTTGGTGCTTGCAGAAAATAGATGGGAGTTGTTGCTTCCACATCAAGTTGTAGCTTGATAAAATGTCAGTTGTAGCCGACTGAGGTTGGAGCCTCCTGTAGGTTGGTGCCTGCAGAAAATTAATCGGAGTTGGAGCTTCCTTGCAAGTTTTAGCTTGCAGAATTGAGGTAGGAGCCTCCTGTAGGTTGGTGCCTACATAAAATTAGTGGTGAGAGGGAGTTGGAGCTTGCCTTTGCATCACAACAATAATAAGATGTGGTTTTCTCCCTTTATGGGTTTCCACTTATATCTAGTGTCTCTGTGCATGATGTGTATGTGTTGATATGGTTTATCTCATCTGCTTAATACTTGCTGCTCTCATATTAAGTCTAATGTTACATTATATTAATACTAACTGCTCACATTCTAAGATTACTCACATATTAAGTTGAACATGAAATGAAGGTGTTAATAAGTTTTAATGAAAAGATTTAAAAGTCCATGAATGTGTTAAACTGATTCACTCCCCCCCTCTCAGTTTAACTAAAGGTTCAACAATTGGTATCAGAGCGGGTTCCTTTGGTGTAAGCTTAATAGCTTGAAGGAGATATGGTTAAGTCATGGACTATCAAAATGTACCTGTGTTAAATACAACAAACTTTCTTGAATGGAGAGAGAAGGTTAAGACAGGATTATTGGCTTATGAACCTGATGTATGGAAGCTTGTATGTGCACAGACTCCTCCACGGTGAAAGAACAACAGAGGAATGCCAAGGCAAAATGTGTGATATATGAAAGTCTTCATAACAAGGACCTTGAGTTGATAATGGATCTAGACTCTACAAAAGAAATCTGGGACAGATTGTATTTCATGCATGGAATAGACACAGAGGACTGCATTGTCAAGAAGGAGAAGAGAATTAAGAAGAAGAAAAATTCAGGTCAAAAGGAAAATATTCAATCAAATGAGGTACCTGCTAGTGTGAATGGTAGTGAGAACCATTAAGAAATTGTAGCTGAAGAAAAAGCCAAACTTGACACAGCCTTGACTGAAATAGGAAGATTGAAGCATGAAAACAAAGACCTGAAGACATTGGTGCAAATTTGTGATGAGAAAGAGTATGAAGATAAGAAAGAAATTGTTAGCCTGAAGACTCAACTTGAAGAAGCACGGAAAGTAGAAGATACTCTGCTGCAACAAATGAGAGAGAAAAATCTGGAATGTGAAAAATTGGAAGAAGAAGTAGTGAGCTTGAGAAAGAAATTAGAAAAGGCCCAAAGAGACTTATTAATGAATACTCCTCAGATGACAAGCTCTGGACAGTTGCAACAGATTCTAAAGGCTCAAAGATCTCCTCTCATAAAGGCTGGGATAGGATATGTAGGAGAAACTAGTAAGTCCCAGATAGAAGATAATAGGAGAATCATTTTTGTAAAAGCTATAAAGAACAGTGAAACAACTCAGCAAATTCCTACAGAAGAAGAAGCCAGCAAGAACATGAGTTGCAGAGAAACAAATAGAATCAAGAAGTGTTGAGTAATCAGCTCCAAAAATAGAAGAAAAGAGATGTAAACGCCTTAGAAATGAGCCACTTCGAGGGGGCAACCTCCAATACATTACATAAATGAACAATTCTTGGATGATACAATTTACAAAACCTCCTTTCTATATATAGGAGTCCATGGGGCCATAATGTAATCCTAGTGGGCCACAATGTAATCCTAGCCGACCTAACAATAATAATTTAAGGGCACAATAATAACAAAATGGGGGTTACAAGGGTACAATAATAACAATAAGGGTTTACACTAACAATAATAAGGGGCTATACTAGTGATATAGGGACCTAACATGCCCCTCTCCTTCAAAAAAGTGTTGTCCTCAACACTTGAGTAGCTTCGGGTGCTTCTGTATAAAATTCTCATCCTCCCATGTAGAATCTTCAGTGGGTAAGTTCTTCCACTTGATGAGATACTCTGAAATTGATCTATTCCGTAGTTGTCGAGTTCTTCCACTTGAAGAAGCACGGACAGTAGAAGATACTCTGCTGCAACAAATGAGAGAGAAAAATCTAGAATGTGAAAAATTGGAAGAAGAAGTAGTGAGCTTGAGAAAGAAATTAGAAAAGGCCCAAAGAGACTTATTAATGAATACTCCTCAGATGACAAGCTCTGGACAGTTGGAACAGATTCTAAAGGCTCAAAGATCTCCTCTCATAAAGGCTGGGATAGGATATGTAGGAGAAACTAGTAAGTCCCAGATAGAAGATAATAGGAGAATCATTTTTGTAAAAGCTATAAAGAACAGTGAAACAACTCAGCAAATTCCTACAGAAGAAGAAGCCAGCAAGAACATGAGTTGCAGAGAAACAAATAGAATCAAGAAGCAACATGAAAGAATAGAGAATGAGAGGATGAAACAATCAACTGGTAAAGGCTCATATGCTCCTAAGGATGAATTGAACAAATTCGGAAGATGTCAAAGGAAGTTCCTCCCTCCTAGGAAAAATAGCACATGTTTCTCTTGTCATAAGCCAGGACATAATGCAGCATATTGTAAGACAAAGCCAATCCAGTCCAACCAGCAAAGGATGCAGCAAAAGAGAAGAACCCCTCAAGCAAGAAAATGGAAAAGACAATCTTTCACCAGGTACACAAATCATTTCCATGGCTACTGTTATGCATGCAATAATTTTGGACATAAAATTGTTGATTGTAAAATGTATTCAAGAAGGGGAACAAATTATTATACATCAACTCAAATGTACTTTGAAAAAATAAGATGTTATGTATGCCTCAAGCTTTGCCACAAAGAAAAGGACTGTAAACTACCATATATACTAAAGAACTCTAGAAAAATGATGGAAACAAAGCAAATCAAACAAAACTATGAATTTAAAAGAAGTGCAGACACTATGAAGAACCCTAATAAATTATGGAGGGAAAAGAGAAAGGGGGAGTCTATTATCTCAATAACATAATGAATCCTCCATAGTCTCAGGGGGAGCTGCTCTAGGAAGCAAAGCACAAATCCATCCAGTGAAAAATATGAAGCAACATCCCAGGGGGAGAGCAGTTCATATATAGACCCCATGAAAGTATTCTAAGAAGAGCACCTTAGAATGAGAATGACTATAAGATCAGGAAGGGAAAAGAAAAAATCCTCTAACAAATAACTATAGAGGAAGAAGATTATTTAGCTGACAGATTGATGAAAGAAGAGAAGGCAACAAGAAACCATGGTAGTAGAGAGAACATCAGTCATGAACCTGTAGAACTAACAGTGAATCACATTAAGAAGGATGAGTAAGAGGAGTGCCTATCATCATTATGTAATTACATCATTCATCTATGAAAAGTCCCCTTGGAGGAGTGCAGTTAAGTAAGTGATAAATCTCTGAGTGATCTGCCCATGAAGATTCCAAGTAAAAAAATTGAATATGCCTTCCCAAAGATCTTTATATTAGAACAGTTGAATTGATTATAAAGCAGCAATGATTCTGGAACAGTTCTAGAAAGATACATGCAATGGCTTTCCTTTGACCAGAATGACAGAATAAGAAAATGGTTAATAATGATAAGATCAGTTTCAGGATATTGATGACTGTTGGTGTGAACAGTGGAAAGCTCAATAGTATAATTTATGAAGGATGTCTTAATTATGGGTAAATGTGCAAGCTAAAGTGAAATCTCTGCATATTTTATCAAGGTAATATCAATTGGTACTTGGTGCAAGCAGCATGCCTATCAACTAAATATCAAGTGTTATTAGTGGAGTAGCAGTATGGTACAGGTCCTCAGGATCAAAGGATTATAGCAAAAGAACCTCAAGGTAATATTCCCAGTATTATCTGCATTCAGCATGAAAAGGTCAGTAGCAGAGCACAAATAACATTATCTTGCTTACACTTGAAGTAGTATATTGAGCACCGAAGCAATATCTTTTTCTATATATAATTTCATGCCTTCCTGAAGTTGGTACATGTATATCTTCAAGGCCTCTTTCTTAATATTAGTTACAAAACTGTGTGAAGTCTGTTTGCTGAGTTTTCAATTAAACATCTTGAATATTCTTTTGTGGAAGTTCATTCTGATAGAACAGTCAAAGTATCTGAAGAATAAAGGACTAGCTGTGATTACCATCTGAAGCTCAAAACTTTTTTTAAATCATCTAAATCCTACTTCAGCACAAAGGATTTACTGGTAATCCACCTTTAAAGAGAGATTGATTATTGACATACATACCCATTATGTCATAAATAAAACTGCATGGTTGATAAGTGAAACTGACCAATACAATGAAGGGTTTGTTTTGAAAACACATTGTACAAGAAGGAAAGTCAGTTGGCCTATAATATTGAAAGATATTGCCTATTCTTATAGTAAGCTATAAGCTCTAGTTTGATTCATTGTTCACAACAGCAACAAGGACCTTTCAGTCTTTAAGTGTATTATCCCTGTCAGCAGTCTAGCACAAATTACAAACAACAGGTAGTACAGGTGAACCACAACAACAAAAGATATATTGGCATCATAACAACTGAACAGATGTTGTCTACAGATGTGTATTATAGAAGAAGACTTATCTCATCTACAATATTTCTCAATAGAAATGTATTGGCACACTACATCAGATATAGACTGAAGTATAGTTGAAGCAAGCCTGATATGTCACTTGGAGCATTCACAATCTTTAAGTCTTGATCCAATAATGCATCTCTTATTATACAAGTCTGATTATATATGGCTGTCATCACCTACTCTTTATACAAGTGCAAGGAGTCTATGCTTCGGAATGGTATCGACTTAATGTGTATAGACAAGTTCAATAATCCCCAAAAGTGTTCTCTCAACAACTCTTTTACACCAGTTTGGAGCAGCAGGGTACAAATTCAGAAGAAGAAGATCTAAACACAAATCAGAGAGAAGAAATGCAAACACAGAAACTACACTGAGAAATGTGCAACCCTTTGCCATTGATGTCAAAGGGGGAGGAAAAGCAGGTAATAGAAGAAAGGGTCTTCTAAAAGAAGCTAGGTAGAGGAAGACTTGGAGGAAGCATTGGATTATCGGTGGATGTGTTGCCATCAATGCCAAAGGGGGAGATTGTTGGAAATGTTGTCATTGATGGCAAAGGAGATGACAAAGGAGGAGCACCTAAAACATCATTCAAGGAGCAGAGGAGGCAAAAAGAGAGGTAGCAGAGATAGCAAAAAGAGAAGTAAGGAGCAACATCATTCAAGGAGTAGAGGATAGGAAAGAAGCAGAGAACTATTCAAGGTGCAGAGTGAGTATCTTTAAGTGTTCAACATTGCATGGGTATGATGAGACTCTGTAATTGGGAGTATAAATGGCTCCTATGTGCAATTATGTTTAACTCTGTACATGGATTTACTGTGGAGTATAGTGTGTGAGGTTATATATATACTAAGGAAATTACAGTCATAATACAGTGAACCCGCAAAGGAAATTGTGAAATCAGGTGATGGCACAGTAATAATTGTATGGGAAATGCTCTGAATGAATTTCTGTGTAGAGGTTTTGTATATGATAAGGTTGAATCTCATTCGGGCTCGACTGTAGGTTTGAACCACCTAACTTGCATATAAAATTGGAAGCCATCATATGATGGTCAAGCCATTGAACGTTGTGGTCGATATTGGTGAAGTCAAGTTTAAAACTTCTGGGTTGAAGTATTAGATTGATTTGATATGTTACGAATTTGGGTTGGATTCATATAATCTATTTTATGAAGAAATTATGTATTTCATGGTGAATGCACATTAATGTGGAAGTGAGTAGATGGAAAAATCCAATGTGTGCATAGCCTTTTGGAGTATCACATTGCAGAGATTGTGAAATTAGATCGATGGAACAACACTGGGGAATGGTGCCTCAAAGGCACAGGAGCGGAAACCTTTATGGTGCGACAGTTGGATCGATCGTAAGGCTCTGTCTCACACACCAGAACTCAGACCAGAACGTTACCATGAAGTTCTAGGGTTGAAGTTATATACGACTTTTATTGTAATGGGATTTACATTGAGGTCACAAGAATATGAAGATCGAAGGTGCGTTTGGTGCAACTAGAGCACAAAACCAAATCGAAAGGTTCGGTTTGTAAGAGGATTGTATAAATGCGTTGATCAAATGACTAAGGAATTTTAGAAAGCAGAGGAGTTCTAGTCTATTCGAACCAGTGGAAGACCAAACAGATTGACCCTTGGATTAACCGATGGAATGGTTGATGGCAGAGTTCGACGAAATGGTGCATTGAGGAGTTAGATAGAACCAGGAGTGAGTAACCGGAACCATGAGGTATGAACAGTGACAGTGGGTTTGGAACACCACACGGTTTTCATCGTACCGCCTTCGTAGGGTAAGCGGTATTCAAGAATTTGGAGCGATTCCATTGACTGCCTGACACGTGGCCTCAAGCGGTTTGGATAAACCACTCTCATCGCGCATTATTGTTCGTGCATCTAAGCCAAGTGATATTCGTCGGATTACATGGGGCAAGGCGACGTGCTCTCTACCGTCGGATGAGAAGGGAAGTTAAGCGTTGGGACCCGCTCCATCACGTGAACTCAGAGAATTAACTCTCGTGCTGTTTGGTTGCGCGATAATTCGTTATGCTCGTTGGATCACCGAAAACGAAGCGACATCATCACAGCCGTTGGATGGACGTGATGGTTTACAAGGTATGTATTAAGGGTGTGGGACCTGATTTCCCTTCTCATTCTTGGTCCAATATACGTTGTTGTGTTATGTCGAGGTCTTAACCCCAAAGTCGGAGATTAAATATTGTTCTAGGGCCCGAAAGGTTATATGGATATATATTATTGTTGGGTTTTAATATAAGTCGGTGGCGCGTTAATGTTTGTAACAATTGAAGTGGGGAATATATTTTATGAGGAAACCATGAGCATGTAAGAGTATATTTATGTTCATATATATATAATGTTGATGCGTCGGGGTTTAGGCCAAAGTCAAGGATACTATGCAGCATTTCGAATCACTGGGTAGAAAAATGTATAATATATTGGTATATTACGTTTATAGAAATGTCGTGAGTCAATATTACATTTGTTCTAAACCAAGCATATAAGTGCGAAGGTCGAGGGTTGGATATTCATGTGAAATGGGTAATAACACATATGATAATCGTAAGGAGTTCTAATGGACATTTGGTTTATAACCTTTTAAAAGGAAGCTTGCGCATTATTGAAGATGGAGGTTTATAATATGGTTGCATAACCATAGATGTATGAGAAACTATCAAAGCTTTCACATAGTTCTAGAGTATCCAGATATGTTTATTGAAATTGCCAGTTCAGCAGTAGAATGATAAATTGCACAGATTGAGAATAATTGAGGTCCGAAAGTTGGAGATGCATGGTTATATGCATAGAAAGAAGAAAAATTTGGGACTAAACTTGGAAAAGCATTTATACATGCACAAGTGCACACAATTGCAAAAAACAACAGAGTATGCAGAACAGTTACATGACAACTACAGATACACAAGTACAGTGAACATGAATATGCACAAGAACAAATTTGGCAAGTGTACAAGCACAGAAAACTGGAAAATATGCAGAAGACAGTGAGCAGAAAAAGATAGACACATTCAAAGAAAAGACAATTCCAACAAAGCCAAAGGCCAAAAAAATGGGCTGAGTGAAATTGTCTTTATGTAACTCAAAGTGTGAATGTAAATGTTGTAATTAATTTTTTATTGTTTTTGATGCATTGGCAAGTCTTTGTTAGGAAAACAAAACTCCCACTGTAATATTGAAATTAATGCATATTGTTATATTTTTATGAATGAGCGGGTAAAAGAAATGAGAAGGCAGAAGGCAAAAAGTTAGGACTATTCACTTCAAATTCCCTAAGGAATGTAAAGAGTCATTTGATGAACTCTATATATAATATCACATTGATATGCACAAAGAGGTAAGAAATGTTAGAGAGAGTGAGTGAAGAGAATGCATAAATGAAGCAGTGAGGCAGAGAAGAAAGAGGAGCTAAGCAGAGAAGAAGGAGGAGCTGAATAGAGAAGAAGGAGAAGGTGATAGAGAATCTGAGAAGATGTGGAGATGATACAGGGCAGATATGGGAATTGATGAACAATAGAGCAGATGGAACAGAACAAAGCTGATATCCAAGTTAAATCAACAAGTGTTTTTCTTTTGAAAGAGTAAGGAAGTTGGAGCTTCCCTATCAAGTTGTAGCTTGATAGATATCAGTTGGAGCTGACTGAGGTAGGAGCCTCTTGTAGGTTGGTGCCTGCAGAAAATAGATGGGAGTTGGTGCTTCCACATCAAGTTGTAGCTTGATAAAATGTCAGTTGTAGCTGACTAAGGTTGGAGCCTCCTGTAGGTTGGTGCCTGCAGAAAATTAATGGGAGTTGGAGCTTCCTTGCAAGTTGTAGCTTGCAGAATTGAGGTATGAGCCTCCTATAGGTTGGTGCCTACATAAAATCAATGGTGAGAGGGAGTTGGAGCTTGCCTTTGCATCACAACAATAATAAGATGTGGTTTTCTCCCTTTATGGGTTTCCACTTATATCTTGTGTCTCTATGCATGATGTGTATGTGTTGATATGGTTTATCTCATCTGCTTAATACTTGCCGCTCTCATATTAAGTCTATTGTTACATTATATTAATACTAGCTGCTCACATTCTAAGATTACTCACATATTAAGTTGAACATGAAATGAAGGTGTTAATAATTTTTAATGAAAAGTTCTAAAAGTCCATGAATGTGTTAAACTGATTCACCCCCCCCCCCTCTCAGTTTAACTAAAGGTTCAACAGGAAGAGCTTCCTCAACCGCCGTTGCAAGATGATAAGAAGCTACCAGATTAACCTCTTGGTTCCCACTTGTCCCTTCTCTATGCTATGGTCTAGTTATGGTTTAGTTCTCTTGAATTTTTTTACGCACTGCATAATGATGTTTAAAGTTGGTTTCCCTATAAGGGAAAAATTTTCTCTGATACATGGACAGTTTTCATGGGCTAGTTTCCCCTTCTGGGGCAACCCCTCTTTTGAAATTTTGAACTTGCTATTTCCCGCCGGAATTAGCTAACGCAACGATTCTGGAGGATGACGAATGTATATCTGTGATTTGTATTTTATAATAGAAGTGGCCATATTTAGAAAAAAATTCATATCATATATACATTTTATTTATGGTAATTGATATAAAGTATAGAATCTATATGTGATATTAAATATTAAAGAGTATTACTTTTTAATTTTTAAAACAAAATTAATTAAAAGGTGTAATCGTTTTCTATTTTAGTTTTTCCAAATATATTTTTGGTTTAATTTTAAGGAAAATCCAGTAAATATTGTTTGGAATTGTAGATTTGAATAGTATCTTGATATTTTATAGCACACTAAATTCATTTATACATTCAAAAATGTACTTTAAACTACAAAAAAATTATAATTTTAGTATCATTAAATTCTAAATAAATAAAAAAACCAAAATCATAAAATAATTAAATTTTAATGGTAATTAATAATAATTTCAATAATATATATATATATATATATATATATATATATATATATATATATATATATATATATATTTTGTTAATCTAATCTAATTTTTGAAAAAAAATATTCCTTTCCCCCCTTAAAGAAATTTGAGATAACTTTCTTTAGTGATGTTGATTTAACAACTAAATTATAATAGATTTTCTCACTGTGTAAAAAGAGATGTTTGAGAGAGAAAAAAAGTATGTCTTGGTTTGACTATTTAGCTTACAATCAATAGAGATTTACCATCCAAACATATATTATTAGGTTTCTTAATTGCATAACTCAATTTATTGTTTGAGCTTGAAAATATTATAGTTATGATATTATAAATAATTGATAAGTGTGATGTAGAAATTTGAATAACTGATATATTATTCACCGAGATTCTCCTGATCACACACTATTTTAGCTTCATGCATAATACAGAATCTCTTCTACCATTGATCATCACATGCGGAAATAAAATCAATTGCATGCACACATTAAAACCACAAACAATCACACATATGAACACGGTATTTAATGGGAAAGCTTAAAGCTGAAAACCCCAACTATCTGTATATTATATGTCATGGAGATCATGTAACAATCATAGTACAAAAGCTCCTCACAAGCTCTCATGCACACCCTCAATTGCTACACACTATCAAGCTAGATCTAGCAAAACACATGCTCCAATCTTTTGCCACTTGATAGCTAGCCTCTATTGCGTAATCCAATATGGATAAACATGAGATCCAAGTTCGAATCCCACCAGTATGTACTGCGCAATCCTCATTGACATCTCCATCAATGTGTGTGCAAATCTCATGCACTAGTATATTCACAACTGATAGTCACACTGCTCTTTCACCTAACCTCTCCACTGTTCTCCACTGAAACTGTCCATGCACTGCAGTTAACTGATGTATTCATTAGTTGATTTATGAGTTAATAATTAGTGAATTAATTAATAATTAATTCACACCACTCTCACTAATTGTATCAATCAGTTAGACTAGATACAACTAGCTCAACTAAGTTAAACTGAACACAACTCCATTAACTGTCTCATCAACTCCACCAAACTCTATCACATGAGTTCTAACTGAAGTCAACCATGCAATAGCTCCACTAAACCCTAGGAATAACGTAATTCCTTCTATCAGCTGCATGTGCCACATCCGTGACTCGAACTGAAGTGCTCCAAGAGGATAAGATAATGTTTAGAGTCCAAATATTATTAAGAGCTAATAATATTCGACATATCTATTTTTAGACTGGCAATCTAAAAATAGATTCCGCCCAATATGTATAAAAATAGAAGTCCATCTATTTTTCCCGAATTGAGCAACCATCCACAAATAGCATCCTGCAACTCATAGAACATGATCCATATGTCTAAAAATAGACATAGTCTAAAAATAGACTTTGCGCCAAAAATAGCCTGCGGACCCACTTAGTGAAGGCGACTCCTTTCCATTAAGCTCCTCATCTTGTTGCAATCTCAAAACTCCCTCTCAACAAGATATGGATTATCTGCAACCCCTATCCTGCCTCTGTGGTATTCGAATTTGCTCCTAGTGAGCGCCTTCGTCAAGATATCAGCATCCTGATCCTTCGTAGGAATGTATGAAAGTAACACGATTCTCCGCTGCACACAATCTCTGATATGATGATACCGATCCGTGAAGCCATGCCGCCTCAACTCATCCTCCTGTCTGTACCATGATCCATATCCCGATGTGCCTCTGAGATATCTTAATACATGCTTCCCCGCCTTCCAAAAGAGCTTGTGAAGCAAACCATGACTTGTGAAAGGCATTTTAAGCTACATAGCATATGTCGGTCGTGTATTGACCCGGATACATACCTTTGACACTATTGTCGATGGCAGTGGCATCCACTACCTTCGGCGAGTAGCATCTCCTTCTCTAGACATCGGAAGAAATTATCAATGAGGAGCTTGCAGCCATGCATATTGAACTTCTCCAGTATCTCTCGGGCATACTTACCCTGAGAAACAAATAGTCCACCACTGCGCTGCCAAATTTCCAATCCCAGGAAATAATGAAGGAGGCCCAAGTCCTTCATCTCAAACTCTTTTGCAAGATCCTCCTTGCATGAGAGTATCAACAGCTCATCACCTGTCAAAATCAAATCATCTACATAAATTACAATGATCAGCAACTTACCCTCCACCACAATCTGGTATAGGTTAGGATCCGCCTCACTCTTGGAGAATCCAAGTCCGGTGAAATAACTGTCTATCCGTGTGTACCAAGCATGAAGTGCTTGTTTCAACCCATACAACACTCTCTTGAGCATGCACACATGCGACTCGCTGCTGAAGATCTCGAAACCCTCGGGCTGCTCTGTGTACACCTCCTCCTCAATGACTCCGTTGAGGAACACAATCTTCACATCCATCTGATGAATGTGCCACCCTATCTGCGCTGAGAGAGCTAGGATCGTCCGTATGGAAGAATAACTTGCGACAAGTGCAAAGGTCTGCTCATAATCGATCCCATCTATCTATGAAAAGCCTCGGGCAACAAATCTTGCCTTGTACTTCTCCACACTCCCGTCAGCTGCCTGCTGCACTTTGTAGATCCATCTCGATCCCACCACTGATTTCCCCTCCGGCCTTGGGACAATCTCCCATGCACTGTTTCTGACAATCGAATCATACTCTTCCACCATGGCATCTACCCATGCGGGATCCTCCACATCTTCCTCGAAAGAGGATGGCTCTGTCACGATACACTTGCTCATAAGAGCCATGTATCCAGTATACCGGTCAGGTGACTGTCTCTGTCTGCGCTGTGATGTAGGTGCTCCTACAACCTTCTCTGCATCTTGAGCCAGTCGCTCAGCTTCTGTAGTGCGCTTCCGCCCTCTGATGGTTGGCGCTACTTGAGTGGTCTCTTCCACTCCATGAACCTCTTCTTGTGGCTGATCCACATCCCGAGGCTCATCCTTAGGAACTAATATCTCCTCATCTACATGCAAGTGTGGCTCCCTCTCAAGCGAACACTTCATGGCTTTCTCCTCCTGAAATTTGATATCCCGTCGCACAACAGTCTTGCGACTGTCTGGAAAATACACACGATAGTTGTGGGGCGTATTAGTGTACCCCACAAATATCCCAACCTCTGCAGTCGGCTCCAGCTTCTTCCTGGCATCCTTCGTCACATGAATGTAAACAGGTGAACCAAAAATCCTCAAATGGGAAATATCAGGCCTCTTACCAGAAAACACCTCCTCAGGTGTACTCATGCCAAATATCCTGTGAGGACAACGGTTCTGCACATATACTGCAGTATTGCATGCCTCCACCCACAAGTGTATGGGTAGGCCCTGATCATGCAACATCGCCCGTGCAGCACCCATGATCATTCTGTTCTTCCGCTCAGCAACCCCGTTCTGCTGTGGGTTATGAGGTGCTATGAGCTCTCTTCGAATTCCTTCTGCACTGCAAAAGTCCTTGAATTCACTAGAGATGAATTCACCACCATTGTCGCTCCTTAGAGCCTTCACCTGCTTCCCCGATTCTTTCTCCACCAACGCCTTGAACTCACATAACTTTGAGTATGTCTCGCTCTTCTTCTGCATGAAGAAGATCCAGCACTTCCGAGAAAAATCATCAACAAATATCACATAATGCCTGTGCTTTGCTGTCGAAGCTACTGAGAAAGGTCCACACACGTCTGTGTGAATCCTCTCAAGGATCGTCGTGGCACGACTATCCTTCTCGTGAAAGGTAGCTTTCACAAATTTTCCCAAGGTACACCCCTTGCACTGATCTGACTGTGCAAGAGTGCCTTTAGGAAGCCCAGTAGAAATCTGCTGCAGTATCTTCAAAGCTCCATGGTGAAGGTGGCCCAATCTCTGGTGCCACAGCTCGCCATCATCCTGGCTCACCACTCCTTCTGCCTTGCCTGCCATTGCTGCACAGCCATCTACCTGCAATTGATAAAGGTTCTTAACTTGAACCCCTATCCTCCGGGTCTCACCAGTTTCCTTACTGCGCAAGAAAGCCTTTCCCTCGCTAAAGACAACATCATATCTCTTGTCTTCTAACATCGCTACAGAGATAAGATTCTTCTTCAATCATGGAACATGCATCACTTCCTTCAATCTGAAGGGTTTACCAGACTCCCTCTCAAAGGAAATGGTACCAATACCGGCCGCACTGTATCTACCATCATCGCCCATCTCGATGTGCACTCCAAGATCTTTCTCATCCAGATCAGTAAACAAATCTCGATCTCCTGTCATGTGAAAAGATGCACCACTGTCAAGAAACCACACTGATCCCATCACACTTGAGACCAAGCATGCAATCAGCGAAAAATCCAGCTCAAACTGCAAGGCTAAGGCCTCTCCAGCTGCAGATCCAGCAGCCTACTTATTTTTCTTCTTCTGTGGACAATTTGTGGCATAATGTCCGTGTTGGTGATAGTGAAAGCACTTCACCTTGGACATGTCTTGCTTCTTGCCTTTCGCACCAGAATGAGAAGATTTCTTGCTCTTCCCCTTATTTTCTTTGGCATCCAAAGCGCAATTCTCTTCATCAGAGTTATTTGATGATGATCAGTCCCTGGTACTCCGCCTTATCTCCTCTTGCACAAGATCCGACCAAAGTCGCTCCCATCCTGGCAATTTCTCCCGACCATTGACAGAGTCCTGATAGGAATTCCAACTCTTCGGAAGCCCATGGAGAGCCAATCTCACCAAGTCCTCATCATCTACAGTCACCCCCACACTTCCCAGCTCATCCCTGCATTGGGTGAACTTCATGAGGTACTTGGGCATACTGTCGCCTTTCTCCATCTTTATGTTCCTGAGTTTGTCCTTGAGCGCCAACTTCCTCTGGTCGCTCTTTCTTTGGAATAAATCTGTCAAGGCTTTCCACATCAAGAATGGAGAAGCCTTACCATGCAGGCTGGACACTATGTGATCCTTCACGCCCTCCAACAGAATCCTTCGATACTTTGCTGTCTTCTTTTGCCATGCGTCAAGTACAACAACGTCGCTAGAAGTAGGCTTTGGGAATTCAGCATCTATGAACTCCTTCAACCCATTGTCATCCAACACCGCCTCCATCATGTCCTTCCATGCAATATAATTCGAGCTGCCCTCAAGGGCATACTCCAATCGCAATCCGTTGAAAGACATCTCAACTTCGACACCAAGAAAACACTACTGCAAATTCGAATTCCACCAGCACAAAACTCAACCGCTTCAATGTTTTGCAATTGCTCCAATGATCAATATAGCTCTGATACCATGTAGAAATTTGAATAACTGATATATTATTCACCGAGATTCTCCTGATCACACACTATTTTAGCTTCATGCATAATACAAAATCTCTTCTACCATTGATCATTACATGCGTAAATAAAATCAATTGCATGCATACATTAAAACCACAAACAATCACACATATGAACACAGTATTTAATGGGAAAGCTTAAAGCTGAAAACCCCAACTATCCGTATATTATATGTCATGGAGATCATGTAACAATCATAGTACAAAAGCTCCTCACAAGCTCTCATGCACACCCTCAATTGCTACACACTATCAAGCTAGATCTAGCAAAACACATGCTCCAATCTTTTGCCACTTGATAGCCAACCTCTATTGCGTAATCCAATATGGATAAGCATGAGATCCAAGTTCGAATCCCACCAGTATGTACTGCGCAATCCTCATTGGCATCTCCATCAATGTGTGTGCAAATCTCATGCACCAGTATATTCACAACTGATAGTCACACTACTCTTTCACCTAACCTCTCCACTGTTCTCCACTGAAACTGTCCATGCACTGCAGTTAACTGATGTATTCATTAGTTGATTTATGAGTTAATAATTAGTGAATTAATTAATAATTAATTCACACCACTCTCACTAACTGTATCAATAAGTTAGACTAGATACAACTAGCTCAACTAAGTTAAACTGAACACAACTCCATTAACTGTCTCATCAACTCCACCAAACTCTGTCACATGAGTTCTAACTGAAGTCAACCATGCAATAGCTCCACTAAACCCTAGGAATAGCGTAATTCCTTCTGTCAGCTGCATGTGCCACATCCATGAATCAAATTGAAGTGCTCCAAGAGGATAAGATAATGTTTAGAGTCCAAATATTATTAAGAGCTAATAATATTCGACATATCTATTTTTAGACTGGCAATCTAAAAATAGATTCCACCCAGTATGTCTAAAAATATAAGTCCATATATTTTTCCTGACTTGACCAACCATCCACAAATAGCATCCTGCAACTCATAGAACATGATCCATATGTATAAAAATAGACATAGTCTAAAAATAGACTTTGCGCCAAAAATAGCCTGCGGGCCCACTTAGTGAAGGCGACTCCTTTCCACTAAGCTCCTCATCTTGTTGCAATCTCAACAAGTGATTTGTTATAAATCATATAAAAAAATGTAAAAAAGGTTTGTGTTGTATTTTATTTTCATTTATAGAAAAATACATGGTTTGAATTGCATTTGTAAAACTTGCACTTGAGTTGTGAATCAAATTGGTTGACTCAATATAACTCACATTTATTTTACAAGTGAAGGTTGTGAGTATGACCTCAATTTAAATCAAATTCTAAAGAATTACCTTAAAATTAATGCTCTCAAAGACTAAGGTCAAACTCAAAAGTCAAATCAAATTTGGAAAACTTTGGTAACACTTGTTAAAACAACATACATTACAATGTATCCTAGTGGATTATTTCAAGTGCTATGCATTATAATATAACCTAGTGAGTTACTTCAAGTGCTTGAGTCAATCCCTTAGGCTAGATACATTTATTGTAAGCCTCATTGGATGTCCTTGTTGGGTTAGACATCTAATACACAAAATTACAATAGGGAGCATTCATGAAATGGGATGGAGTGCATGTCCCTTTCATGTTAGCTTTTCCTTGGTAAAATGTTTGGCATTCCTACTATGTTAGGCATCATTATGTGCACTAATGGATTTTGTTATAATTTTTTTCACTTTAATAGTGAAAATAAAAATAGTAATTTCATCACTTTTACTAAAGGTTTAGTGAATCTTAATTTCAAGAACTTTCAAACTTTAGTTATTATGAAATATAAAACAAAACAACATAAATAGAGCAAAATTTCAATTCTTCACATTAAATCTTTAAGTAGGAAAGTTTGAGAGAAAATATACCAAAGCATCTTGATAAGTTTTATCATATATATATATATATATATCATTTTCTACGTTGATGAAGAATAATAAGCAATAAAATAACAATTTGTTAATTCTAATCTTAATTATTATTTGCAATATAATTAAATTTACAATAAATTATAAGATATAAGTAAACACTCTCATTAACCCAATAACTAATCAAGAATTAATAAATATATATAAATGATTTTCAAATTTTTATTTAATTTATAGTATTTATTTAAACTTAAGATCTAATTAAAATTTATAATGATGTCACCTCTTTTTGAATGATTATAAAGAAACATCATAATGCAAATAAGAATGATTATAACTAACTCACATAATGCAAATATGATGAAAACATATTTGTCCTTTTAACATGGTTATGTTTTTGGATGAAAATGATTGTAAAGAAACAACATAATACAAATATGAATGATTGTAATGAACCAACATAATGTAAATATTAATGAAAATATGATGAAAACATATTTGTCTTTTTAACATAGTTATGTTTTTGGATGAAAATGTTTTGGGATAGAATGATTATTTTCTTTCAACTATGATTTCAAGGTATTTTTCTTTGTATGTTTGTTTCAAGTAAATATTTCATTATTGTGTGAGATGGTATTTAATATAAATATTTTATTATTGTTTTGTTTAATTTAATGTAAACATCTATTAGTTTTTAGATACAAAATATGTTATTTTGTTATTTTTATAAAAATATATCATAATTACTTTAATTTAAAATAGTATTCAACATCCTAAAAAAAACTTCTAGTAGTTAAATTTAGTTGTTTAAAATGTATTTTGAATATATAAATAGACTTAATGTCTCGAAAACTTCCAAAAGTTTCAAATTGTACATAACTAGCAATTGCATCAAATGTTGCAAAGGAAACACAACAAGGCAATAACATATAGCACTAATTTATGCTTCTTTGACAACAATTGGTGGTGTCTCACAATACCAAGATTAGATGATGCAGGAGCATTAGACTCGAAAATAATTTGTATTTATTAAAACTTAGGGGTGTTTAAGTTTTTAAAAGAGCTAGATTTTTATAAATAATTTGAGTGGGTTTTATGTATTTTTAATTAAATATTGTAAATAATTCTCAAATATGAGAGAATTTGGTCAGTTGAGGATGTAAAGGGATGAGAGATTTTAATTTAGAAATTAGTTTCATTAATTTTGGGTGAGATAGGATCCTTAGGGATTCAAGAGTGATTTTAGGATTTTGTTGAGATATTTGAGGGTTTGTTGAGTGATTAAGGGGATTTGAACCTTAATTGGTTCAATTAAATTTGTATAAATTGATATGCCTCAAAGGAAAAATAGATCAGTGCAGAATAGGAGAGAGGTTTGGACAGTAAAATTGTAAGCCTACGGGCTTTTGTGGAAAAGGGCCATTGATTGGAAATCTGGCCATGAACCAAGAATGGGTTCTGAAATTGATTTCATTTGGTTTTATTAATGAAGAATTTGTTTTGAGAATTCTGCGTGAGATATATATATGTTCTTGATCGAATTTGGTGGAATGATGATTAAGTTTTTAATTCATTCATATGACAATATTTGTAGTAGACAAAACTCTGTATATAAAGGAAAAATCGATATTGTTTAAGTAATGTCGACTTCTTGTTGTGAAGGTTTGCAGATAGTGCACGTTTGAAATAAAAATGCATACAGTGATTGCCAAAAGTTTAAATGGCAATTCGAAGACATCAATCATGAATGGAGGAATCGATATTGTTAATATCGATATTGCAGAGTTAATTGAAAGGGATTGGATGGTCGATGGAAAAGTAGGATCGATTCCCATTACTGCCTAGCATTATAAATCTGATTTGAAAAGCAAATTCTGAATCTCAAGAATGCAGAAGAAGAAATGTTACAATCGCATGGAGGATGAGTGGCTATCAGAATCGATCTGCAGTGTTGAAGGGGGTGCCGTAGTGAGGTTTAAAGCTACTGAGCGAGGGATAGAGACGCAGAATTGTGAACAAATCGAAATTAAAATAATAATACATCGCATACGAGCCAATGGTAGCGTGGAGATGTTACATAGTAATTGAACTGATGCAAAGGATAAAGCCGACCTTCGATTAAGAAATCGAATTGAAGGAACGGTCAGTCGCTGTAAATTGTGAAGGATGGCGTAGAGCTTCATAAGGGGCGCAGAGGATTTTTTAGTTTAATGTTGAAAAACTATTCAGAATTTGATTTGAAGTCCACATATTCTGTGTTGTTTAAATCGAATGAAACCGTGCAAGAGTTCGCACAACTCTATGGAGGCAGTGAAACGATTCTGATTTCAGTGCAAATGAAGTCGATTTCAATCCTTAGTGCAGAGAGAAGAGGTGTGCTAAGGGGGGGGGCGATGAAATTCTGGAACGGATTGAACTAAATTTCTGCGGAAATCCAGTTTCAAGTAATCTGAAATCGAAAGGGGTTTTTGATAAGCGGTTTTGTGCAAATAAAATATCAGGTTTGTTATTGAAAATAATTGAACTTTCTGCAAGCCTTCGTGTGCTATTCCTTATTCTGAATTCTATTGAACTGATACATAAATTTGGTAGTGCGATGGCAAATTGATCGAATGCTGAAGGGACGAAGGTGCAACTATCAATTGAGGGCTCCGCTCCTACGAATTTGAATGCCTCTTGGTTCTGCGTATAAGAATCTGGAAGCACGCAATTATATGGAGGTCGACTATAACTTTGTGAGTGTAAACCGGAAGGTGGGTTTTGGAGATTGAATTGATGAATTAAAATTGCAGAGAATGTTGGATAGTCGATGCAGAGGAATTGCATTGCAAATTCAATGAAAACCGCACAGTCATGTTGCCAGCGGATCATACATGGAGCGTTGGAAAGCGATGAAGAAGGTAAGTTAAAGCGTGGGCCAGAAGTTGATGTGTGGATGTGTTGATCGAACTTGGTAAGTTAAAAGGCAAGGTTGCATACCAAAGCCGATTGTTAATGTCAATTGGAGTGATGAAGTTGAACTTTTAAAACATGGTTTATATTGGCATTTGGGTTTTATCAAGATTGGTATTTTTGTATGGTGGCATTTCAAATTAATGCCTTGAAGGTGAGTGGATATTGGAATTTGTATAATTCCATATGTGATGGCATTTAATTAAGGTATGAAATCGATAGTGAATGATTTGAATCATAGTGAAATGATAATTTAAAGGAGCTTCCGCAAAATGAAAGAGTGTCAAATTGCCCAGACTGAGTCTTATTTGGGCAAAGAATGGAGTTGCATTTTTATATGCATAGTTTAGAGAGATTCTAGGTTTGCAGGGTTTCCTTGCATCATTAGATATCTTCCAAATTATATAATTTGGGCACATCGGAGTGTTTCTCTATTGATTTTTCATTATTTTTTAGTGAAGCCCTAGTAGGATAACTAATCTAATTATAGTTCTTTACCAAGTTATCTATATGATATGCATCTACCCTACTTATTGTCTACCATTTCAATTTTACCAAATTAAGTTTTACCCTCACATTTCACATCAACTTCTTGTGGCCTTTTACAAATTACCTTATAAATGTGATATTTCAAGGATTAGAATAGAGTCAATGAAAAATTAATCATACCAAGATTAGATATCTTCCAAATTATATAATTTGGGCACCTCAATGTTCTCTAGTGATTTTTCATTATTTTTTAGTGAAGGGCTAGTAGAATAACTAATCGAATTATAATTCTTTACCAAGTTATCTATATGATATGTGTTTACCTTACTTATTGTCTACTACTAGTGATTTTTCATTATTTTTTAGTGAAGCGCTAGGAAGATAACTAATCTAATTATAGTTTTGTACCAAGTTATCTATATGATATGTGTTTACCTTACTTATTGTCTACCATTTTAATTTTACTAAATAAAATTTTATCTTCACATTTCACATCAATGGCTTTTTACAAATTACCTTTTAAATGTGATTTTTTAAGGATTAGAATAGAGTCGATGAAAAATTAATCAGTAAAAACAATAAAAAAACAATAATACATAATGCATGCGTAGTACACGGAACATGTATATCACACCAAATAGTGAAGCATCGCCATATGTATTACTCCAAGTTCTAAACACGTGAATGCTAAAAAGTATGCTTATATATACATGTACAAAGTTGAGGATTGTGTGAATATGATTTGTATTGTCACGTATTCAACATTTTGTTGGGTGGTATATTTATTTTAGATATTAATCTTGTCATTCTGGATTCTATTTTTCATTCTTGATCCTATTTCTTACTGTCATGTATTCAACATTTTGTTGTGTGGTATATTTATTTTAGATATTAATCTCGTCATTCTTGATTCTATTTTTAAAAAGTATGCTTATATACATGTATAACGCTGAGGATTGTGTGAATATGATTTGTATGGTCAAGTATTCAACATTTTGTTGTGTGGTATATTTAGTTTAAAATATTAATCTCGCCATTCTTAATTCTATTTTCTACTCTTTAGAACTGGATATTAGAGTTTATTTTAGTTGTAGTTTTCTTTTGACTTTTCTATAAGTAAATATTCTTAATATCTAAATCTATAATTTTTTTTTGTTGGTATTTCAATCTTTTACGTTTTAAGAACAAATTTTGGATTAATTATTGATGACTTTTATATTAATAAGTTTTGTTATATTTATTAATGGTAAATTAAATTTAACAAATTAAAAATCCTAAGACAAAGTTTTATGTATTAACAGCTTTTCTTTTTTATATTTATAAATGGTGAATTAAATTTTTGTAATAAATTAAAATTCCTAAAACAAAGTTTTATGTATTAACAACTTTTTTTATATTTATTAATGGTGAATTAAAATTTGAATTATAGTTGCCAAAAAAATATCATTTACTAATAATTTAGCTGGAAATGATTTAAAAATTTTACAAATTCAATTTTCCAAGAAAAGGAAAGCTTTTCTTTAACTTTTTAATTTTGATTATATATATTTTTAAAATGAATTAAAAAATATAAAACAAAGTCTTAGTTTTTTTTTTTATAAATTGGGCGGAGCTATTTACATTAATATAAGAAACAAAATTTGCATGGCAGCCTCAGGCTGGAGATCATAATTGCTTTTTAGCACACTTTTTCACCCTCAGGGAAGGAGTTTACAAGGCAATACTTCTGAGGGGAGAAAACAAAAATCCGAAGAAAACCTGAGAGATCAAAGCACTAGAGGGTGCAGGAAACATACCTTTAGGTCTCGAAAGCGGAGAGAGATACATCAAAAAACATAAAACATCGAAGGATCAGGTGCCTAGAGAAGGCTGCACGTCCTCATCTTCATTTAAATAATCATCGACGCTTATAGGGCAGTCCGGGGTGCCTTCCTCCAAGTTGAAGAACTGGTAGTGGAGAGAAGAAGGGTCGGCCTCCTGACCATCCTCTTTGGGAGGAGCTTCCTCCTTGATCCTGGGACCATGCTGATGACGCTTCACCAAGCTGCGTTTGAGCAGGTTGTAATGAGGCGAAGAGTGGTCGAAAAAACGCATATGGTGAACCTCCCGCACATACGCCACAAATTTATCGGACATAGAGTCGATTTTCTTCTCCAGCTCCTTGCTGGCATTCCACTGCTCCTGCATGGCGATGCCCAAGAGCATTTTTGTGTGCCAATGCAAGTCAATTGCTCGACTGTATAAATTTTCGCGACTTCTGGTGAGGCCTGGATCAGGGATCCAGCGGAGGGCGTTATCCACCATCTTTGAGGGGATAGCTCTGCGGCGACTAAGGGCCTCTGCTTCCATGGAAGAAATCTTCCCCTGCACCACTGAGGGAGTGTTGTTAGTGAGGTTGTGGGCAACATTCCTTGCTAAGGTCTCGACCCGGGTGACCAGCTGGCGAGAAGGGTTCGACCAATATGCCTGGCAACCTCGGCGAGCGAGGGGAGGGGGATTATTGTGACGAGGGGCCATGAAAACCAGGTGGAAATGGTGATGAAATGGGAGGGCCGAGAGATGTGGGCAGACATAATAGAAGGAAATTGCGGGAAGGCGAAACAGAGCCGAGCAGTGGGGAATGAGAGCAGGGGGGATGGAATTTAAGGAAGCCAGCGTGAGGGGTGAAGGTTCATGGGAACAACTGGAGCACATGTGGGAGGAGTTAAAGAGAGTGTGCAGGGAGTAATAGCAAGGAGTGGCATCGTATAGGGGTGGACAATCCGAGGGAGAACCGTTGTAGCACTCATTCGTGAGATAGGAGGTGAGTGGCGTTGTCATGATGACGGTTGATGATTGGAGGGGACGTCGAGGTGCAGGCCTGTTGGAGATCATGACTGTTAATACGGAGGCATGTGGTTTTTACCGTGGGTTCTTTGATGGATTCCCAATCCAAAGAGGTGAGTCTGTTAGGGGTGTTCACACCTTGATTAACTAGGAAATCTGCCAATTTTTTGGCGATGCAAGGTTTGATTTTGTGGAGAATTTTGTTGATGTGCCAACATTCGAAAACCTATCCCACTCTGCGGCCTTGCTGGGGTTTCTTACAATCTTGGATAGTGAATAAAACAAAGTTTTATTGTAAAAGTTTGATTAAACAATTAGTTTTATGTTTCTATTAATTTATTTTTATTCTAAAATTTTATGTTTATCATTGCAATTTCTTTACTTAAAAATAAAAAATAGATAATTATAACCGGTAATGATGTCGATTTTCCAGTGCCCAGCTGACCGACAAAAGCCATGGAAGATGCAAAAGAACCTAAGCTCTAAAAGAAAAAAAATAGGAGAGAGAGGAGACCTAGGCTTGCATAAATAAAATAAATTATTAGATTTTTGTAAAGAAAAAAAAAAAATGAAATGGATCATCAATCCATCCATCCCATGTAAGTAGAGGTAGGTAGCTCAAAAAACAGAGTGGTGGTTCAACCGTGCTTTCAATTCTCTAAACCACGGGAGGTGGGTTGATATGTCTGATATTAATTATAGGTAATGTCAACCATTTCATCAAATCAAATCATTTCAATTGTGATAGAGAACGAGAAGATCATTGCGTTCCGGTGATTTAGCCGGTAGTTATTTGATCTTTCTTAAATTTCATTTGTGGAGAATTTCACAGTAGTGATTTAGCCTGTAGTTATTTGATCTTTCTTAAATTTTATTTGTGGAGAATTTTACAGTACTTATATTCAAGAGCTTTTTCTTTTCTTTGAAGAAATATATTTAGGATTTCTTGGTCAAAAATCTTATCTAAAATATTATAACAGTTTCAAACCGTTCCAATCCCATGGTTTAGGATTTTTTAATCTTCTAACATGATATCTTACATTGTAGTTGGGAGAGCTGTTTTCAAATAATGATCTTTTAGAGTGTAATAAATAATTTAAACTTAAGATTTCAAAAAATTAATTTCAAATTAAGAAAATAATAATAATAGTTAAATTTATAAGTTAATAATAATAATAATAATTAAATTTAAATGTATTTTGAATATATAAATAAATTCAGTCTTTAAAAAAAAATTAGTACATTTAAATTTTACATTATAGGTAATTGAAATTTAAGATTCCAAAAAATTTAGTAAATCAAAATGACCAAAAAATTATAGGAAAAAAACTTCCAAGAGTTAAATTTAGATGTTTAAAATGTATTTGAATATATAAATAATTTTAATGTCTTAAAAACTTAAAAAAAAAAAAATTCTACATCATAAATAGTTTAAACTTAAAATTCCAAAAAATTAATTTTAAATTGAAAATAAAATTAACATAAAATAATAAAAAAATTATTAAAAAAAAAATTAACTTAAAATTATAAAAAATTCTTGTAGATAAGTTTAAATGTTCAAAATATTTTTTGAATATATAAATAGATTTTTTTTTTTTTATAGTTAAATTCTATGTGATACTTATGTTCCAAAAAAAAGGTTACTAAATTTAAAATAAAATTAATTTAAAACATATTAACGAGATTAAAAAAAGAAAAACTTAAAATAGTTAAATTTAGATGTTTAAAATATACTTTGAATATATAAATGGAGTGAGTGTCTCAAAAACTTTTAAAATATTTAAATTTTACACAATCAATAAACAGTTGAAACTTATTATTAAATTTAATTTTAAACATACTAAAAATATCAAAAAAATTTGAATAATTAAATTTAGATGTTTAAAATGTATTTTGAATATATAAATAGATTTAGTGCGTTAAAATTTTTAAATTTTTTTAAATTCTACATCATAAATAGTTTAAACTCAACATTCAACATTGCAAAAAATTGATTTTAAATTTAAAACAAAATTAACATAAAAATAATAAAAAATGAAAAAAATGATAATTAAATTTAAATGTTTAAAATATATTTTTAATATATAAATATATTTATTCTCTTAAATTTAAAAAAAAAAATACAAATTCTACATTATAAATAGTTTAAATTTTAAGATTCAAAAAAATATTTTAAAATCTAAAATAAAATTAACTTAAAAATATATAAAAATATAAAAAAAAATCTCATACATTCAAAATATATTTGGAATATATTAATAGAAAAAAAATTAATAGTTAAATTTAAATATTTAAAATATATAAATAAATTTAATGTTTATCCTGCTAAATTTAAAATAAAATTAACTCAGAAAAAAAAAAAAAAATTACCTCAACAAAATTTTAAAAATAAAAACCTGTAACAGTTTAACTGAGCAACAAAATTTTAAAAATGAAAAACTTGTAACAGTGTAACTGAGCTGTAAATTCGCTTCGGGCAGCATCAAAGTGTTTGTCCAAAAAATGAAAAACTTGTAACAGTCTAACTGAGCTGTAAATTCGCATCTGGCAGCATCAAAGTGTTAGTCCACCAGTTCATGCAGCAACATGCGTCGTGTTAGATAAGTTAACGGTGTAAATTAGTGGCGAGTCTATAAATATAAAATCTATGCTGCTCTTCTTCCTATTTAACTTCTTCAGTGCTCATAAATTCAAGCATTTCCACTTGAAAACCATAGCGGGGTGCGGGGGGGGAGTTTGTGCTTATAGCTTTAGTTTCTATTGGCTTAACACTGATAATTTGGCAAAGTCTCTCTGACAGCCATTCTTTATTCCTGTTCATCTAAGTGCACAATTAGTGGTTGGGTCCATAAATTTTGCTGAAATATTTTCGGAGCTTCAAGAATGGAAAACACTAGTATGTCCACTAGAGCTAGGCCTCCTAGCTTGAATGTTCAGAAATGGATGAGCTTTGTAGCAGCGATCTGGATCATGGCTATCAGTGGAACGAATTTTGATTTTTCAATCTACTCATCTGATTTAAAGAAGGTGCTGAACATAAACCAGATAAAGCTAAATAACTTAGCCCAAGCATCTGATCTTGGGAAGCTTCTGGGTTGTGTAGCCGGTTTTGCCTGCACAGTTTTGCCAACCTGGGCTGTTCTGGGCATCGCTGTATCCTTGGGTTTCATTGGCTATGGTGTACAATGGCTTGCAGTCAGTGGGATCATTCAACCGTTGCCTTATTCTGTGGTAAATATTCTTTTCATTGCTATTTGAATCTTGAATTTTATGATTTATATAATATATTGGGTTTTAAATCTTGAATCTTGAATTTTATAATTATGATTTGAACATTTAAATTTTTATTAATTATTAATTTTAAAATTAATTATTTGTTGGTAATTGTTATATATATAGATATGCTTAATTATTAATTCTGGGTTATTGTTATATATTCTTGGCAGATGTATATACTGTGCTTGATAGCTGGGAATAGCATCTGCTGGTTTAACACAGTTTGTTTCAAGGTTGCAATAAGTAATTTTCCATCCTGCAGAGGAATTGCAGCAGGTTTGAGTACAAGCTACTCGGGGCTGAGCACAGTCATATATACCAATCTATCCTCTCTTATAAATCCTGCAAATCGTTCATTATATTTGCTCTTGAATGCTGTGGTTCCAGTTGTATTCTGTGCTATTGGGGCAATTTTCATTAATATTATTCCGGAACCAGATAGTGTTGTGAGAGATCAGAACGAGAAGAAAAATATATATATATTCACTTTCACAGCTATTGTCACTGCTCTCTATTCGGTAGTTTATGAGTTCCTGCCTCATGGATTGCGTCCCCGGGAATTGCTTTATATGGGCGTACTCACCGCCCTCCTGCTCTCGATTCTTTACGTTCCGCTCAAAGCTCTACTGTCATGGAAAAAAATGGCGAGAAATGCGTCGAGCAGGGTAATTGATCTGGAGGTGGGTTTTTCTATAAGTGACCAGAGCATTTGGAAGCAATACATAGAAGAAATCAATAACGTAGATTTGATCAATAATCAATATCACGTGGAAAAGCCTGCAAAGGGGAGGATTGAAGACATTGAAGCTGACAAAATGGAGAACGGGAATATCCAAGAACCTGCGCCTGCAAGTGACATGGCTGTTGCAGATAAAAGCTTCTTGAAGCTAGTTCCTTCAGTGGGAGAGGAGCATGGCACTACTACACCAAGGGCATTTTAAGACATTTGTTTAAGACAAAAGAAATCTTTTGCCTTAAAAAATTTCTTGTTAAAGGAGCTTCTAAGTGGTCCATTACTCCCACTCTGGGCAGCTTCTCATGATCGTGGAGCACGACAGAGCAGTCAATGTGTTTGACAGTTAGCTATAAAATTTATGTTTGGTCCCCAAGCTCACTAATTCAATCCTTCAGTTTTTCACCATCAACTAGAATTAGCAGAGCTTGGAAGCCCTTTCAGATTTTCAGATTTCAAACCTTTCTATCTCAAGACTGCGCATAGTGATCTTCGTCCTTGCGTCCTCATGACAATCTCCAGCGAGTAAAAAATCTCACACAGCGTGAAGAAGATCAGCCATGTGTGTGGACTAGACTTGTGCTGGAGAAAAAGACGAATAGAAAACTGTGTTGAAGACCTGCGTTGAAAGCTGTAATGCGTTGAGTGGTATGCATAAAGATTACATACTATATTATATTAGAAATCCTCAAGTGATAGATTGAAGTTTTACTTCTTTCATGAGTGAAAGGTTAACGTAAAATCTAAAATAAAAGTGGAGTGGAGAACATTTATAAAACAGAGCATTTATATGTGCCAAAGTTTGTTTTCTACCACGGTAAAATCAGTTAATCAGAAAATATATTTCTAATCACAAAGCAACCAACGAAGGAGCCTATTTGGGATTTTATCTGATTTTTTTGTTGGAAGCTTTACATAAGCCACCAATGGCTGGAGGTATGTTTTATGTTTTTACTGGGCATTATAGTTTCATATTCCGCATATAGTTTTTACTGTGCATTTAAAAATTGTTTTTAATTGATTACATTGAAAACATTAAAGAAATTGTTTATCCATGAATTTTATTTTTCTGAGCATAAAATTGTTTATGCATGAGTATTTATTTAGTAATTAAGAACTAACATTTGGTATCAGAGCCATTTTACATCTCTGCCTTGGTAATTTATGAATATAATTGGATAAATGTCCTATTTTTAGATTTTCTAAATTAAAGTATATATTTAGAAATATGTCTATTTTTGTTTAATTTTTATGCTTATAATATTTAGTTTAATTATATGCAATTTTGGAAAATATGCTCATATTTAGTTATGCATGAATTAATTATTTGAGATTTAATTAAAACATGTTATTATCAATGAGCATATGAGATCTATGGTTAAATATTATGCATGAATATTGTAGTTTCATTCATGCAAATTTATCAGCTAATTTTTATTAAAAAAAATAAAAAAAAATGTCTAGTGATTTATATAATTTTAATTGATTATAGAATAGCCACAGCATCTCAAATCAAATAAAATTATATATTATGATTGATTAGGATCACATAAAGAATAGACATTAATTGTAATTAATTATATTAAATATAATAAATTTTATCCCACATGAATTTTTATTATATTTAAGTAATTAATTAGGATAAAATATTCATAACTTACCCACAGGAGTTATGAATTAATAAGTTTTATCATAAAGTTCAAAAGGTTAATTGAATCTGCTTGAATTAAAAATTTAGTCCACAGACAATTTTTATGTCATTAGATTCAATTTTAAAGCATGATTTACATTGGTAAAGCATGAAATTTTATTTATGTCTCAATTTTAACATAAGCATGTGTTTTTTAATATTATGCAGTTGTACAACCTGCAAATTTCTCTGAAATTCGTACTGATATCCCTGAACTTAAGGGAGATAACTATAAAGTCTGGAAGGAGAGAGTTCTCCTTCATTTGGGGAGGATGGACATAGATTATGCTATTAGGAAAGATGAACCACCAGCACTCACTAATACCAGCGCTACAGCAGACATCGCGCTTTATGAACGATGGGAGCGATCTAATCGTCTAAGCGTGATGTTCATTAAGACTAAAATTTCAGCTGGTATCCGTGGTTCTGTTGAACAGCATGACAAAGTCCGAGACTCGCTGAAAGCCATTGATGATCAATTCGTCACTTCAGACAAGGCACTTGCAAGCACCCTAATCATGAAGTTCTCATCCCCGAGACTCACCAGTGTAAAAGGTGTGCGCGAGCACATCATGCAAATGAGGGACACTGCGGCTCAATTGAAGAAACTCGAGGTTGAAATATCAGAATCTTTCCTGGTGCACTACATCCTGAACACCCTTCCACACCAATACGGACCTTTCAAAATCTCATACAACACACATAAGGATAAATGGTCAATTAATGAACTCATGACCATGTGTGTTCAAGAGGAAGAGAGATTGGTGATGGAAATGGGAGAAAGTGCAATGCTGGCAACGCGAGGAAAGGGAAAATCTCAAGCCAATCGGAAAGGGAAAGGTAAAATACCTCCCCAAGCCGATATCAAGAAGGATTCCAAGTGTTTCTTTTGTAAAAAGAAGGGACACATGAAGAAGGAATGCGCTAAATTTCAGAAATGGCTTGCAGACAAAGGTAATCCAATCTCGTTTGTTTGTTATGAATCTAATATGGTTAATGTCAATATTAACACATGGTGGATTGATTCTCGATCAACAATTCACATTTCGAATTCCTTGCAGGGTTTGCAAAACCGAAGGAAGCCGGTGGGAAGTGAGCAAAGCATCTTATCAGGAAACAAGATGGGCTCGCATGTGGAGGCTATAGGAACATGCTATTTAACTTTAAGTAGTGGCTTTGTTTTAGAATTAGAAAAGACTTTTTATGTCCCAAGTTTCTCTAGAAACTTGATTTCAGTTTCAAGGCTTGTACCTTTTGGATATTCCTTTAACTTTTTAGAAACATCATTCAGTTTAGTTTATAAATCTGATTATGTTGGGAATGGTATTTTGTCTAATGGTCTTTATTGCAGTAATTTACAAAACAATGTCACTTATGATTCAATGCATGTTCACACTGGTATTAAAAGATGTGTTATTGATGAAAATTCCTCTAAATTATGGCACCGCAGACTAGGTCATATCTCCATAGATAGAATTAAAAGATTGGTAAATGAAGGGGTACTTAATACTCTAGATTTTACTGATTTTGAGACTTGTGTGGACTGCATAAAGGGAAAGCAGACCAACAAGTCAAAGAAAGGTGCCAATAGGAGTTCAAACATATTAGAGATCATACATACGGATATATGTAGTCCAGACATGGACTCACATAGTCAGAGATACTTCATCTCCTTTATAGATGATTACTCACGATATATGTATCTCTACATGCTTCATAAAAAGAGCGAAGCATTAGATGCCTTTAAGATATTTAAGGCTGAAGTAGAGAATCAATGCGGCAAGCAGATTAAGATCGTGAGATCAGATAGAGGTGGAGAATATTATGTTAGATACACAGAAGATGGACAAGCACCTGGGCCATTCGCTAAATTTCTTCAAGAGCATGGGATTGTTGCCCAATACACCATGCCTGGTTCACCTGACCAGAATGGTGTAGCAGAAAGAAGGAATCGAACATTATTGGACATGGTGCGGAGTATGCTTAGCAGCTCCAATCTTCCTAAATCCTTGTGGACTGAAGCACTTAAGACGGCAGTGTATATATTAAACCGAGTTCCAACCAAGGTTGTTCCTAAAACGCCATTTGAATTATGGAAAGGTTGGAAACCGAGTTTGCGACATATGCGCGTTTGGGGATGCCCGTCTGAAGTGAGAATATACAATCCACAAGAGAAGAAACTGGACCCAAGGACCATTAGTGGGTATTTCATTGGATATGCTGAAAGGTCTAAAGGTTACATATTTTATTGTCCATCTCACAGCACTAGGATTGTGGAGTCAAGAAATGCAAATTTTCTTGAAAATGACTTGATCAGTGGGAGCGATCAAACCAGGAACATAGTTTCTGAGAAGGATCATTCAGAATCTCAACCTTCCACCTCAAGTGAAAGATTGGTTATTGTTCACAGCACCCCTCAAGTACAAACTGGTGTTGAACAACCAATTGTTGAAGTTCCACAAGCCGCTGACGACATTCCAGTAGATCAGATAGTTCAAGAATTGCCAAGAATTTTTGAACAACGAGTTGAACCACATACTTCTCAGGAAGATGGTGGGACAACATTAAGAAGATCTACTAGACCAAAGAGATCAGCAATTCCTGATGATTATATTGTGTATCTGCAAGAAGCTGACTACGACATTGGAGCCGAAAATGATCCTCAGTCTTTTTCACAAGCCATGAGTTGCAAAGAATCAGAATTATGGTACGATGCCATGAAGGAAGAGATGAATTCTATGAAGAGTAATGAAGTCTGGGATCTTGTTGAGTTGCCTAATGGTGCAAAAGCCATTGGATCAAAATGGGTCTTTAAGACAAAGAAAGACTCATTGGGCAACATTGAGAGATACAAGGCTAGACTCGTTGCAAAGGGATTCACTCAGAAAGAAGGAATTGATTACAAGGAGACTTTCTCTCCTGTATCTAAGAAAGATTCCTTGCGCATTATTATGGCATTAGTAGCCCATTTTGACTTGGAGTTGCATCAAATGGATGTGAAAACGGCATTTCTCAATGGAGATCTAGAGGAGGAGGTTTACATGAAACAACCTGAAGGATTCTCCTCTAGTGATGGTGAGAATTTGGTTTGCAAGCTCAAGAAGTCATTATACGGATTAAAACAAGCATCCCGCCAATGGTATTTGAAATTTCATGATGTAATTTCTTCTTTCGGTTTTGTAGAAAACATTATGGATGAATGTATATACCTTAAAGTCAGTGGGAGTAAAATCTGTTTTCTTGTTTTATATGTGGATGACATTTTGCTAGCAACCAATGATAAGGGTTTGTTGCATGAGGTGAAACAATTCCTCTCTAAAAATTTTGATATGAAGGATATGGGTGAGGCATCTTATGTCATTGGCATTAAGATCCATAGAGACATATTTCGAGGCATCTTGGGTCTGTCTCAGGAAACCTATATTAATAAAATTTTAGAGAGATTTCGGATGAAGGATTGTTCACCAAGTGTTGCGCCCATTTTGAAGGGTGATAGGTTCAGTTTGAACCAATGCCCGAAGAACGACTTTGAAAGGGAACAAATGAAGAACATTCCATATGCTTCTGCTGTCGGAAGCCTAATGTATGCTCAGGTTTGCACAAGACCTGACATTGCATTTGCTGTGGGAATGTTAGGACGATATCAGAGTAATCCAGGTTTAGACCACTGGAGAGCTGCAAAGAAAGTAATGAGGTACCTTCAAGGAACCAAAAACTACATGCTTATGTATAGACGGACGGACAACTTGGATGTGATTGGCTACTCAGATTCTGACTTTGTTGGATGTGTTGATTCATGCAAATCAACATCAGGATACATTTTTATGATGGCCGGTGGAGCTGTATCATGGAGGAGTGCCAAGCAGACCTTGATTTCCACTTCTACTATGGAAGCTGAGTTCGTCTCCTATTTTGAGGCTACTTTAGATGGTGTATGGCTTAAGAATTTCATTTCCGGGCTTAGAATTATGGATTCTATCTCTAAGTCATTGAGAATATATTGCGACAATTCAGCTGTTGTTTTTATGGCTAAGAACAACAAAAGTGGGAGTCGAAATAAACACATCGACATTAAGTATTTAGCTATAAGAGAACGTGTTAAAGAAAAGAAAGTGGTCATTGAGCACATTAGCACTGAGTTGATGATCGTTGATCCTTTGACTAAGGGCATGCCACCGTTTAAATTCAAGGATCATGTAATGAATATGGGACTTGGTTCCATTATGTAAATTCTCATTGTATGAACAATGTTATTTTTAATGAAATTCTTAATTATTGTGATGTTTTTCTCATATTTATGTGCACTTTAATTTGATTTGAGAAAATACATCTATGTAGGACCAAGAATAAACATTGGGTTTATTCATTAAGTAATTGTTGCCACATAAATTTTAATAAGAATAAATACATAGTAATACATGGAAGATAATACTCATCATTAGAGGACTTATCGCCATGATTCATGTATATATTACTTAATACATATTATCAATGGGTTTTTAGATGAGACATTAAGAGTGGAAGTATGGACCAAGTGGGAGAATGTTACACTCCCTCATCCGCTGCTGAATTTCAGCATTACTCCATTTATTTCTGGAAACAGCTGGAGTAAATATCTGGAAAATAACTGAAGTGATTTCCTTAATTTTTGGAAACTAACTGCAGTAATTTCCTTAAATTATGGAAATCAACTGCACTTCATTTATTTCTTGTTAGGAGCTTCTAAGTTGTCCATTACTCCCACTGCAGTTCTCTCCCATGATCAGTGGAGCATTTGACACATAGCCAACAGAAGCTTGATGGAATCTAGGCTATAAAATTTCTGTTTGGTCCCCAAGCTCACTAATTCAATCCTTCAGTTTTTCACCATCAACTAGAATTAGCAGAGCTTGGAAGCCCTTTCAGATTTTCAGATTTCAAACCTTTCTATCTCAAGACTACGCATAGTGATCTTCATCCTTGCATCCTCATGACAATCTCCAGCGAGTAAAAATCTCACACAGCCTGAAGAAGATCAGCCATGTGCGTGGACTAGACTTGTGCTGGAGAAAAAGACGAATTGAAAACTGTGTTGAAGACCTGCGTTGAAAGCTGTAATGCGTTGAGTGGTATGCATAAAGATTACATACTATATTATAAACCCTCAAGTGATAGATTGAAGTTTTACTTCTTTCATGAGTGAAAGGTTAACGTAAAATTTGAAATAAAAGTGGAGTGGAGAACATTTATAAAACAGAGCATTTATATGTGCCAAAGTTTGTTTTCTACCACGGTAAAATCAGTTAATCAGAAAATATGTTTCTAATCACAAAGCAACCAACGAAGGAGCCTATTTGGGATTTTATCTGTTTTTTCTGCTGGAAGCTTTACATAAGCCACCAATGGCTGGAGGTATGTTTTATGTTTTTACTGGGCATTATAGTCTCATATTCCACATATAGTTTTTACTGTGCATTTAAAAAATCGTTTTTTAATTGCTTACATTGAAAACATTGTGTTATATATTGTCTTTATAGAGACAATATTTTAAGACAATTTAATTTTAAGACGATTTAATTTGAGACACCCGCTTAAAGACAATATTTAAGACAATACACAAGTTTTCTTTTGTCTCAAATTAAGACAATTTACCCAAAAATTGTCTTAAATATTGTCTTAAAACCCCCCTTTATGTAGTAGTGTGGTGTGCTACAGTTGGTACGCAGTGTAGATTTCTGGCTATACTATCTCATCTACTTTTGTGGAGGAACGGTGGCACTGGTATACATTAACAACTTGGGGTAGATAGTACAGTCTCTGGGGTACTCCAAGACCCCAGTTCTCGTGGCCCTTGTGTCAGCCTTGGGATTTCTGGGACGTATAGCTTCTGGGTTGCCCGACTATTTTAAGGTCAATTTCATCCCCCGTGAAAATATTTCATTACTTAATATAGGTGCAATATCTTTTCTAACATCAAGAAATTAACAAATTCAGTAAGAAAACTATTTCATTAGGTGTAGTATCTTTTTTAAATTCAGGAAGAAAACTATTTCATTAGGTGCAATATTTCAGGAAGAAAACTATTTCATTAATTTAATTGATTATATTTCAATATGTATGTTTATAATCTTTACAAATCTAGCTTGCTTATAATCCTTACAAATCTAGCTTGAGTAAAAACTTTCCCAGGTAAACCTTACCTTCCATACAGTATTTTCAATCTAATTCACAAAAAAGATACATTGGTTTACATCGTATGGTGTCATCTTTCCCCGATAGATATACTGAGTCAATTCCAAAACAATTAAACCAGTCTTAAATCATAACGGTCACCCGCAATAGATGTGTTTTGATGATATAGTATCAAAAAAATAGGTTGGTCACTCGCTATCTCCCAAAACTTTCTATAGATCATTCCAATATCTAATCAGTTAATTAGAGAGAAAACACACTCTGTCCAAAACATAAATGTGCCAGCCATGGGCGTCTTTAGCTGCAAACAAATTACTCCAAATTAACGAGTCGAGAGAAAAACACATCAAGCTTAGCATACAATAGAGTTATGAGAATTTAACCATACCTGTGGCTCCTTACCCATTCGAAGTAGATAGTTCATAAAACATCTAACCAAAAACACCAACTAGTCTTTTTTTGGAGAGCCTAACTGTTTGGGAATTCTTTTCACAAAAAATATGTTTGAAATGTATTTTGGTGAAAAATTTCCTAAACATATCAATGGGTTCTAGCCAAGTTATGAGGTGTCCCGGAGATAGTTTATTGCCTCTATTAAGGTGATCAATGAGCACCTTCTAGTCACCAAACACCCATAAATCATCAATACACCCCTAAATTTGATTAGGGTGTACACTACACCCATTACTCAACATTAATAGTTTGATAGGTAGTCCCTCTACTTATTAGGCACCAGAACCCATTAGGCACTAGAAGTTTGATAAATGGTCCTTCCTAATGAATGAGATGTCCACTAAAAACTTTGTAGCATAGTTACCAAATTCCGGCGAATTGGCAAAAAAATTTGGTAATAAGTTTAGCTTTGTGGATATCGCACTTAACCTAGGCCGCCGCTCTGCAAAAAGCTCGTGCTCCCATTGCTTGCAGCCTCTGGCCCTGCCATGGCCCCTCCGGATGTTACATCGGAGGTGGCCGATGCTCAATCTGCCTTCTCCGCACTGGTAAAATCACTACCGCCCTAGCGCCCTCGACCTGCTCTAATGAAATTTGTTAAGAAATTAGATGGACTGCAAGAAGTAGAGCTTCCTCCTACTCTTCCGCGAATGGTTGCACTCTCACTTGTTGAGATAGGACTCATTGGGCAATTCACTGGCTTATGGCCATCCTCGAAAATAGTTCAAAGATGGATCGAGCGAAACTGGGCGGATAAAGTAAGCGGTAAAATCTCCATATGTTTCTATGGGAAAGGATATTATACCTTTCATTTTGAATCAAGAGCAGACAAGGATTTAATCTTTAGAAATGGACCATATTTTATGGACTCCAGAGGACTGTATCTGAACAAGTGGACTCCAAACTTCGATCTCGAACTGGATGTCCCTAGTGTTGTCTCGGTTTAGGTCCGGCTTCCACATCTCCTGTTCCACTGTTGGGGAGATGATTCGGTTCGAGCCATCGGTAATGCTGTTGGGAAGTATATTGATTGGAGCGAGCCCAAGGACAGTATGCAAGCCTGTGTGTGTATCTGTGTTGAAGTTGATCTCAGCAAGGTTCTTCCAGAGGAAATCAAGCTCAAAGTGGATGACTGGACACACATTCAACAACTAGACTATGAGAAAATCCCATTTAAATGCAAGGTTTGTCATGAATACGGCCATTTTTCCAATTGCTTCTTTAAACTAGTTAATGTTGAAAACGCTCCGTCGGATGAGCAATGGGAAACTGTAAAAAAGAAGAAGATTGTTGCTGCCCCGAAGGCAATCTTTGAAGCTGGCCCTCCCAAAAATACCCCATCAGCCCCTCCCTCCTCCTCAGCCCTGGATCCTCCCATCAATCCTGCCTCCGGCCCTATCTCTACAAAACCCTTGGAATCTTCTAATCCCTTTGGTGCCCTCTCCCTCCCTAAAAATGACCCCCCGATCTCCCTTGAAAATGACCCCCCCATCCCCAATACCCTTTCCCAAACCTCCCCTCCCCTCCTCATGATCCCCCCACTTTTCGATCAACCAGGAGCTCCTCGAAAGAGCATGGAGTCAATATGGAAGTGCAAAAAAAAGGACCTGGTAGGAAAACTATAAAGCAGAAAAGGGATGAAAATGCCCAAAAAGATATAGCCATGGGAACTCAAAATCCTATAGAAACTTATATTTTGGGTCAAAGCAACAAAGAAGCAACACACAAGGAACATGGAGCGCAAGCATTTCTCCGTATACCCCATGCTTAATGATGAAAGTAATATCTTGGAACAGCAGGGGACTAGGGCACCCCTCTAAAATTGTTGCCCTGAAAGACCTGATAGGCCATGAGAAGCCAGGAATCCTAATGATCCAAGAAACTAAACAAAGATTTCAAGAGATGAAAGGAATCATAGATCAACTCAGACAGTATGATGGACACATATGTGAATCAAGAGAAGCCTCCAGTGGAATCACTATTATTTGGAAAAAAAACATGTGGACATGCATATCCAATACAATCAGTCAATATTGGATCAAATTCACATTAGAGAATCAAGCAGATCACGCACAAATTTCCATCTACAATATATATGCACCAAACCATTTCAGAGATAAAGAGCAATTTTGGGCCACTCTTCAAGCAGACATAGATGCTGAAGATAATAGTAATGTCATTCTCGGTGGAGATATCAATCTTATACTACACTCCAATGAGAAAAGAGGAGGTGTCTTTTCCCATGACCCCTACTGTTAGTATGAATTCTTCGTCGAAGTGTACGAAAAAGAACCACTTTAGCTACGCATAACTAATAGCCCTAACAACAATAATGGCTGCAAAACATCTTCAGATCTGCAATTAGTAGTTAAAGTGCTGCAACAAACAGATCTATAAATGGAAAGACATTAAGCAGTAAAGTAAAGAGTTTGCTCCATGCATCCAACAGACAAGACAAGAACACGATTTTTGAATGAATTTTTATATTACGGGGCACCTGGGAGGAAACAAGAAGGTGTATCCAGATCTCCTCAATGGGATGGGTTCTTTGTAGTCCTCAGCACTTCAGATCTAAGCTTTCTCTCTCTTGTAGATGTAGAAAACCCAATGCAGAAAGTAGAGCTCAATGGGAGCAAAATGGTAGAAATGAGACCGAGTGTATAGATCCAGAGTGATCTAGTATGCAACAAAAGGTGAAGAATGAAGGGGAAAAACCCTCCTATTTATAACAAAATATTGGGTCATTCTAGATCTTGGTGCATGATTAAAATAATGTTAACCAAATCTAGATCCACCTTTTATGGAATATTTTATTATATTTGTTGGAGGGAAAGGGTATTTGACTTGGGTCAAATCCCTTGATTAGTGAAAAATAAATAAATAAATGATTTATTTATCTTTTTAAGGAAGTGGTTGGGATATAATCAAATAAATAATGATTTATTTGATTAATGGTGGTTGATTTGGTCATCTTTAACAAGGAATATTATTTAAATAATTATTCCTAGAAAATAATAAGACAACTATGGGTTTATCTCATTAATTTCTTTGTTTTTGGGTTAAACATGACTGGGAATAATAATTAAATTATGGTTTAATTAATTATTCCTTTTGGGGTTTCCTAATTAACATAGTGAAAGCAGTTTTACTTGGGGTAAAACTGGTCCTACATGGTGTACTTGGGTCCATCTAATGATGAAGAGTTAGATGACCAAAAAATGGTGTAACAGATTGCCCCCCAGCGTGCGAGTGTCAGGAGCAAATCGTATGACCGAAGTACGTTGTAAGAAGACAATCACTAGACAACAAAAGGGTATGTCAGAGAGAGAAATATGAGGTAGATAGTGTGCTGAAGGACTAGACCCCGAGGAGACGAGACTCGCAGGTGCAACAAGTCTCTGTTATGAGAGGGTACCTGTGCTGAAGGCGGCGGGGGAGGCATACCTATGCCCGCCGTGACAAAGTACAAAAGAATAGTGAGTCCAGTGAACAAGGGACCGAACCATAAAGTACAGCTGGCATAATCAAGAGCCAGGTAAAAATACAATGAAGAGTCTCACATACATGATGTGCCTGGGATAACAGCCAGGACTAGTACAATATCATCTGAGTACATGAGATAAATACAACCCAAATGCCCCCTGTAAATAGGGAAGGGCTCACAAAATCTGACTGATACATGCAAATCATAGAGGCGCTGCAGGTGGCTAAGGCCAACATCATCAAAATCTGGAGCGGCATCAAAGGCTGCAATGAAGAGGTCATCCGGGCATGTGGGGGGCTACCTGCAGGGCCACCCCCTCATGAGGGCTGAAACATCTCACACATGCCCGGGAATCATCAAGAGCTGCTGTTGGGTCACTGGACTGTCCAGTATACTCATCTTGATCATGCTGAAAGGAGCTGGAGAAGTAATCAAGTCAAAAGGAAGTGAGAGATCCCCCTGCCTGATCCGAGGCACCGAACAAGAGTGGAAGCTGGAACCAAGGTACACCGCCCTCTAGACCTTGCTTCTGGAATAAATGCGATGATGTCGACAGAAGGAGGTCCGCCCTAGGTGAGGCAATAAGAGACCCTCAACTAAGGCACGAGGGAAGAACAATAGAGGGACAGACAGACTGACACCAATGATGATAGTGGAAAGGGGGAGGATGGAGTGGCGAATGGACGACTTCCCTTGTTAGAGCATAAAGGGCATGAATGACATGGCAGCGACTGACACAATATCGAAAGGGATAGGGGACAGTGGGACTGAAGGTCATGATATGCGACACAAGGGAGGAACCAAGTAAAGAAGGATGGAGGGCTATAGTGGGGTGCAAAAGGACGCAGGATAGACTCCATGAATGCAATGATGACTCGACTTGGATGCTCTAAACAAGGGCGACTGTAGAGTGCTGCCACACAGTAAAGGCCCCAATGGGGGGTCATAGAAACATGAGTACAAAGTGGGCACTCATGACGAAAATCAACACGAACATGGAC
Organism: Pinus albicaulis; assembly: GCA_034641835.2. NCBI lineage: Eukaryota > Viridiplantae > Streptophyta > Pinopsida > Pinales > Pinaceae > Pinus > Pinus albicaulis. The sequence continues at coordinate 1,837,856 of MU968403.1, read as the reverse complement.
GAGTAAGGGGGCAGTATGGTGCCCCCAGTACAGGTGTTGTAGGTGAGGAAATTCGATTTTGAATGGAGGTGTGGTAACTGCATGTTGGACGAAGATGGGTCCTGGTGCAGTAGAAAAAATGAAACAGCAGATGCTGGCTATCTAAAATAAAAATAAAACATGCATTTCCGAAGGGAAATGCTAAGGGTAATATTTCTTAAGATAGAGTGCATTGCGAGGGTTAGGAAGGGGATGGCCTTCGAAATCCTCTAAGAGGTATGCCCCCTTTCCAAGATCCTTACTAATGATGTAAGGGCCTAGCCATAATGAGTCAAACTTCCCATGGCCCAGGACAACATGGGCCTGGTCATAGACTAGAACAAGGTCGCCTTCGTGAAAAGTGCGAGGCTGGACTTTTCGGTCATACTGAGCTTTGGTGCGTTTTTTGGCCGCTTCCATGGTTTGTAAGGCAATACGGCGGTCTTCGGAGGCACGCTCAAGCATGATAAGTCATTGTTCTAGCGGTTGGGTATAAGGGAGAAGTTCAACGGCTAGTTGCAGAGAAGGAATTTCACACTCGATCGGTAAAACTGCCTCCTCTCCAAAGACGAGGTGGAAAGGGGTGAACCCGGTGGCGGTTTTGACAGAGGTTCAATAGGCCCATAAGGCAGGAAAGAGCATGAGATGCCAGTTGGTTTTGTGCTTATTCACTGTTCGTTGAAGCATAGTCTTGAGGATTTTGTTGACTGCTTCAACTTGGCCATTACCTTGGGGGTAATAGGAGGAGGAATATTGGTGCTCAAAACCCAATAGCGAGGATAGCTCACGCCATATCTCATCTTCAAAATGTCTGCCGTGATCAGAGACCAGTTGCTTGGGAACCCCGAAGCGAGCTATAACATGGTTAAAGAAAAAGAGGGCCGCGGTAGCTGCCGTGTTGTTGAACGTTGGCATGGCCTCGGCCCATTTGGTGAAATAGTCGACCGCCACGATGATATACTTGTGGCTACCAGAGGATGGTGGGCGACACTCCATAAAGTCGATGGCCCATTTACAAAAGGGACCAGTGGAAACGACCGGATGGAGGGGAGTTGGTGGAGCTCTCGCCTTTGGGGCGAAATGTTGGCAGTTGGGACAGTGTTTGACTGCCTCAATGCAATCACTGAAGAGGGAAGGCCAAAAATACCCGGCGCGCATTATTTTTTGGGCAGTAGCTAGACCGGAGAGGTGGCCACCGCAAGCGCCGCTATGGCAGGCATTAAGGACCTGCTCAGCTTCAGCGTGTGTGAGGCAACGACGAAGGACCGTATCCACCCCGCGACGATAGAGGTCGTCACCAATAAGAAGGTATCGGGGGGCTTGGTGTCGGATACGTCGACGAGCCTCACGGTCAAGGTGGAGGGCGAACTTTTGGGTTCGCAAATAAGTAAGAATATCGCCATACCACGGGTCATCGAAAGTAATGGCAAACAGGTGTTCATCAGGGAAATCGTCATTAACGGGAGGGTCTTGCGATCCGGTAGGTAATTCAGAAATAAGCTCAGCGAGGGCTAAGCCTTTCTTACTTTTTGGGGTGACAAATTCAAGGTCGAATTCCTGAAGGATAACGACCCAACGGGCGTACTTCCCAGTGAGTATACGACGACTCAGTAGGAAGGCCATGGGGTTGGAATTTGTCACAACCTTGGTGGAGCGCAGGATGATATAATGACGAAGTTTTTGGACTGAGAACACGATAGCCAGCGCTAATTTCTCGTCATAGGATTATGAGACAGGGGGTCCCACAAGGTTCTTACTGACATAGTAGATCACATGCTCAATGCCATGGTCATCCTCTTGGATAAGGACTCCAGCGACCGAATAGGTGGAAGCAGAGATATATAGGATGAAGTCCCGATTAAAGTCGGGAGGGCGAATTAAGGGAGCAGATGTGAGAGCCTGTTTGAGGGCATCGAAAGACTCGTGAGCATGGGTATCCCAAACAAAGGGGATATGGGAGCGTAGGAGTCTAAGGAACCCGTGCACAGTGGTGGCGTAGTCAGGGACGAACCGACGAAGGAAATTAGCTTTGCCTTGGAGGCTTTGGAGCTGGCGGAGGGTACGCGGGATGGGGAGTTCAAGAATGGCTTGTACTTTCAAAGGGTCAAGAGTGATACCGTCCTTAGACACGATGAAGCCGAGGAGGCGGCCGGCAGGAACGCAAAAGACACATTTCAATGGGTTAAGTCGGATATTATACTTGCGACATCGGAGAAAAATGGTGCGCAAATCGTGTATGTGTTGCGCCCGATGCTTAGAACGTGCTGTGAGGTCGTCTAAGTAGGCAAGGATAATATGAGCTAAGTCATGGAAGCAATAAGACATGGCCCGTTGAAAGGTGGCGCCGGCGTTTTTTAGGCCGAAAGGCATGACCCGGTAAGCGAAAGTTCCCCATGGACTAATGAACGCGGTTTTTAGTTGATCAGCAGGACGGATAGCAATTTGGTTGTATCCGGAGAAACCATCCATGAAGGATAGGATCTCATGCCCCGCACACTCGTCAATGATTTGGTCAATGAACGGTGTGGGGAAGTTGTCTTTGGGACAAGCTTTGTTCAGGTCGCGAAAGTCCGTGCAGACACGAATGGTGCCTTGTTTCTTGAGAACAGGAACGGGGTTAGAAACCCAAGTGGTGTATTCGATGGGGTAAATGAAACCAGCCTGCTTGAGCTTATCGATTTCAGCTTTAATAGCGTCACGTCAGGAAGGATGAATGGGTCTCATCTTTTGGCGGACTGGTTTGGCGTCAGGCCAGGTGTCGATATGATGCTCGACAATGGCAGGATCGAGTCCGGGCATTTCAGAATAGGACCAGGCGAAGATATCGTGGAATTCTTTGAAAAGCTTGGTGTAAGTTTCAATTTCTTCCGGGGTGCATTGGGCACCCAATGTGATGTATTCTTCGATTCCTGGTGTGGTCGAAATGTTAACTTTGATGGTAGACGAGATATTGGCCATGTTTCCTTCTTCGAAAGCGTCAGGTGCAGGAATGGGGTTTTTAAACCAATCAACTGCATGGGGGATGAAGTCTTTGGTTTCCACAGCATATTGGTCATGGGATTGCTGTGGGAGGAAATATGCGCGATGGTGCATATCATCCCAGGGAAAGTCGGGGTTGGTCATGGCTTCCATGATGTCTTCATCAGATTGGAAGATGGGAAGATTGGAGGCAGATGGGACACCCGAGGGAGTAGTAGTGGGGAACGGGTCATCATGAGGAGAAGGGCTCATATGGGCGATATCAACAGATCCAAGGTCGGCTGAGAAGCTGAGGGGATCGGTAGGTTGAGTGGCTGGTGAATTAGGTCTCAAGGATGATGACAGATACAAAATGGTGACTGAGGGCTCCGTTGGCTTAAAGGCGGGAGGCGGAATGTGAATGTCCTTTGGTCCGATCGAAGCGGCCTTGAATTGGCGGTACAAGTCCAAGGAGGAACGGTACTCGTCAAGGCGGGGACAGAGGTGGGTGTAATGGCCGTGAAAATCGCACAAGGCACAAGGGTGGTTTGTGCGCAAGTGTTTGAGTTTTGGGAGGGAGCCGGGGATAGTGACATGTACTTCTGGGAGATCAGAGTCGGGGAATGTCTCGTTGACCAGAAGCTTGAGGTGGGGCAATTCAGGACACATGTGAGTGGCATGACCGACGACATCACACAAAGCGCATCGAATGGCGGGCTTCGGTGGTCGTGGGGGTTTAAGGGATGTCGGGGGGGCTGGATCGTTATGGGTTGCCCCCCTTCGGGCTTTGCCTATCTTCTCGGGAGCCGGCACAATAGGGGAAGGGTCCGGTGGAGGTGCTGGGGGCACAGTGGCTGTGGAGGAAGCGAGGGGGATCGGTTGAACCGGAGTCAAAGCCATATAAGGTTTGGGGAGACCAGGGGGGGTGGCGGCGGGGGGGTCAAGGTACCAGACCGGAATGCCCAAGGTCAAGTTAGGGAGAGAGAGGGTGGCCAGGATGGGGACAGAAGATACTCCAGGAGGGGGAGCCAAGAAGGGGATCTGTCCAGCGGGGTAATGATCAGGAGGTACGGCTCCGAGATGGGCAAGGCCAGGGGGAACCGAGCCGGAAGGATGAAGAGGTTCGGGGATACCAGTTGTGGGGGGAGGGCCAGAAGGAGGAGGTCTGGCTGGCTGAGATGAATGGCTAGAAGCGGGTCGCGGAGGGCGGGGAGGAGGTTGCGGACTAGCCGAGGCAGGCCGCTTACGGGTGGCCTGAGACGATTGCATCATGCAAACATTCGACAAGCTGGGATCGGTAACAAGAGGGGGGGAGAGGCGAGGAAAAGTACCAAGCAGGGTAGAATCGTTATAGACGCCGGGGGAGACATTGGTCAAGGAATCGACGGTTTTCTTGTTGGCTACGGAAGAGATGGTCGTCTCGGAGGAGGTCTGAGACGGCGGCTCATGATAAGATAGCTGATCAATGGTGACTATCTTCCCATTATGTGGAAAAGACATCTTGCGGAAGACCGCGGATGGGACAGCAGACATGGCATAGGTGTAGCTTCGCCCCAATAGAATGTTGTAGTCTAGAGGGGCGTCAATGACTTCGACATCAACGCAAACAGTCTTACCGGCGAGGGTGATGGGACAATTACGAAACAGGCCAATAGGCTGGGAGGCATGACCGTCCCACGCTCGAAGGGTGATCGTGGAAGGGGCCAGCTCAGGGGATCCGAGTTGCTTCCAAACCGAAGCGGACATCACACAGGTGGATGCCCCCTCATCAATTATACACCGGGATACCGTGGTATTCCGGATTTTGACAGGGAGTTGGAAAGCAACGGAAGGAGGAAGAGGGGGATGGTCCGATTGGGTGGCGTCAAAAACAATCATTTGGTTGTCAGCAGGATCGAAGGAAGGGGAAGGATCGGAGTGCATCATAAGGATCTGGTAATCAGAGGAACCAGAAATGGACGGGGGAGTGGCTACATGGCTGTCGGGGGGTTGGGTAGCCACGAATCTCTGGTGAGGGGCAGGATCAGTGAACACAGCTGGCTGGGTAGTGGCCACATTAGGAGGAACATGAGGGGAGGCGTGTTGTCCGCGCAATGTGGCTTGAGACTCCCACATCTGTCGCATCTGGGGTAAGAGAGGACAATCGTGAGTGGAGTGACCGTAAACACCGCAACACGAACAGGGCTTGTTTGTGCGAAGCGGCCTGTCTGGCCTGGGCGGAATGCCCTGAGGCTGGTTGCTAGTGTTAGGGTCCACACCAGAATTGGGTCCTCGGTTACCGGGGGCAGATGGGTTCTGGTTGCCTCTCCGCCTTCTTTGAGAAGAAGGGGGATTAATCGTACCCTGCTGTGCAAATACTTGCCCTGGAGGGGGTTGTAAGTGCTGTTGCAGGTTGTGAGGAGGCAAGGGAGGTGGAAACGCATATGCTGGAGGAGCTGGCGCACCAGGCTGTGGATAAAAGTAAGGGTTGGGTTGGGCGACATTGGGGTAAGCAGGAGGTTGGGCAAAAGGAGGGGGCATGCCGTATCCTGGGTACATGTTGCCGGGAGGAGGAAGAGTGCTAGAGGTGCTGGCTCCGCCCTGAGGGAGACCATGGCTCATAGGAGGGTAAGTAGATGGGTGTGAAAGAGATCCAACAATACCGTCGGCGGAATGAGATGCCCCCGGGGCATTAGCGCCACCGGGCCTGGGGATGTCAGGAAGAACGGTATAAACATAACCAGATTGAGCGTAGATCAGGTCATATTTTAAAGCTATTTGGAGGGCGGCTTCTTCAGATTGAAGAAAGTGAGAGGCGACATCTTTGCCGATGGGAGACGGGAGGGTGCGAAGGAACCAGTCCATGTAAACCCGATCTTCAAAGGGAGGGGCTCGACATAAGCTCCGTCTTCGTCGCCATTCCTGAACATGGGCAGAAAGGCGTGTGGAAGAGGATTGCTTGAATGAAGTCAAGAGCTCCATACCAGTGTCGTATCAGAGAGGGAGCTGGAAGTACGACAAGAAGGCTTGGGCAAGAGTCTCGAACGTGGTATGGGAGGAGGTGGCCTGTTCGACATACCATTTAGAAGCTTCGCCGGTAAGTGTGCGTTGGAACAAACGAAGACGGATGGAGTCATCGGTAATGGAGTTGGAGGAACACCACATGTGGAAAGACCGGACATGATTGGTTGGGTCTTCGCCATTAAGGCCCTCGAACTTAGGGATATCAGAGGGTAACTTGGTGGGCATAGTGGGCCAGGTAGTATTATGGTGAATGGGGTCGTAAATCAACTGATGGAAATCGGGGAGGCTGAGGCCTGCAATGTACGGCAGCACAGGGGTGGCCGGAGTAGTGGTTGTGACGGTTCCGCTAGAAGTAGGGCCGGCATTGGGGCCGGGAGAACCGCTAGCATTAGGCCCTGATCCGGACATGGTGAATGTAAAAGGAGTCGGAGGGGGAGAACCGGAAGGAGAAGGGGGATCCGATGAATCAGGAGAGGAGTCGGAGTGTGGACTCGAAGGTGGACTGGCTCGACGACGACGGTGCGGAGCAGGTCGATCAACCGGAAACTGAGGATGAAGGCCAAGAAGTCTCCGGGAAAGGCGCCTGGGGGGCGCAATGATGACAGGAAGAAGGAAACCGACAAGGGCAGAAAGGGACAGAATCAAGAAGGTCAAGGGCAGATAAGGTGCAGTGACGATTGATTTTAGAGTCTTTGCCAAGCGGTGTAAACCAGGCGCTTCTTCACTTAGGGTCAGTGTGTGGTGTGCGTTAATTTTAATTTTTAAACCCTTTCCGTTGTTGAGAGAAAAAAAGTGTGCTGCGTAGCTGAAAATAAACCTACAGAGAACAGAGTAAAATGCTGAAATAACATAAAAATAACAGCTACGTATGCATCTATCTAAACCAAGAAGGTGGGTCTCTCAAAACTATGCCGAAAAGAAAGGGAAAAACTATGGAAACACACACAAGGGAAGCTCAACAGATCTAGGGTCAAAGGGGACAGAGATCCGGAGGATAAAGCTGCAGATAAGGGGTGCAGATCACAGCCAAGAGACAGAGGCAAGGTGGCTGGAAAAAGGGAAATCAGCAAAAAACCGGGGGGGGGGCAAGGCAGAGGCCTTGAGAAGAGGTCCAAACAAAACGACAAGAGGTGATTTGAAAGGAAAAGAGGCTGATTTCAATGGATCTGGAAGTGAGGTAACAGATCTGGAAAAAGAGGGGGCTAAAGCTCTGAAACCGACGGCTGAAACAGCTGAAACTCTTCCACAAAAAGTGGAGGGTACTAAAGCCCTAAGGGGATGGGTTCCCACTTAGAGGAGTAAAAACAGATCAGATCTTGGTCAAGGCGGGCTGAGACAGAGGCTGGAAAACCCTGGCAGAGGCTGCAGCAGAACCCAGAAAAATTACAGAAAAAATGCTGGAAAAAAGGCAGGTCGCAGGTTCTGACCTGATCTGAGTTGAGGTCGCAGGAAACAGGCCAAAAGGTGCGTCCAGGTCGCAGGTTTTGGGCCAAAAGGTGCGACCCCCCGTTCCGGTTGTTTCGGCGGCAGATTTTCTGAAAAGTTGCCGTCTCAGTTGCGGCTGGTGTCGCTTACCTGCGCAATAGGGCCAGAAACACACGGAAGTTAAAAATTTTAAGTTTTTAGGGTTTTATGTGAGAAAAATGACATGAAAAGAGAAAAAATAAGCAGCTGAAAAGAAGCCCTAGGGCTTGAAGTAGCTGGATATGCAGGAATATGAGAAACGACAGCGGTCGTAATTTAAAACCCGTGTGGAGTCGCCATTTGTTAGTATGAATTCTTCGTCGAAGTGTACGAAAAAGAACCACTTTAGCTACGCATAACTAATAGCCCTAACAACAATAATGGCCGCAAAACATCTTCAGATCTGCAATTAGTAGTTAAAGTGCTGCAACAAACAGATCTATAAATGGAAAGACATTAAGCAGTAAAGTAAAGAGTTTGCTCCATGCATCCAACAGACAAGACAAGAACACGATTTTTGAATGAATTTTATATTACAGGGCACCTGGGAGGAAACAAGAAGGTGTATCCAGATCTCCTCAATGGGATGGGTTCTTTGTAGTCCTCAGCACTTCAGATCTAAGCTTTCTCTCTCTTGTAGATGTAGAAAACCGAATGTAGAAGGTAGAGCTCAATGGGAGCAACAATGGCAGAAAATGAGACCGAGTGTATAGATCCAGAGTGATCTAGTATGCAACAAAAGGTGAAGAATGAAGGGGAAATCCCTCCTATTTATAACAAAATATTGGGTCATTCTAGATCTTGGTGCATGATTAAAATAATGTTAACCAAATCTAGATCCACCTCTATGGAATATTTTATTATTATTTGTTTGAGGGAAAGGGTGTTTGACTTGGGTCAAATCCCTTGATTAGTGAAAAATAAATAAATAAATGATTTATTTATCTTTTTAAGGAAGTGGTTGGGATATAATCAAATAAATAATGATTTATTTGATTAATGGTGGTTGATTTCGTCATATTTAACAAGGAATATTATTTAAATAATTATTCCTAGAAAATAATAAGATAACTATGGGTTTATCTCATTAATTTCTTTGTTTTTGGGTTAAACATGACTGGGAATAATAATTAAATTATAGTTTAATTAATTATTCCTTTTGGGGTTTCTTAATTAACATAGTGAAAGCAGTTTTACTTGGGGTAAAACTGGTCTTACATGGTGTACTTGGGTCCATCTAATGATGAAGAGTTAGATGACCAAAAAATGGTGTAACACCTACAGATCAATGCTGGAAGAAATCATGCAGGAGCATGACTTAGTCGATATCATTCCAAAAAACCAGAGATACACTTGGAATAATCGTAGGCTGGGCAAAGACAACATAATGGAGCAGCTTGATAGAATTCTGATAAATACCACTCTCCTTTCTGTGTACTCCATAGCTTATTATGTAATTCTTCCATATTTGGCATCCGACCACTATCCCACAACCTTGTTCTTGAGGCCCACTGCCAATTGGGGTCGATACCCTTTACATACAGCTCCTTATGGCACATCAATCCAATCGTGGACCAGATTGTCAAACTAACATGGCAGCAACACATAGAAGGGTCGTCGGGCTACATTTGGGAATGCAAACTGAAAAATACCAAACGTGCCTTGAAGGACTGGGTGAAACAATATTATAAAGAACCAGAAAAGGCCAAAACTGAAATTAAAAATAAACTGGAAGCAGTCCACAGAAAGATAGAGCATGTACTCTCCCAAGAGGATAAAGCACTAGAAGGTGAATTGTACTTTCAGCTTTATCGTGTCAATAGAGATGAAGAGCAGAAGTGGAGAATAAAGTCAAGACAACTTTGGCTTCAAGGAGGGGATGAAAATCCTGCCTTCTTCCATAAGCAGGCCACTGTTAGGAAAATCAGGAATAATGTCACCATGATCAATGATGAGGAAGGCCGCCCTCAAAAAACCCAAGACACTATCAAACAAACTGCCTCAAATTACTACAACTCTCTCTTAACAGAGACAAAAGAAGTAGAAGATTACTTAGATCTCCTTCAACACTTTCCCAAGGGAATCAGTGAGGATATCAATGCAAATTTGACCAAAGAAATTGATGAAGAAGAAATTCAAAATGCCATTTGGGCGCTTCAGCCAGACAAAGCCCCTGGTCCAGATGGCTTCCCCATCTGTTTCTACAGGACATATTGGGGAACAATTAAAAAAGATCTTATCAAAATGATAAGATGGGCACAGCGCAAATGCAAAATAGGAGGCTTCACTAATGCCACCCATCTTTCCCTTATTCATAATGAAAATCGACCTTTATCCTTCTCTCGTTTTCGACCCATCTCATTGTGCAACTCTTCTTACAAAATCCTGACCAAAATCTTGGCCATGCGCCTTAAACCTCTCCTCCCCTCTCTCATTTCAAAAAATCAAGGAGGTTTTTTGGCCAATAGACAAATCTCAGACTCCATCCTTCTTGTCCAAGAGGCCATTCATTCCAGCCAAGCAAGAAATGAGAAAGGGTTCATCTTAAAATTAGACTTAGCCAATGCTTTGACCGAGTCAGGAACTCCTTTTTATTTGTTGTTTTATAAAAAATGGGATTTGCCACACCCTTTATCGACCTTGTTAAAGCCTGCATCTCTGGTCCTTGGATCTCCCCTCTCATTAATGGTAGACCAAGACCTTCCTTCCAATTGACCCGAGGACTAAGACAAGGTTTTCCACTCTCACCTTATCTTTTCATATTGATGGCCGAATCCTTCAGTAGAGCCCTGGACTACAATCGCCGTATGGGTCTAATTACAGGGATTAAATTTGGAAATGGAGCCAAGAACATCAACCATTCTCAGTTTGCTAACGATACTCTTTTAATGGGGGGAGCCTCAAACATTATAGCCTACCGCTTCAAAACTCCCCTAGACAAATACATGAGCTATTCAGGAGGTTTTATCAACTACCACAAGAGTTGTATCTATGGCTGGAACACTTCTGCCCAAACTCTTCATAGCATTGCCAATACTTTTGGAGTCTCTTGTAAGCTAGACTGGGAGCATTTTTCTTATCTGGGCATGCTAGTGAGTGCTGGCAATCTGAAAGCATCAGCGTGGGACATTATTATTGATAAGATGAAAAGGAATTTGCAGCAATGGGGCACCTCTTGGCTTAATCCAGTTGGGCGCCTAATACTTCTTAAAGAAGATCTTTCCTCCTTACCCTTGTATTCTTTTTCACTCCTGCAAGCCCCAGCCAACTTTCATAACAAAGTGGACACACTTCTTCGCCACTTTATATGGCAAGGGGGGGGGGGGAAATGAAAGAAAGAAATATAATCTAATAAGTTGGAGGCAAGTCATTCAACCGCAGGAGAAAGGAGGGCTTGGAATCAGATCCTCAAAACTTCTAAACATTGCCTTTGTTGGCAAGCTTGTTTGGAGATTCATAATTGGCAAGAATGCTTGGTGGAAGAAAGTATTAGAAAAAAAATATCTCAACTTCCCAAGGCAACAACTTTTGTACCATGAGATCCCTAACAGAGTGTGCTCAAAAATCTGGAGGATGTGTAAGAGAGAAATTCCTCTTCTTGCACAAAATACTTCCAAAGTTCCCAAAGGTGGCAGTCACATTAGAATTGGGGCTGATAAGATAATGGGGCAATAACCCATTAGTAGCAGGCCTGGTACTTATCAGATCCTAACCTTTCTTACTAGTATAGGGATACAAAATCTAGATCAGATTTCTCAGTGGGATGCCCACACTCACGCTTGGAATGGATGGACCTTCCCACACATTCCTGTTGATATGGAAACAAGCCTCACTAATATGCAAGCTCATCTCCATGGCATAGCTCCCTCCAAATGCAACAGCACTGATGACTTTCGATGGGATCCTGCAGGCACCATCTACACTGTTAAAGCTGCCTACCATCAGATTTGCAGCATTGAATTTCCCATGTCTTTTTGGGCATAGTGGAGACTTGTCTGGAAAGCAGAGACACTTCCAAAAATAAAAAATTTTATCTGGATCCTCCTCAGAGAGAAAGTTATCACCTCTGAGAATCTTAAAAAGCGAGGAATACCTGGCCCATCTCGCTGCCCAAATTGTTAATCAGATGAAGAAACCAGTCAACATATTTTCATAGACTACCCCTTTTCCATAGCTTGCTGGAAGGAAGCTTTTCGAAGCATCAATCTCCCATGGGTGCCCAGCACCAGCATATATGAAGTTTTGCAAATATGGAAAAAAAATATGTCCCTGGCAGAAAAGAAGAAGAAGAAGAAGAAGAAGAAGATTTCTCAAAGAGTCTGGAATGCTTTGCCATGTTCTCTCCTATGGAACATTTGTTTGGCAAGAAACCGCATGATCTTTAAAGATAAAGAAACCAGTGTTAGAAATCTTTACAACAAGGCATGGAGCCTCACTCTGGAAGCATTGTCCATGAAATGTCGAGGGAAACTAGACATGGTGGACCTTTATTTTGAGGAAAGAAACTACATAGGGTATTTACTGGACAGAAACAACATGGCCCTCAGTAGCAGCAATGCCAATAATAGTACCAACTCTAGGTACAGCTGGAAAATTAGAATGAAAGATGAGGAATTTTCACTATGGCTCAGGAACTGCAATACTCATTATCTATTTTTTGATGGCACTTCTCAATCTAATCCAGGAATGGCTAGGGCTGGAGGAATCATGTGTAATGGTAATGGGGATATCATAATTTCATATGAATGGGGACTGGGTAAACTTTCCAACAATAGGGCCGAAGCATTAGCTCTTTACCAAGGTCTACTCCAACTACAAAAACTTGGCATAAACGCAGCAGTGATTATTGGAGACTCGGCTATTGTCATTAGCCTGATGGTCCACAACAGGAAAGCCTCCAAATTGATTCTACAGCAAACCATAAGACGATGCCAAACACTTTATTAGCAGATGAAAGGAAATCGATTTTATCATGTACTCCGTTCCCTCAACAAGGAAGCGGATGTGCGGGAAAACAAAGCATGTCTTCATCGTATGGGTACACGTCGCTGTAACGCCTCCGAACATCATTGTTATCTACCATGATCAGAATTAAATACCCTCGTAGATTCATCGCATAGAGGAACAATGCCATCGGATTCCTTAATTTCATGCCTATCTTTGTCTCTATGTCACATAAACTATTCACTCAACTCCTTGAAAAGGCTCAGTCTGATATAAAATCTGTAGTATCTTTTTATTTCCTCTACAGCTTCCCCTTAATCCTCATGCCCCTGTCATCTCATTACCTCTCCCGTGAACCAATCATCACTCTTCATGTGATCGAATCTTATCCTCTTGTAGATTGTTCAATCCTTGTGATCCTCAATAGCCCTTGCGGTCCTACAATTTCTGACAGTGTTTGCCAACCTCACAGGCTTGTTCTCCTTTCATCCTTCGGCAACCAAGCCATGGATGCATCAAGTATCAGCTTAGAAAATGCTCGAAATGTAGAAGCAGAAGGAAATCCTGAAGAATTCATTGGGTGGTAAATCCTTCACATAAGCATAGACCGAACATGAAATGAAAATTTTGTCTTTTACTATTTCAGTTTGTAAGAATCTACACTAGTTCAGTTTTTCTCATTGTGAAGAACATTGGATGCAAAAGGGATTTTGACATCAATATTGTCCTCAATTGCTCCACTTCTCACCTACACTTCCATGTAACAGTGGAGCTCAAACTCCCATACCTTTTTTGAATATAAAACAACATCTGACTTTGTAAAAAAAAAAAATATTAGCTTTGCGGATTAATACGCAGATTTGAATAGGTATAGTAAGGTTTTGAAAACTAAATATTTTTGTTTTAAAAAAATTTCCAAAAGCAATAACATGTTCACACAAATTTATTTTTCCTTTAGCCAAAACAGTTTTTTCGAGAAGAAAAACATTGGTATATATAAAATGTTCCAGCTGGTATATATATAATGTTCCAGTTTCAATAAGTATGCTTATAATCCTTACAAATATGGCTTGAATAAAAACTTTCCCAGGTAAAGCTTACCTTCCATACAGTATTTTCAATCTAAGTCACAAAAAAAGATACATTAGTTTACATCCTATGTTGTCATCTTTCCCAATAAATATGCTGAGTCAGTTCCAAAAAACTTAAACCAGTCTTAAATAATCCTTACAAATCTGGCTTGAGTACAAACTTTCCCAGGTAAACCTTACCTTCCATACAATATTTTCAATCTAAGTCACAAAAAAAGATACATTGGTTTACATCCTATGTTCTCATCTTTCCCAATAAATATACTGAGTCAGTTCCAAAGCAATTAAACCAATCTTAAATAAGCCTTACAAATCTTGCTTGAGTAAAAACTTTCCCAGGTAGACCTTACCTTCCATACAGTATTTTCAATCTAAGTCACAAAAAAAGATACATTGGTTTACATCCTATGTTGTCATCTTTCCCAATAAATACGCTGAGTCAGTTCCAAAACAATTAAACCAGTGTTAAATCATAACGGTCACCTGCAATAGATTAAACTAGTCTTAAATCATAATTGTCACCCGCAATAGATTTGCTGTGAGGATATAGTATCAAAAAAACTAGGCTCCTCACTTGCTATCTCCCAAAACTTTCTACAGTTCATTCCAATATCTAATTCGTTAATCAGAGAGAAAAAACACCCCATCCAAAACATAAGTGTGCCAGGCACGGGCATCTTTAGCTGCAAATAGATTACTCCAAATCAACCGGTCCAGAGAAAAACACATTAGGCTTAGTGTACAACAGAGTTATGAGAATTGAACCATACCTGTGGCTCCTTCCCCATTCGAAGTAGATACTTCATAAAACATCTGACCAAAAACACCAACTAGTCCTTTTTGGAGAGCTTATCTGTTTGGTAATTCTTTTGGTGGAAAATATGTTTGAAATGTATTCTGGGGAAAAATTTCCTTAACATATCAATGGGTTCCAGCCAAGTTATGAGGTGTCCTAGAGACAACTTATTGCCTCTATTAAGGTGATCAATGAGCACCTTCTAGTCACCAAACACCCATAAATCATCAATACACCTCTAAATTTGATTAGGGTGTACACTACACCCAGTACTCAACATTAAAATTTTGATAGGTAGTGCCTCTACCTATTAGGCACCAAAACCCATTAGGCACTAGAAGTTTGATAAATGGTCCTTCCTAATTTGATAGATATTCCCTCTACCTATTAGGTACCAGAACCCATTAGGCACTAGAAGTTTGATAAATGAACCTTCTTAATGAATGAGGTGTCCAATAAAAACTTTGTAGCATAGTTACCCAATTCCAACGAATTGGAAAAAAATTGGTAATAAGATTAGCTTTACCAATTAATACACAGATTTGAATAGGTACAATAAGGTTTTGAAAACTAAATATTTTTGTTTTAAAAAAATTTCCAAAAGCAATAACATGTTCACACAAATTTATTTTTCCTTTAGCCAAAACATATTTTTCAACTTTTCAAGTACCTGTCCACTCCGAAATCGTAATCTCTCTTGATTGGATTGTGATTAATGACTTTTTGTTCACCAAATTGTGAGCATCGTTCATAATTAGAGGAATTTGTGTTTAATGCACCATAACTAAAAAGATTAATAGGTTTATATTAATGTTGCATAAATGTATGTTATATAATTCAATGGTTTTTAAATTAGGAAATTGTTTTATTTAATATTGTTTAAGTTTATATGATTTTATTTAATAGTTAAGAAATGATTTTTTTGTTATTAACAAATTTTATTTTATATTTTTTTTCACTATGTAATATTATTAAATTCAGGACATTTTTTTTTTCAGTATTTTTGAATTATTTTAAATTGAAAATATTTATAAATTTTTAACCATTAAGCATTAATGTTTGGAGAATTTATGAGTTTTCTTTTATATTTGCAAAAAAATAAAAAAATTGTGTATTTGTAAGATGTATATTTCTGAATTTTTTCTGTATTGGATTTTAGAGAGTCAAATCTAATCAAATATTTTACACAGTTTTCTTTCCTGAACAAACAATTAATTTTCTACATTTTTTTAACAAAGTGTTACGATGTATGTTTACAGAGAATCAATGGTCGTTTACCTAGGCCGACCTGGTTAGGAATATGGATGGTACCAATATTACCAGCTTTCGTCTTGATGGCTTTCTGGGGTGAAAGGAAATGGGTACTATATCTATGTACCGCTATTATTGGAACATCAGCAGGAGCAATAACGAGTGTTGCAGTTCCAACGTCTTCAGAGTTATTTGGGATGGAGGGTTTTAGTGTGAACCACAACATTCTGATCTCCAACATTTCCTTGGGCTCGCTTTTGTTCGGCAACATGGCAGGGCTGGTATATGATCGCTCTCAGAAGAGTAACCCTAGAGCTGGCCATGACCTTTGCATGGGAATTGATTGCTACGCAAAAACATTCTTGGCATGGGGATGTGTGTGCGCATTTGGGCTTGTTCTAAATGTGATTTTAAGTCTTCGGACAAGAAAATTGTACAAGTTTCTCTATACAAAGCACACCACTACATGAAGTTAAATATCATGTTTTTACATTTATAATATTGTGATTTTTTTCCATATAAATTTTAGTTGAAGATTGGAATCAGTTATATTATTTTATATAAAAAAATCACTTAGAGGTTGGAATAAGTTATATTATTTTATATAAAAAGTAAGATGTATTTTATATATTAATAAATTTGAGTTGGAATTGGAATTAGTTGGTGAGGTAGTAAGTGACTCTTGTGATGGGTGGGTACAAGTTAATGATGGTATTTCATGGTGCATCAATGTTATTGTAAACATGGGAAAAATATAATATGTTAACTTGAAAAAGTTAGTTTCATAATGACTTTGAATGTGGTATAACCAACCTAGATCCATCTTAACTATGGATCTATCAAGCGCCAAGAGAGATCAAATCTCTCGAGGTGAAAAACTCTCTCTTGAGTGCAAAACTTGAGGAAAGCTTTGCACCTCGAGAGATTTGATCCCTTTCGAGCTTGATAGATCCAGAGTTAAGATGGATATAGGTTGGTTTCTATCATGTGTGGCCAAGGAAAATATATCAAGATATGATTAATTTTATCAATAATATGTAAATATATCTAATATTAATATAATAATTTTAAATATGCTAAATATGTCTGAGATTAACTTAGTCATTTTAATTTTAAATTTGTTTATTTACCTCAATTTGGTGAGATTATAAATATTGTTTATAACTTTAATGAGAAAAATGATGAAATAAAAATTTTGAATGCAAAAGTGAAAATAATAGTGTTGAATGATAGAAAATGTGAATAATAGGAATGTAGTCATTACAAATAATCTTCATTGTGATCAATCTCAAACTATTTTATTCTACTATTCTTATTGTCACCCATGTTAGTTTTTTGATATTTTCATATTGATTGTATGAAAAGGACCGTTGAAATCGTAAAACATTTAAATATTTAGCTCGAGATGTTGTAGTAAACATCTTACCTTGTCTCTCTTGCTCTTCAATATTAATAGGTTGAATTACTATAACAGAAAAAGCAATGTACATTGTCAATAATTATTTATTCCTACACTAAAATCAATGCACATTGTTAATCCAATCACTTTAAAATTAATGTCATCATACATCCAATTACATCAAATCAGAAATCAACATCTACACTTAAATCAATGCATCTAATGCAAGCAATAAAATGAGATTAGAATAAAAAATTTATATTAAAATAAATGCATATAATGCAAGTAATCAAATATGAGTAGAAATCAACATCTATACTCAAATAAATGCATCTAGTACAAGTAAGAAAATAAGATCAGAAACCAACTTCGACTCTGAAATCGGTTCATTTAGTGCAAGCAATCAAATAGGATTAGAAATCGCCATCCACACTAAAATCAATGCATTTAGTGCAAGCAATCAAATAGGATTAGAAATCATCTACATTGAAATCAATGCATCTAGTGCAAGCAATCAAATAAGATTATTAAATAATTTTTACACTTAAATCAATGCATCTAGTGCAAGCAATCAAATAAGATTATTAAATAATTTTTACACTTAAATCAATGCATCTAATGCAAAAAATCAAATAGGATTAGAAATCAACATCAAATCAAATCAATGCACCTAGTGCAAGTAAGAAAATATGGTTAGAAACCAACATCTACACTGAAATTAATGAATTTAGTTCAAGAAATAAAATAGGATTAGAAATAACCACCTACACTGAAATCAATGCATTTAGTGCAAGCAATCCAATATAATTAGAAACCAACATCTACATTGAAATCAATGCATCTAGTGCAAGCAATCAGATAGGATTAAAAATCACCATCTACACTGAAATCAATGAATTTAGTGCAAGAAATCAAATAAGATTATAAATCATCTACATTGAAATCAATGCATCTAGTGCAAGCAATCAAATATAATGAGAAATCAATATATACACTAAAATTAATGCATCTAGTGCAAGAAATAAAATAGGATTAGGAATCACTATCTACACTAAAATCAATGCATCTAATGAAATAAATCTTCTTCCCTGTCTCCCCCCTCCATCTATATCTATATCTCCTCCATCTCTCCTTATTTTTCTCTCTATCTCACCCCTCCAAACACACTCTTTCACTCACTCCATATCTATCATCTTTATGTCCCTCCCTCCCTCTCTCCATCTTTCCTTCCCTCTCTTCACCTTCCATCCATATCTCTATCTTCCCATTCTCTTCCTCTCCCAAACTTCTATCTATATTTCCTCTTGTTGTCCTCTCTCCCTCTCTCTCCATCTTTCTTATCACTCTCTCTCTCTCTCTCTCCTCCTTTCTCTCTTTATGCCTTTCTTATTACCTTCCCCTCTCTCCCCCTCCAACTATGTCTCTCTTTCCCTCCCTCTCTCCACTCTCTCGCATACTCTCTCTTCCTTCCTCTCTCTCCCTCTCTCTCTCTCTCTCTCTCTCTCTCTCTCTCTCTTCACCCTCCAACTATGTTACTATATCCCTACCTTTCTCCTTCTCTCTCATTCTCTCCCCCCTTCTCTCCATCTCTTCTTCTTTGTCTCTTTATCTCTCTCTCCAATTAGAAATAGAATTTACTAACACTAAGAAAAGAATTAGAATTTAACATTTACGATGAAATCATAACATTACTATTAAAATAATATAATATCTAAATATTATATTATGGTTAATAATTAATATTAATAATTAAATATCATCTATTTACTAAACATACACACATAATTCCTTAATAATAATTACACATGTGAATAGGTGACATGATGAACACTATAAAAAACTAAACTTAGATATTCCCACCTAAAATAGGAATAGAAATAAAATGTTTAGGAGTTAAGATGGATCTAGGATGAACAGATAAAAACAAAAATGTAGGAAAAAAATAAAATGCAGGAGCAATAGAAATCAAACCTAAAAATCAATTGTAGTTAGTTGACACTGAAATCCTTCCGACATATATTATTTTCCAAATCAACCCAAAACAATCGCAGTTCGTTGACACTGAAATCCTTTCCCACAAATATTATTCCACTTTCGAACAACTCTCGAAATCCTTTCTCACAAACATTATTTCACTCTTCACGCATCACACAAATACTTCTTCACAAATACAATTCAACACTTTGTTTGTGTTATATTATTTTCCACTTTCGAACAACTCTCAAAATCCTTTCTCACAAATATTATTTGACTCTTTGCACAATCACAGAGATACTTCCTCAAAAATACAAATCGACACTTTGTTTGTGTTAAATTTATATATTTAGGGAGAGAAGTGATTTATCATTAGGGCCGAAATTTGATTAATTAGATTAAATTTTAAATGTTAAATATTAAACATTAATTTTACATACATTTGTTACATGAGATAGAAAATGCATATAGTGTACTCAAATACCAACCTACGTGATCCAATTTATTAAATTTAATAATGTGAATATTAGAATTAATAATAATAATAATATTGATATTTGGATATTAATATTAGGGTTAATAATGTTTTGTTGGCATGGTATTAATAATAATTTGGCCCATGGTATTTCTCTCATAGGCTTAACCTAAATAAAACCTCTTTTTGAGTGTTCCTAAATATAAATAGGATTATAGAGTAAATATAAAACGAACTTTTATTTAGCCCATGGTATTAAAATGGTATTTTTCCCATAGGCTTCACCTAAATAAAACTTTTTTTTTTAAAGTTATCTTTAAATATAAAGAGGTTTATGGAGTAAATATAAAAAAGAGGTTTTATTTTAAGTATGAGGGGTTTCCGCAGTGCATTATATTAGATATCATTTTTGGGATTTAACTGCGTTAGTCCATGAGAGGTAGTCGTAATTGACTCATTTCTCATGATTTTGGAATAGTCCACTTAGCACTCATTGCATCAGGTGATGCTCGCAGGGGTGAAGAAGTGGGATTGAAACTAGTGAAATGAATCACATAGCGTCAATCATCACTTCCGGGGCTTGCACCTGGTAACCAGGACTTCCCGGGAGGTCACCCATCCCAGAACTCCTCTGGCTTAAGCACGCTTAACTGTGGAGTTTTCCCCACAATCAAGCCCACTTAGCTTGCTACCCCATTTGGAAAATCTTAGCAAGTATTGTGCCTCATGAACCATTCAAGTAGAGATCCCTTTACTCTTTGTATTTTAAGTATGAGGGGTTTCCGCAGTGAATTATATTAGATATCATTTTTGGGATTTAACGGTGTTAATTAAGTCATTCATCTATGACCATTTCCATGAGAGGTAGTCGTAACTGACTATTTTCTCATGATTTTTGAATAGTCCACTTAGCACTCATTGCATCGGGTGATGCTCACAGGGGTGAAGAAGTGGGATTGAAACTAGTGAAATGAATCACATAGCGTCAATCATCACTTCCGGGGCTTGTACCCGGTAACCAGGACTTCCCGGGAGGTCACCCATCCTAGAACTCCTCTGGCTCAAGCACGCTTAACTATGGAGTTTTCCCCACAATCACGCCCACTTAGCTTGCTACCCCATTTGCAAAACCTTAGCAAGTATTGTGCCTCATGAACCATTCAAGTAGAGATCCCTTTACTCTTCATATTTTAAGTATGAGGGGTTTCTACAGTGCATTATATTAGATATCATTTTTGGGATTTAACTGTGTTAAGTAAGTCATTCATCTATGACCATTTCTATGAGAGGTAGTCATAATAGACTAATTTCTCATGATTTTTGAATAGTCCACTTAGCACCCATTGCATCAAGTGATGCTCACAGGGGTGAAGAAGTGGGATTGAAACTAGTGAAATGAATCACATAGCGTCAATCATCAATTTCGGGGCTTGCACCCGGTAACCAGGACTTCCCGAGAGGTCACCCATCCCAGAACTCCTCTGTTTCACTAGATTCAATCCCACTTCTTCACCCCTGTGAGCATCACCTGATGCAATGAGTGCTAAGTGGACTATTCAAAAATCATGAGAAATTAGTCAGATATGACTACCTCTCATGGAAATGGTCATAAATGAATGACTTACTCAATGCAGTTAAATCCCAAAAATGAGGTTTTATTTATTTACCATAACCCCAGAGTCTAAGGGGTAAACACATGATCAAACCTTTGACATTTGACCAAGAGACCAAACCTCCAATTTAAAGGAAATGGAGAGGACAAACCTTGCCAATCCTTTCAGTCAGTTCGAATTGCGAAAGATCTTGATGTTTCCTTGCCTTTCCTTGCTTTTTCCCTCTATATATGTTCAGTTGTGTTTGGAAACATCTAATAAAATGTTTATGCCATAAGTTGCTTCTTTTGAATTGACTCATTTTGAGAAAAAACAGGAAATGCCAATCAGTTTTTGTGGGATTTTTCCCTTTTCACATGAAAACATGAATAACACTACCCTTTAGGCAAGAAAGAGCGTTAACCTAGGAACTAACGCTCCCTTTGCATGGCTAGGGTGCATTATAACTCGGCCTAGCTGTCTCTGGGGTGCATTACCTTGGAAAAATGGGTCTTTGTCTGGGTCATTTTCTTCCTTCCATGTTACCTTCTCCTCTGAGCTGATGAGGAGGTCATTTTCCTTGTAATAGATGCCCCCTAAAGTTTGAGGTCAGAGGCAAAGAGGATAGTCGAAATAATTTATAATATATATAGTAGAGCGAGAGGAATTGGAAGACCGAGGAAAACCTGAAACAACAAAATATGTCAAAAATATAAGTATATGTCCTGAGTCAGGCATTTCCCATGATCAGTAGTTGTATAAAGATGATTTCTCTAAAAAAGAGATATGACCAGTGTGTCCACTGATAAGCACAATGTGGAATTTTTGTGTTTTGAGAGGACCAATCTGATAAGTTGTCTCTGAAAACAATATTGCAACTTGGGAGAGGAAACACAGTTGAAATGATGTAAGCTTCAACCCAAGGTCTTGGTCGCCGCTTCACTAAATTGCATATTTTCACACATGTGAATGAAGGAGTTGTAGTCGAACATGCGGGTAATCGTCTGATTACCAGTCAATAATGAAAACTGTTAACAGAGATGAGGGTGACCACCGATAAGGATGATGATCCCCAAGATGCACAGTACAATCTAGCGAGTGTGAATCAAAGGAGTTGATGTTGAAAACTCATAGAATAATTCGACTGGGAGCCAATAATGAGAACCCCCAATCAAACACAAAGTAACCTGCCACTGAGGTCTGCAAGTACCCAGGTACTGATGTGTTTCTAGATCAAATTCCTAGATAAGATGTTGAAGTCGATAGGAAGAGATTTGTCAAAAGGTATGCACTGTGGCGTCCTACATCATTCGACACGAAACGGGAAAATATGATTTTGTTTTGAAGATAGTCAAGAGCAAATGGGAGTAACTGACGATGACAAATTATTTTTGGTATATGATGGCTCGGCTAATACAGGAAGCAGTAGATAGCAAGATCCACTTAAAGAATAGAAGGCACAGTAATAGGGTACCCGACAACTTAGTCTTAATGAACACCAAAGAGTGTCAGGATTCACCAATGCAGGGGCATCAACATACGAAGGCTAAACTCATAGATGGTAGGGTTCAGCTAATTGCGAGTGAATTTTCTGGGAAGTGCCATGTTCAAGATTTTGTGTTGCCAAATCAACCTTCAAAGTATAACAGAAAAAAGTATCCACTTTGTCCAAATTTTTCCCCGTCTGATTAAGTTTAACGACTCCAGACGGGTAAACTCGGTGATATTTTCATATTTAGGGATTCTAAAAAACATCATAAAATAAAACTCTAGGGTGGTACCTTTGTCAAGTTTGATAACAGAGCACGACAAAGGAAAAATATTAAGCTCAACATAGTTCCTTTTCCGTAAGTTAGTCCATTGAATTCGGATAAAGTGATAAACCTATGTTCAATGGACATCTGCCTCATTTTGTTATGAGTACGAGGAGATTGAGTAAACTCAATATTATTCGTGAAGTTTTAACGAGTCAGACGAATAAAAACTCGATGCTCTCCGTGAAATTTTAACGAGTCCAACGGAGAAAAACTTGGTTACTTTTTCGGTTTTTAAAGAGTTAGAAAAAGGTGGAAAAGAGTTGCTCATGTTTCTTCATCATGGTAGTTTAACGAGCCTGACAAAGGAAAATTGGGGTTTTTTCAGTTTTACGAGCTAGAAAAAGTCCCTAAAAAGAAATCTCGTGCTGAGTCGAACATGGTCAAATCTGCACATGAACACTAACAACTCATCAGAGCATCGATGAGGTTAAAAAACCAATAGTTGCAACAAAAAATAATAGAAATTTACCAATTTTAACAAATTAGTTGAGTGATTCGTACCTCCAGAATGTCTATAAGGAGGCAATAGATATTCATTTTCACTGTTTTGAGTGTTGTGAAAGAGCTCTGGAGCAAAAAAAGAGGTGAAACTTTTGCTATCGATTGTGAACAATCCGGGAAACGGTTTTTGATTCCGCGAGATCCAGGGTAAGAGCTTGAGCCTTAACCTAGCTTTCCATTGTCATTTTAGTTGTTGTTACTGGCTGAAAATTGGATTTTTAGCAGGCTCTAAATATTTTTAGTGGCTAACATGGGTGCTCAGTGTTAGGGCCGCGTTAAACGCACTGCTCGTTAAGGGACAGTGCGTTAGCACGATATGATTAGCAATAGGGCTTGCATTTTTAATTTTTATGTATCTTTTATGATGGAAAAATATACACTCATGCATGACTATTTCTATAATAAATGTGATAAATGCCAATCTAACACATAATTTTCCAAAGAATCAGCTAATGTATTAGATTCTCTAGGAATGTAATCAAACGTAATGATTTTAAATTGAATTGCTAGAATTCGTACCCTTAAGTAATAACGTAATAAGACTCGATGACGTACATGATAACATTTTTTCAAATGCATAACAAATAGCTGGGAATCTAACCTAACGACCATATTGGAGATGCCATGAGATGCAGCTTCCGTGAGGAGTTGTATCACTGACATGTACTCAACAATATTTTTGGTGGCATTGCCAAGGAATATTCCCCTAGAACAAAGTAGTTCTGACTCAGGTGTATAGAGGACCCAAGCAACTGATGCAGTGTGTCATGTGTGACGATTGGCTCCATCCGCGTATCCAACATATGGTAAGGATGACGAAGACATGTGTGTAAAAGAAGAGATTTTTCATTAGAAAAACACTCAAATCCCAAAATATCCAGATACAATAAAAAAGATTCAAAACTTACATACATAAAATTATAAAGCATATGTCTAGTGAAACACTAGGCGAAATACGTTTTCAGATAGAGCCCGTTGCGGGGCTCACTGAGTGGAATCCCATTACAGTCCTAAAGTTCACAAGTTCCTTTTGAAAGGAATTTCGTGATGATGTAAGGAGCAGGCCATAATGGTTGAAGTGTTCTTGCCCCCAAGAGGTCATGTCTCTGATCGTAGAGTAGAACGAGATTGCATTCTTGGAAAGAATAAGGCTTGACAGATTTATCGTATTGAGCTTTTAATTGGCGCTTGTGAGCTTCGAGTGCCAATTTGGCATCTTGATGACTTTCATCCAATTGACCAATCAAGATTAAGCGCTCTTCTTCAGCAGTGGTGTCGAGTAGTTGTTCGACACTAGCTTGAATGATGGAATCTCACACTTGATTGGAAGGACTGCTTCCTGAACAAATGCTAGTTGGAATGTCGTGAAGCCGGTAGTAGTTTTTACTAATGTTTGGTATGCCCATAACACGGAGAAAATATTCATATGCCACGTGGTTTTATGGTTTCCGACTAACCGACGAATCATGGTCTTGAGGATGCCATTTACGGCTTCGACTTGACTATTTTCTTGCAGATAGTGTTAGGGTCCCATAATTTGGCAGATTGGCTAAACCAAATGACAAGGTAACATCAGACCAGTCTTTGGAGTCCCAGGACCTAGCCTTCCTGGACTCAGAGAGGGCTCTCTCTATTGTGCGAAGGATGTGAACTTGTTTTCTTTGGATGATTGATTTTAGGCTAGTTGTTAAGTGTAATTTGTTTGTGTGTTTTGGGTTGGGGTAAGATGAGTAAGTAGGATAGGTGGAATGAGAGGTTGTCAAATCAATAGGACTATGGGGTCAAATGAAGTCGAGGGTATCTAAATGATGAAGCATAGTGTATTGCAGGGCCGATTTAGCAAGGTTAATGGATCCTTTGGGTGATGTATGAGGTGTAATGAACATTAAGTTTGGGAAAAACAAAGAGGTATTAAACATATATAGTCTGAAAGCAATAACTCATGAGGTAGGGCAAACCATTAATCTCTATGAACAATACTCAGACTAATAAACATGTAAGATAAACGTTGCGGTGATACATAGAAGCATTAGAACTCCTAAATTTAGAAATTCACCTTCAGATTTTTGAGAAAACACATAAGATAAACAAAAAACTCAATATATGGAGAGAGAAATCCTAAACAGAATATATCAAACTATCGGGAACTCTGAAACAAGTTGGTAAGCATGGGCAAAGGGCAAGATCGAAACGAGACCTCTTTGTCTTAACCTAATCAACCAGTTTTCCATAGAGAAGCTTCAAAATAGGGTTTTGAAAACTTTAAATAAGCAGGGCATACCATGAATCATATTTATAAGCTAACATACTAACCATTCATGAAACAAAAACAAGTTTTAGTGGGCCTAAGGAGCAGTCAAGAATTCCTTAAGATGACTAAAAGAAGAAAACATCAATGCTATAGAAAACAGGAGTTTGACGTGCTTCCATGAGCATATCTCAACCTATACTTTTCTGATCTATAGCAACCAAGGAGTCTGAAAAAAAATGAGGACAAGAAAACATTAACAAGTTAGGAAAACATCACCATTCGCCAAGCTATGGAATCCTGCAAGGAAGCTTCTCAACCATCAAGCCACACAAGCCATTCATTCACTTCATAAAACCAATATCTTGTCCAAGCTCATAAAACCATGTATTGATCTTAAAAAAATCAGGTCCCAACTGTTTACAATGAATCCTCATTCGTTATATAAAAAATAAGGAGAGGAGAGCCTACTAGAGCATCTAGAAGCCTATTGGCCAAAGAGAGATATCCTAACTTGTCCTTGAGGCTTTGCAAAGCCCAAGGCACAAAAGTATCTAAATAAATATATTTTCCAACTATAAATGGAAATAAAATTGACTTTTAGGCCTGACATGCCTAAGAAAACTTTCCAAACGCACAATTTTCCCACTCAGCCACAAGAGCATAGTGCACTATGTCAAACAGTGAAAAATTTCCAGGTGCGTAGTGCAGAAATAGGCCTTTTTGCAGCAGTCTTTTGGAGGTCTTCCCGACACCAAATTTGGCTTCGTGATGGCTCATTGGAAATCCTGATGAGTATAATTTCCAAAAAAAATTGTGTTGTGCTGAGTGGATGCCATTTACCTGCTCAGAAATCAAATCTCCCAACACTGCTCTATGCGTAGCACCTAGTCTGAAAAGGAGGCAGAAAGGTCAAATGTTTGATGTTTTTTTACCTTTTGAGGGGGTAAAACTGCTCCAAATGATCTGAAAATTGGTGAGTAGACTATTGGTGATGTGAAAAATCCAAAAATGTAAACTTTGAGAGCTTAAGGTGCACCGAATTTGTGCGTAGCGCCTAGGGTGTTGCGCTCCTAGGGGTCAAAATTTGGAAAAAACAAAAAGTTGTCCAATTTTTCTAAAAATTGGTAGGTAGGTGCCTCATGGGTCCTTGGAGACTTGTAGAGAAACTTGGGCCAAAATTCCAAGCCTAGCTTAGTCCTTTTCATCATTTGGTTTCGGGCCCTCATTTTTGGCAGTTTTGAACTTCTTCCTTGCAAAGTGATTTCTTTGTTTATAGTGCTCAGTAATTCTCCTTTGCAAGCTCAAGTTTTTTTTGGCCTTCTCTAGTTTGGCATCTAGATGTATGTTGGCCCTTTTAAGCCATGATTCCATATCATGCTCAATTTCCATGGCAATGAGTTCGGTGAGAGGAAATTATTGTGCTTGGGTTGATTCTTCCTGTGTGCCAATGCTTTCCTAAGACCCTAGTCCTAGGTCTCTTTCTAGTTTGGCATTCTTCACCACTATCCTCCTCATAAGTGCCCATGTATTTCCTCAACTGCACTTGTGACCTTTGAGCCTCTCTCCGATATTTGAGTGCCCTTGCTTCACAGATGGCCAACTGTCCACTCATCTGTTTGTTTTGCATTTGCAAAAAGTGAATGAGATACTTTGACCTTTCTAACTCAAATTACAAGTCTTTGATCTGTGCATTTCGGTCCTGTAGAAGAGATTTTGCTATTTTTGTCTCATTTTCCTCATCACTGTCTATGTGAATGAGCTTAAATTCTCTTTCTTCCTCATGATTGTCCTTTTCTTCTTCCACTTGTTGTTTACCTTTGTCCTTCATTGGAGTTGAGGAGGAGTGCATGGCCCCTTACCCTTTGGAGGCAGCAAACACATGCCTCTCTCCTCTTTGATAGGTAATGGTGAAAGGTGCAACAAGTTTTATTTGCAAACTATGATCATTAGTGACCTTTGGACTGTTTCCCTCCTCATAGATGATTTCTGTGTGTGCATCTTCCTTATCTTGCTCTTGGCTACCCTTTTGATCAGCATCCTTACTATCTTTTATGACATTACCACTGTCAATATCCTTAGGACTGTCCTCCTCTATTTTTGCACTTTTAGAGGCGCCTTGATCTGTGTTGGGCACATCTTCATTTTCATGACTGTCTTCTTCCTCATCTTTTGACCCACTGTATTCATTGTCAAATTGATCCTTTGTATCATTGTTTGCATTCTTTGTAGGGTCATTGTCTTGGGTACCTTCATTAGTCTTCCCATCACTGTGAGGGTCATTTGCTTCTTCATTGGGTAAGTGCTTTTGGTTGATCTCTTCTTCATTGCCCTACTCTTTATCTTCATTACTTGGCCTATTGTTATCATTTTCTTGCCTGCTAAAAACAACTTCAAACTTTGTTTCTAGATTGCTTTTGACATTCTTGTCATTGTCATCTTTGTTTTCTTCATTACTTTCATATGCCTCCTCCTCATTGCTATTTGTTTTCTCTTCATGGTCACTACCCTCATCATTTCCTTCAGTACTGTTGTCTTCTTCTATGTTGTCCTCATCCATCTCAGTTTCTACCCCACTGTCATGTTCCTCATATTTGTCATCTATTTGTTCTTTATTAGAGCCACTGTTAGCTTCTTCACTTAGCTCATTAGGAGAAGAGATAGGAGGTGAATTTCTTTGTGGAGAATGCATATGGAGAGATGATGGAGGAGTGGAGGTATGTGGTTGTGAAGTGGAGGGTAAATTATGCTAAATGAAGGCTTGGGGGTTTGTAAACACATCATGTGAGATGAAGACTTCCCAAGGGATTGCCTACTGCTCCAACTGGTGTAAGACAATCATTTTGATCAAGGAGTGGTGGAAAAGGCTCGACATTTGGCAGTCATAGCTTCTTTTCTTGACAGTTGAGGCCATCTTTTCAATGCTCCAGAAAAGGTAGTATGGTAGGTTCATAATTTTGACTTTGGTGAAGTGCATTAGTAACCTTATACGATATGAGTAAATACTAGAGTATCTCCCCTCATAGGTGAAATATCTAATAATATGCTTCATTAGTAAGGCATACCTCTCTAGCAAGTGGTAGAAAGGAAAAACATCCTTGCAGCCTTGTTGACAACTTAGTTTTAGGTAGGGCTCATAATATCTCAACTCCAACTTCTTTTGTTTAAACCATATCTTGCCAATGTCTGGTATACTAGTTGCTTTAGAAATGGATTCATATGAGAGCTCAAACTCCACTCCTGCTAGGCTAACTTGGCAATTTTGTAAGCCAAGGATGAACAATCTAGTCAAGTCTGAGTGGCTTTTGCCTTGCTTGACCTTTTCACAAAAATAATAACACCCAACATCCTGAAAGCATGAAAGGATCATGGGAGAGGAAGTAATCTGAATCGTTTCTAGGGCCTCAAACCTATATGTCCTTCCTCCCTTGTGTTTATGCATGGAATTTCTTTGGCTTTCATCACTGCTGGTATGAACTTCTCCTTCAGACATGGTGGCTGGTTTTAGCACAACAAGACTTCTATATTTTGTTTGAGAGCTTTTAGGTCAAAAAGGCTGCAATGAGTGAGGTGATGGGCGAATTTTGCAAATGGGGGCCAAGATGAAACTCTCCAGGACTGCACTCAGTGTTTTTGGAGGTTTGTTTGCTGTCACTCATTCTCCTCTGGCATATATAACAATTTTCTCCAAACCCTAACCAAAGGTATTTAAAACTGATTTCTTAGGTAGCCCAGGGTTTGGTTTAATTAAGCCTTTAAATATCTCTTTGCTTAGGAAAATGGAAGCTTTGGAGGCAAGAAAAAAAATCACCAACCTTGTGTTTTTTATTTCAGGAATTTTGGAGGAGAAAAATTGATTTTTAACTATTTTTAGCAAGTTTGGACAGAATTCGCCTGTGCGTAGCGCCGGGTCAGCTCGGGCCGGATATGGGCCAGTCGGGCCTTCAGGAGCGTAACGCCGGTGATCGACAGGAAATTTTGGGCACTTTCTCTGTCTGTGCGTAACATTGGCCCAGGTGCATAGCTCCAGGCCCTGGGTGCGTGGCGCAGTGTTAAATAACACTACGACCGCCCCTCCTGTGCATAGCGCCGAGAGCCAAGTGCGTATTGCCGACCTCGGTGCGTAGCGCCTGCAAACTTCTTTAGATTTTGCTCAAAAACCCTCTAAAAACGCTTCCAACAACTCTCTCTTATTTTCAGGGGTAAATGAAGTGCAAGAGAAGCTGAGGAGACTTTATATTTCTCCTTGAAAATGATTAGATGCCCAAAACCCACTTTTATAAGGTTCCTTTTTCTTTTCTTTTCTCTCCCTTTTTCGAAGCAGAGAAGGGAGAGAAAGTGCTGCTGGGAATGGGAAGATCAAGGAGCGTTAGAATCCTTCTTTCTGCCATTGACGACAGGTTGGGGGAATCAAGGAGCTTTGAAATAGAGGTCGATTCCCTCATGATGATCTTTATGCTGAAGATGCTCTGCTCTTCCGAGGAAGCCACATTCTTGAAGACCCGAGAGTTACGCTCCTTCCATATTGCCCAGCAAATAATGCCTGGGAGCAGCTTCCACGCTAGATTGACAAGAGGTTGGCTGGAGAAATCAGAGCTCCAATTTTCCAGGGTAGTATGGATGGAGTGAATAGCACGGTCCGAAGTTTTGAAGACTAAAAGGAACCAAGACCATATATTAGAGGCAAAAGGGCAAGAGTTAAAAATATGGTTTATCGATTCAGAATCTGAAAGGAAAAGAATGCAAACCGAGGGGCCCTGAAAACCTTTTCTTTGAAGGTTGTCCCATGTAAGAGTTTTCTTGTGCATCATTAACCAGATGAAGAGGCTGATCTTTGGCCAGTGCCTTCGATTCCACAATCTTTTCCATTTAATATCCCCTTGAATAGAGGTCGGGTTTTGTAAAAGTTTGTAAGCTTCTTTAATGCTGAAGGTTCCTGTCGTGTTTACTCCCCATCGAAGAATGCCAGGGCCTTCCTCTTTTTGAATCTGCCTCTTGCTAAGCTCTTGCATAAGTGTGTGAATAGAATGATGTAGATGGACTGGGAGGAGGTCACTAAGATTCTCCCATTCTATCCAATCTGTATTATTGTCATTCCTCCAGTAGTCCTTAACTTTTCTTTTGTTTTGCTCCTCCAGATACTCTTTTAGGGGTCTGTAGGTCTCTTTATCCAATCTTGGGCTCTGCTCCCACGCATCATCCCAAAAAAGTGGATGCTGACCATTGCCTATTTCCCAAAAACTATGCTGTTGAATTATCAGTCTGTTTTCTAGCCGACAGTTGATCCTGATCAGCATGAGGCACCAATACCAGACCAACAGGCACGTGATGATCAACATGTATCTGAGCTTATCAAGGCTACACCATTGACTGAGCAAGCCTCGACTAGTAATGCTATTGATGATGTACCACTAGCTGATCCATTACATTTATATTACAGTTTTATATTTTTTACATTATTCAGTTATATATATATATATATATATATATATATATATATATATATATATATATATATATGGTCCATGTATTTTATGTTCATGTTGCAGTTGTACTTAATTTACATGTTGGTGATCATCATGATGTGTATATTTTTAGGTCATGTTAGATATGTTAATTTAATGTGAAACTTGCAGATAGATGTGTACGTGATAGCAGTTATTTGACATGAGATGTATATTTGATGTTTTTTTTTGTGATGATGTTATACAATGCTAATTGTGTCTTGTTAGATGATTATGATCACGATGATGTTAGCGAATTTGAATGTGTTTTTTAGTCGAATATGATGTTTGTACGATGGTTATCATGATCGTGAGGTTTATTAATTAATTTAATACTAAATGACCATGATATTTATTAAATATTATGTCGTGATTGCAATTGAAATTTTAATTTTAATTGTATGTAAAATTGTAAAATTGTATTTGTATTTGTAATTGTAATTTTATATGTAATTGTATGTAAAATATTTGTAAAATTTTAATTGTAATTGTATGTGAAATTGTAAAATTGTAATTGTATGTAAAATATTTGTAAAATTTTAATTGTATTAATGTGAAAAATTTAATTGTATTAATTTGAAATGATTTTATTACAAATTTTAAATTTGTAAATTTGTAAAATAATAAATCTAGAATAATATGAATTTTTGTAACATAATAAAGTTTAGAAAATAATGCAAAGAAATTAATGTACTTTAGAATTATCATTATTTTATTATGATCTTATATACCAAAAAAATAACTTTATACAGTATGCAATTTTTATTGAGATCAACATAATTGCAAATTATCAACTGCAATATTGATTTTAACATTAATTCAAAATACATATTATAATGTTTCGAAAAAAAGAGTCTTATAATGTATAAGGTAATCAAGTCCTCTTCTTTATAAAAACCCATCTTAAAAATTATAAATATTGATGAAATAACACATGTACCATTTCACATGTACTAATTCCATTGAACAGATTTTAGAAGATTTCAAATATATTACCATTGTGTTGCCTCTTATGGATGCTAATTCCATGAACAGATTTTAGAAGAATTCGAGTGTTAAGAATTCAATAGAAAAAAAAAAAACATTTTGGACTATTTTGCTTTTTATTAGAAGGTTTTTGAGATTTTTTGTGGGGTTTGTTGGTTCATGGGATAGTAGATAGTACCGACCCTGCCGTATTGGTATTTCAGTTGAATTTTTCCTAGCAGCGATATGACCGAATCTTGTAGCTATGCATTTAAAAAAGAACCCATATATTATGAGAATATGATTGAAGATTGTTGTCATATACTTGAGCACTATTCCATTTCTTCACCATATTAACACAAAATAGAAAGAATAATTTCTTTCACCATAATAACACACAACTTTCAAAAAAGAAAACACTCCATTATGTGTTTCGAAACATTTTACGAAAATGATAGGCATTTCTATGAATTTTTATCCATATTTTGTAATTTAATGAGGGTTGGAGGGAGCTTACAATCATGTATCTGTTAGTAATTGCACCCTTCGGTAGAACCAAAGAAAATCCAAGCAGATTCCTCAACGAAGTAGACTGGCCATAATCAATTCCTTCGAGACCTCAACAGAAGAAATAAATATGCATGTCAGAAATAGATATGCATGTCAGAGGCTCCTGTTGGCACATTTTCTTGTTGCAGGTTGTGGAAAGGTTCAAGTTTCTTTTTCTGAACGAAGAAGAGGTGTAGATTTGAAAAGAAATGGACCAAAGATTTTCACTGAAAAATGTACATTTTCAACATGTCTAAAAACTAAAATATCTCCAACTTCAATAAACTGCTCAGAAATAAAACTTTCCCAACCATTTGTGAAAATTACCCATGTCTTAGCATAGGACAGGTTCACATGCAACAATTGCCCACTTGGGCCCTGTAGTATTGCATCTTCACATGCCCCGCATTGCATTCTCTCCACATAATCAGTAGGGACCTCCTGCAATAAACAAAATGGAAGAATAGTTATTTACGTCAAGAATTTATCCAATTCTAATTCTAATTCTAATTCTCAAGAATAAACAAAATTATAATTCTAATTGCATATTTCCATCAAGAATAAACAAATTTCTAATTCTCAATTTCTATGGTTGGAGTTCACTAAATTTTGTGTACACACCTAAAAGTAATTTCAGTGGCTTAACCGCAAATTAGTGCTAATGTACATATAACCGCACCAGTGCATTTTAGTTACTGCGGACCAGTGTTGTGTTACCAATGGACGCACTGGTGTGGTGCTATTAAATGACGCACCGATGAAAAATAACCACAAATAAAAAAAACGAAACTCGATTTTCTTTAAGTGAAAAAAAAAACAGTAAATTGAAAAATGGGCGGAAAAATATTTTCGAAAATCTATTTTCATAAAACAATTCTTTAAATACTAAACACTTTTCATTATTTCAATATTTTTGCAAAAAATTTCAGCCAGAGATTTGTAGGAGACATACATGAAGCAAGAGAGCACGAGAGCATTGTGGAGTAGCGAAATATGTTCGAACAGAAGTATTCAGACAATCAGAATTCCAAACCTAGACTGGTGATTCAAGCCTTGTAGCATAGAATTTCAAACGATCTAATGATTAAATTTGATTATTATTTTTACTTTTTTCTACAGTTTTTTTACGAAGTAAGAAAAAAATTTCAATTTTTTTTTCATTTTCAGAAACAAACGAGTCAGTGGGTGAGTTTATAAGACCCTCACGCACCGACGTCAGTGCATACACCATGAAAGGCACACCAGTTTGTTGAGATTTTTTTTTACCTGAAAAGTCGACAATTTAGTTATAAATATATTAATGAATGATATGTTACAGGTTTCAGATTAATAAAGAAATGACTAACAAGAGATCAAGTAACAAAATATTGATAACACATCAAGAAAAGAAAAAAAGGCAAGTTTTTTGTAAATTCTTTACAAAAAATATTATTTTTGAACTATATGTAAGTTTAACTAATATGTATTGTTTACTGTGTATCATGCAGAGCCACAAAATGATGAAGCTCGATAAGATTATTTCTAATCTAGGACCAAAAGAGCGTAAAAGCTTCATGGAAAAATTACAAAAGGATGAATCAGGTGAATGAAAAAAATACTATCGATCCAATATGAGTTTCTTTCTTTGATTTTCATTAATAATATGCTTAAAATTATTAGATAACATGTGTCAAACAATCTATTATTTCACATATGTTTAATGTTCTACAGGGACCAACAACATAGAAAATGAATATTGTTCTAAGAAAAGAAAAAAATAGAACATTCAAATGAAAATGAATTGCTTCTTAGCTCATTTGGAGTGGTGTTGGAGGTTAACGAAAGGGGGGGGGGGAATTTTACAAAATTTTGAGGGATCTAATGGAATCAATGTATAGACGTTCTTTCCACTTATAATCCAAAAATCAATCCAATGATTCCAAGAAACAAATTTTATCTAAACTACAGGAAGAGTTTCCAGAGAATTGGTCAATGAAACATGTCAGAATTTTAATAGCAAAAACGTACAACAACAAAAAAGAAGGAATGAAAAAAGTAATATTCCTTTAAATGTTTGTCTAGAATTATTTATAAATATCACTTTTGTTATATTTACTTTTCATATTTCAATACAAAAATTAAATAGTTTATTGTCATATTACATTTTAAGGAAGATTATGAAAATCTCAAAAGATGAATGAGTTGATATCAAAAATATGTCTGTAGGAATGTCCAAAAAGGTCTACAAGGAGATGGTCAAAGAAATGGACAAAATTGTATCGCAGGAGGAGCCATCTCAACAACAACGTGCTTCAAATGTAATGTGTAATCATTGAATTTTTTGATCATTAGGTACAATAAATAAACAATTTAGCATTAAATATTAATTTTCAAGTATTTTCTTGCAGAAAAGAAAAGAAAATGGAACCCATTCAGCACATAAAACAAGATGACGAGGAAGAAAAGGGTTGATATCTAAGTTTGTGAGTAATTGTTACTTCCTTATAACAACTTAACTAGATTTTATTTTTGTATTTTTTAAGTTGTTTTACAAAAATCATCATTGAATGTCTTCAAACAGATGCTAACATGCAAAGAAGAACCATTAGTCGAATTGATTGAAATTGGGTTAAATATGGGTTGTGAGTATATGTTAGCATATCAGAAATTAATTGTGAAATTTTTAAGCATCTATCGATATTGTTTTACTTAGCTCCGTCTATAATTAATAGAACAAAAAAATCTTTTATATTAAATATATGATTTGTTATGGGGTATAAAACTTGCAAGAAACAAAGTATAGAACTGCGCCAACAGATGAAATCTTGAAATATGGCATGGTACATGGTTTTGAAAGAATGTGTATAGTTTATGAGTCAATTGTTGCTATGGTACGTCATTTATTTTCGATTTACATTGATATATATTATTTAATATTGCATTTTTTATTATTCTCACCAATGTATATACACTCATTACAATTTATTTTTATGTTTGTAGATGGAAGGTGAAAAAGAAGAAA
This sequence comes from Pinus albicaulis, assembly GCA_034641835.2. Lineage (NCBI taxonomy): Eukaryota > Viridiplantae > Streptophyta > Pinopsida > Pinales > Pinaceae > Pinus > Pinus albicaulis. The sequence continues at coordinate 1,802,305 of MU968403.1, read as the reverse complement.
GCAATCAACACCATGAACAAAACATTCCTGAAAATAACCCCGTCATGGAAGTAGCTCTAGCAGTGACAACAGTTCAAGCGAAGAATAATGATCACTATGTTTGGATATCAAAGCAAGGCGTTGTATTTTTTGAAAAATTTGTCTGTGAAATCAGACATTTTGTTTAATGTAATGGACATAGTGTCACAATTGAAATACAAAGGGATACCAATAATTGTCCAATTTTTTATGAAAAAGATTGTCTTATATATATAATAAAATATGTTTTAATTTATTCTATTGCGTTCTCCATTGTCACCGTGATATGTAACACGACTGATTAAATTTATGGATGATTAAATATTATAATGAAGAGATATGAAATTTGATGATACGATATAACAAATTAATCTAAACATCACATTCAAATGCACTAATAAAAATTTAATTCATATGAATACTGTTATAAGATATATATGTGTCGACTTTTGATGAATAATGAATTTAAAAAAATCATAATAATTATGATATGATATAACAAATTAATCCAAACATCACATTCAAATGCATTAATAAAAATTTAATTAATATGAATATTGTTATAAGATGTGTCGACTTTTGATGAATAATGAATTTTTTAAAATCACAATAATTGCACTGTCACAGGTTGACGTTTCTAAAAAATACAAAATAAACACCGGCGCATGTCAGTTACTGCACACCGGTGTTTTTGCATGCAGCAACGCACCAGTGCGTTTCTATGACCTATGGGTACCACACAAATACCAAAACCAATTGAAAATATCAGTGCGTTTGTGTGATACTGTGCGCCAGTGCATTTATGTGAGACTACGCACTGGTGCATTTGTACGACCTATGGGCACTGCACAAATACCAATACCAATTAAAAATCTTAGTGCATTTTTCTGATACGACGTAACGATGCGTTTCTATAAGTCTAAGTACTGGTGCATTGAGATGACCTATGGGCACCGCACAAATCCCAAGAACAATTAGAATGGCCCCATGCGTTATATCACCAACACTGCGCCCAGTGTGATTTTATACCTTGACATCCCGATGCATCCACCTTCGACCACCCCGGGGCCACCTTCTAGATGAAATGCATCGGTGCGTTTAAAACTTAGTAGTGCATCAATGAAAAAAACATCCGTAATAACCTCTGGTTGCCCAGCTTTTTTAGTTGTGTTGAATTTTTGTTAAAAGCTCCGCCAAAACCTCCGTAACCATAAACGAATGTTGTAGCAAATGTTTTTTTGACAATTTTGGCCAATTTTATAACACTAAAAACCTCCTTTATAGCCTTCGCTAGAGGGTCTTTTCCTTGTAGTGAAAGGGCCCAATCACCTCTTATTGGGCAAGCGATTCTATCTTCAACTACGTGGTGTCTTCTAGGATTGATGCATCCTACACAACTCACACAATAGAAGTAAATATGTTTTAGTGTTTCTTCAAAATCCGAAAGGTAAGAAAATATGCTCTATCCAATGATTAATTTGAACATCCTTTGCAAGAGATCATAGAGGCTTCTAATAGAAAATTTCCAACCCATCTTCAGCTCCTTAAGTGTTGTAAGTTTATAGGTTTACTTCTGCTTATGCTTTACAAATTTCAATTATTCTAGTTGAAATGTAGGTGGTGACTATGCATGGCTTACACTCTTGGGACTATTATAAGTTGTGTAAAGTGGCTCCTCGTGCTACTTATATGATGCATACTTTATTTAAAAGTGAACACAATCATGGGTGATGAAGGTTATACAAATAAAATGCATAAGAGAGGTTGATGGACAAATATAATTGTTTTGTTTTATTTTCTAAACAAGTTTTATGAAGAAAAAAATTCACAGATTAAACACTAACCATATAAAAATAAAATTATATGGGTTTTATTTACAAAATTGGATTTTTTTTTACTGAAACAACAATTAGATCCATTTGCACTTTAAGAATAAAATTGATTGTTTTTAATAAGAAATACTGTATAATTATACCATATATATTCTTACTTCCTCATATCATACACTTAGAATTATATTGTACGTTTTGAGAGGGTTTAATGACTTTAATAACCTGTGTTTCATTGTAAGAGGTTATAAGTTCAAATTTAGAGGTGGGTAGCCTATGTACACCTTCATAGACTTTAGTAGTCAAATCATTTTGTGGAGGTTAGCCCCTTATCCCACAAACATGAGGGTCTTATACACCAATTTGGTGTTTAGCTTAGCCATGACTTGAAAATTAGATTATTATATTATATTATATTATATTATATTATAAGTAGTATTTAGTTTTAATATAAAATTAATTTAAAACATCTCTTCACCAATTTAAAATGTATTAATCAATTGTCTTAAGGTTTGGTTCATGTTTAAGTAACTTGTAACTCTTTCATTGGCATTTCATTTAGGGTTTGCATATAGAGCCTTCATACCAAAAGTCAAATAATATATCTAGTTTTAGGCTCAACCCAAGCTAATTATGAGTTTGAACATAAGGTCCCTCTTATTAAACTCTAGTGTCACATTTGGATAAAAACAAAAGAGTTGATGTGTTTGATGTTATGACTAGGCCTCATATACTATATATATTTGAAGACTAACTTAGTTTTGTTGCAAAATTATCTTATAAATCAGGATTATAGATTTTGAAAAAATAGCCATGCCAATTTATGTTTTACTAAATTTTTATAGCAAGATTCCATCATTAGGTACTCAAAGGTTGCACTAATGGAAATATATGCATTACATTTTGCATGAAAAATAACATACCAATATGAAGTATAGTCCAAATTCACATAGTTAGACACTATTAAAAAAAATAAAAAATTATATATTCAGAAAACTAATTCATTTTCCTACATTTCATTTTTTTACACCACCTTAAAATTCATTGCATAAGTACCTCTTATCATCCCTCCAAGTTAACAGATTGTTTTATTTCGATGTTTTCATTGCCACTAATATGTGATTAGAGATCATCATTAGTTTTCACCCATCCCAAAGTTACCCATAAACATTATAAAAGAAAAAATATCAATGCCTAAATTGTGATATCAAATAGAGGGAGGTAAGAATTGCTCCTCGGCATGCCCATTATTTTTGTTCCTTTCAGTCTTGTCCTATTCTTTCACTTGTGTTAACAGGTGGCCCTCACCCTCAAGGATGATAGGGTTGGATTGGGTGCTCTCTACCCCATCATTTTGCAGACAGATTTTTTATCCCTTTGTTACTAGTGTGACTAAGAAACCAAATCCAAAGACCCCTTTGCACATTGTTTGAAACTTTCCCTCAAAATTATAAATTTTATATATAGTGTCTTCCTAGGTTTCCTATGCCCTCTACAAGGCTTGAGCTATTATGGTCTTTACTATCCAATATATATTTCAACAATATTGAAGAAATTTTTTTCCCGTGTGTGTGAATGGATTGGGTTAGAAACAAAGCTTTGAAACTCCTTAAGAATCTAGTCCACTATTAGGTTTTTCCTTCTCTCCATTTTCTCCTTCTCTAGCTTGTCCATCTCTTCCCCCCTCGCCCTCTAAACACCTAATATGATAAAGTTATTTTTCCTCCTATGCACCACATACAACTCTAGAGGGATGGTTGTGGTGTGTGGAGGAGGATGCCCTACAAACCTCCATATTGTTGAGAAATCTAGGGCATCAAGTATTAGTTGATTTCTCTACTTATGATAATTTCTTGTGAATGCATTTTAATTATTAGATTAGGATCTTCTTTTTCTTATGTTATTATAATTTTTTCTTCATCAAACAACTACCAATTCTTAAACCATAAGAGACAAGAGACACTAAATATAGGCTATTAGTCAAGGCCAAAACCTCTCCCACTTGAGAGGAAAACCCAAACGAATTCTTCTTCTTATAAAGACTTCAATTGAAAAATACCAAGACCAATACTCTTGAACTATTTTCCACTCCAAGACTAAGCCACAAAGCCTCCTTGATAATATTCTTCTTGCAATGATCAAACCTCTTATTTTTCCTCCTTCTCGACTACTCTTCAAAATTTCAGCTTCCTTGACATTTCTTAAGACCTCCAACCCTTTTCGACCCTAACTCATGCATAATACCTTATTTCATGCCTTGATTTCCTTCGTTTTAGTTGGGTTTCTCTTACTTGGTAACTTGGCTAGAGATAAACATTTATCTCATCTTGATTTTACCTCCAAATATGATTGTAATACTTTGTCTCCTTTCTGCAGTTTGGATAGAAAAAATTCCTTGCACGAGTGGAAAATTTCAGCCCTTAAAACAGACTGAAAACAAAGTTAAGAACTTCGCTCTTCCTTTCCTTCCTTTCGTTGACTATAAGACACCCTTTTTATGACCTTTGCACCACTTTCTAGCTTCATGTCTTGATCAAAATTGTTGCTCTGAAACAAGGTTGAGATTCCCTATTTATAGTGGTTGGAGCCTTATAATTAGCAGAATTGATAGAGGGTGAGTCGACATGTCTTTTTGAGTAGGTTATTTACTCCATCTTGTAGTCAACTTGAAGGAGAGGTCTTGTGCTTGTCTTGGAGGCCTTTTATAATTATTTAATGGCTCATAAAAAATGTAACATGCCCAAGAAGGGTCCTTCATACATGACATTGACTCAATTTGACATTATGACCAATCCTAAGGACTCATAATGGGAGTCATACTAAAAATAAAATTATTTTCATGAAACCCATGAGACAAGAATTACAATAATAATTTTATTTTTCTTCTTTGCATTAATTACATAAAATCACAATTACACATGTCCTTATGAAGACTGAACCTAGTTACATTTTTCAACACTTCCTCTTAACTAGGGAGGAATTCATAATGGTACTTGGTCATTCTCAATGTGAAGAATTATCATAAGAAGAGCCAGATTGGTAACCCATATGTTTAGCATCATATCAACCGGAATTTTCACATAGCAAGGCCTTTACTAACAACTCTATCTCTCCACAAGATTATAGCACAATGTTGGCGAGACCAATGATGTATAGATACCCTTATCATTGTCTCTCTCAGAACATACCCTACCCACGTTCTCAGGGTGTGTTCCACAAGGACTATTCTTATCTTGGATTCCAAATCTTCAAAGAATATCAGTCCTCTACCACTACTCTTGTCTTGGGTGCACTAACACATCCTCGAAGATCATCATATGCTATATGTTTACCCAATCCTCCATTATGTATTCTCAGGTGAAGACAAGAATGATGTGTCTATGTCTCTCTCTTAATTAGGGAGGACATATCTATTCCAATAAAGGAATGTACCTAATCTCCCTCTTGGCTTAGGAATTTTGCTTCCAAGTTTCTACCAAGTAGGAAACTTGTTTCCAGACTCCCTCTTAATTGGGGACCTACAACAGCTCCTCAACTGGATATGATGGTAAAACTAGTTTCTTGAAGAACTCCTCCTTGCGATGTCATGAATTGACTCTTTGTGTTATTCAGGAGTATTAATGTTTGGTATTTCTATATAGTTAAAATTCCATCCATCACTTTCATCCTTGAGCCATTTCATCATCACTTTTATTTGAAAGTGATCCATCAATCCATATATGGCCTTACTTCATGCCATGTTTCCTTCTTCATGCCATGTTTCCTTAAGGATATTTCATTCTACTACATGGTCATCATTGGTGGAAGACATTCATAGCTCTTCCCAAGGAAGCCCTGCATAAGCCCATCAAGATATTATTCAAAAATAGGAAATGAACATCAAACCAAAATTACCTTTGTGATGGTCTTTCATCATGACATCTTCCAGTTTTCATTAGCATAATGCATACATATCGACACATCTCCCAAAGATATATATATATATTTTCAAGGGTATCTTTCTTTTTCAGACTCCATCAGAGTCTTCATATCTTTTATTTAGATATCCTAGTCAAATATTCTTGGTATTTGGATGATGATTTCATTTTCCATGGTTGCATATCCCAAGATTTCCTCCTTCCTTTCTTCACACATTTCATTCCTAAGGATTTCCAAACAAAATTCCTCCAGTTATTGTCAACCACCTAAAATTACACATGAGGGCATATTATGTTGATTTCATCTTAGACAAAGTGTGACTCTTCCTTTCAGAGGAGGATATCCTTTTTATTTTGGTCATGCTCTCAAGATAGAACATTGATCCATGTTACCTGCAACCATATGACATGACCTTTCAATATTGAATACAAGAATACATACCTCATTTTCCTTTGGGTCATCCAGACTTCCTGTAGCAACTTCCTTGATTGAAAGAGCTCCAATACCTTGATCTGCTTTACCTTTTATGTCATCATGCCATCATCCCATGAATTTCACGAGTTTGGAATTCTTGATGAAACACTTGCTTCATCTCTTGATTGGTGAACCTTTCGATGAAGATTCTATCGGATAATATTGAGGATCTAAAGTATCCCCATTCAACAAATGTTTCCTTTTAACTGATGTATGATGAGATTTGTTCTATATGACCCTTTCCTTTCCTTAAGTGTCACTTATGTTTCCAATGAGGTTACCAAGAGCTATATCCTGCATATTTGATTGCCATAGATTTCAATTATCTTTCATGATTATCTATGATGATGTCCTAAGCTCTTGCTTATAATTCTTTTATGATGTCATGATGCATCCTATCATGCTCTTTTAATGATTCTTATCATGATAGTTATAATTTACAACAGGAGAACTTGAAAACAAGAACATGAAAATAAATAGGTGAGGAAGACTATCTCAATAATAGTAGAGATATTTTACTTCCTCTTTATCGGACTTATTATTTTTAGCTTCTTCCAAATCCTCAGTGATATGGGATTCTTCTCTTCCTCTCTTTTTATTTTCCTTCTTGAGATTAGGACAATCTATCCTAGAGTTCCCATATTCTTTACACGCATAACATTGAATCTTAGCCATGTTATTATTTTTTTTCAGAGGACCAAACTTTCCAAAATTTCCCTTTATTTTTTTCATTGCAACATATGCCTAGTTTTTCTCACCTGATATTCCCACATCATATATTTCCTTTAGCCTTGATTCTTCAATATTACATAGTGGCCACAGTTCGTGGAAAGAAGTAGCTTCTTTCTTCCCATAAATACTTGAATTAAAGTTACCACACTCCTCCGGTAGTGCATTTAGTACAACTGTAGTCATTTCCCTACCAGACATTACATCTCCTAGATCTTGAAGTTTATCTCTAATCTTGGATATCCCCATAAAGTATGAGGCTATTCCTTCTTCCTTTGACATCTCCAACTTGTAGAGTTCTTTCCTTAATGAGATAACTTCTCTAGCAATGCTTACAAAAAATAACTCTACTAGTTTGTCATAGATTTATTTTGAAGTTTCGAGTTTAGATACATAGGGGATGAGAGGATCCTTGATGGATTCTATGTGAATCCTTTGGGCCCTAACCTCCCCTTTCATATATTTTTCAAGATCTTGAGCATCTTCCTTTCCTGGTTTAGTGATAGATCCTTTTACATGTTTCATAATCTCATTTTCAATGAGATTCAAATATGTTCTTTTCTTCCATGCAATATAGTTTGAAACTGCAACCAATTTGTTGTTGTCATTGCAAAAATACATTTCGACAGATTCAGATGTGGACATAAGTATACTTACTTGATAGGATGCTCCTTCTTATTTTTTATTCCTTGATGTTAATGATGATATAGAGAATAAAAAACTTCTCCTTGATGAATATAGTATTCTTCAATAGTGATCCTTGATCCCATAGAGAGGGAGATCCCTTTAGATCCTTTGATGGTGGATACTTTGTTGATGAAGATCATTGATGACTTCCTGATGATGTATTTAATTGTATGGATATTGCTTCAACGAGATAGAGATCGCCTTAGAATAGTTATGAAGACGTTCTTGGTATTTCTTTCCTAGACTTCAAGATATGTCAACTCCTTCGGTGATGATTAAGTGCAGATCGCATAAATTTTCCTAGATTTTTGACTTTCTCTAAGATTATGATGTGATATTTTCCCTTGAAGTCCTTCTCTTGGATTTATATACTTCGGGCTACCTTGCTTTGTAGATCTCTTCAACTTGATGAAGGTGTTTTTGGTCTTTTGATGATGACTAGAGGATCCCAAAACTTTGTTGGTGTAGACTTCTTCTTTGATCTAGGGTTTGATACTTTGTTGTAGATATCAAATTCACTTTTGATATCCTTCAACTTTCTTTGGTTTCTTTCTTGAGATTTGATCCTTAAGTTTCCCTTGATAATATGCCCTTCCTTGAATTTTTCACCTTAGCTCTGATACCATGTTGATAAATCTAGGGCATCAAGCATTAGTTGATTTCTCTACTTATGATAATTTCTTGTGAATGATTTTTACTTCTTAGATTAGGATCTTCTCTTACTTATGTTATTATAATGTTTTCTTCATAAAAAACTACTAATGCATAAACCATAAGTGACAAGAGACACAAAATATAGGTTATCATCCAAGGCCAAAACCTCTCCCACTTGAGAGGAAACCCCAAATGAATTCTTCTTCTTATAGATATTTTAATTGAATAATACCAAGACCAATACCCTTGACCTATTTTCCACTCCAAGACCAAGCCACAAAGCCTCCTTTATGATATTCTTCTTTCAATGATCAAACCTCTACTTTTTCCTCCTTCTCGACTACTCTTAAGAATTTTGGCTTCCTTGACACTACTTCAAACCTGTAACCATTTTCGGCTCTAATTCAGAAACCCTAACTCATGCATAATACCTTCTTTCATGCCTTTATTTCCTTCGATTTAGTTGGGGTTATCTTCCTTGGTAACTCAGATATAGATACACCTTTATCTCGTTCTGATTTGACCTCCAAGTATGGTTGTAATACTTTGGCTCCTTTCTGTAGTTTGGACAACAAATATTCCTCACATGTGTGGATAATTTCAGTAAATCATACCCAAAACAAATCTAAGAACTTTTCTCTTCCTTCCCTTCCTTTCACTGACTATAAGACTCCCTTTTGGTGACCTTCGCACCACTTGATGACTTTAGATCTTGACTGAAATTGTTTCTCTGAAATCAGGTTGAGTTGTCCTATTTATAGTGGTTGGAGCCTCATAATTAGCTGACTTGAGAGAAGGTGAGCCGACATGTCTCTTTGAGTAGGTTATTTACTCCATCTTGTGCCTGTGTTGGAGGGCTTTCATACTTATATAATGACTCATACAAAATGTAATATGCCCAAGAAGAGTCCTTCATACATGACATTGACTCAATTTGACTTTATGACCAATCCTAAGGACTCACAATGGGAGTCATACTTAAAATAAAACTCCTTTCTCATGAAACCCATGAGACAAGCATTACAATAATAATTTCATTTTTCTTCTTTGCATTAATTACATAAAAACACAATTACACATATCCTTATGAAGACCGGATCTAGTTACATTTTTCAACACATATTTCTCTTCCTCTTCTTCCCTCCTTTAGCTTGTCTAACACCCCACACCATTTAGCCCTAGCAAGTAGAATATCTCCCTAAGACAATAACTTAATAGGATTCACCTTCCATTAAAAGAACACTATACAAACATTTAATCATTTATGTACTTGTTGATTAATTATGAATTTTGAATGAGACATACACAACCTTTAATCATTCATATACATCTCCAATATTTTTTTTATTTAAGCTAGTTAGAGTACATATGTTAATCCATGAGCAAAAAAATTGCATATAATAATCATGATATAGTTATTGATCTGAAGTTGGGGAAATTAGACTAGTAGCACAACATAACAATCTTAGACCATGTGAAAAATTTGAACATAATTACGAAACCAAAAATATAATCATTGATCTAGCACATATGACCTGTGCTTGAGGCTAGAAAGCCTCATATAAAAAAAACATATGATAAAACTAATACTGATAGTTAACATGAAAAACATAAAAACAACAAATAAGCAATTGAGAAATCCTTCAACTAGACCCTCTTCATCTTCAAATTCAACAAACTCTATGTTTGCTAGCTTCCTAGCTAGCACATATACCTTGTTATCGAAAATTTTGGGTTGTATATGTATCTTTTCCACTTGAATTGAAATCTCTTGTTGCTCCTTTAACTACTCAACTAGGACATTGCCTATAATAGTCTTCATTTGCTATTATATGTTTACAATTTCCATATAATGGGTTTGTCTTATCCTAGCATTACATGTGTCTAGGACCCAATGTCTAATTTATTCATCAACCTCAACTTTTGATATGTCAAAATGGAAATCAATCTAAGCACCTTGTTCAACCTCTTCAATTTCCCATTTGACATGAGAGGGAGTGTTCCTATAATAAATTTTAGCAAATTCTTTTATTTCTACCTAAGAAAGAGACACTAGGGTAGCTTAGGAGTTGTGTAGAAATTTGCTGAATAATGATTAATTATCCACCGAGACTATCCTAATCACATACAATTCAAATTTATATGCAACACATAATCTCTTCCACTCAGATCATCACACATGCGGAAATAAAACAAGCGATAACACATCAAATCATCATACACATTAACACAGTATGTATGGGGAAAGCTTATAGCTGAAAACCCCGCAGCTATTGTGTATATTATAATGGATAAATCAAGTAACAAACTCAGTAAAATACTCCTCACAAGTACTCAGTACTTTCTCATACAGTTACCCACAATCTAGCTCAGTTTTGAACAGGTTACTGGTTCAAAACTCACCGCCAATTGCCTTGCCTCTATTGTGCAATCCAGGCCTGTCTATATAGAGATCCAAGGTTCGAATCTCCTTGGCTTGACAGCGCAATCATCATGGGCAATTCCTCCAAGTGTGGTGCAAATCTTATGCACAACTGATGTCGCCACTGATAGCTAACTCAACCCTTTCATCTACCTCTTTCACTGGTCTCCACTGAACTGTTCATGCACTGTAGTGAACTGATGTGTTCTTGAGTTGAATAATGAGTTACTAATTAATGGATTAAATAATATTTAATTCACTCCACTCATAACTAGTTGATTAGCTAGTTAAACTAATCTCAACCAGTTCAACTAAATTAAACCGAACACAACTCCACTAGCTGTCTCATTAACTCCACCAAACTTCTGCCACTGAAGTCCTAATTGAAGTCAACCATGCATGTGCTCACCAAACCCTTGGGAATAGCGTAATTCCTCTGTCAGATGCATGAGCCACTTCTTTAGCTCGAACTGAAGTGCTCCAAGAGAGTAAACTGTTGTTTAGAGTCCAAATATTATTAAGGGTAAATAATATTTGACTTCCCTATTTTTAGGATAGGCAGTCTAAAAATAGACATCGACCTATTGACCTATAGGTCACAAAAATAGAGTCCCATCTATTTTTACCAACATGACCAATACTCCAAGAATAACATACTGCAACCCTTGGACCATGCTCCATATGTCTAAAAATAGACTTTGCGCCAGAATTCGCCTGCGGGCCCACTTAGTGAAGGCGACTTCATTTCACTAAGCTCCATCATCTTGCTGCATTTTCAACACTCCCTCTCAGCAAGATATGGATTATTTGCAATCCCTATCCTGCCTCTGTGGAATTCAAACTTGCTCCTGGTGAGCGCCTTCGTCAGGATGTCGGCATCCTGATCCTCCGTGGGAACATATGAAAGCATCATGATTCTCCGCTGAACACAATCTCTGATATGATGGTACCTGATGTCGATGTGCTTGGATCTATCATGAAATACTGGATTAGCCGAGAGTTTAATGCAACTATGGTTATCACAGTAAATCACTGTAGGCTCCAAATGCAACCCGAACAATCCAACGAGGATCTTCCTCATCCAAATAGCCTCGCATGCAGCCAAGCTAGCTGCCATGTACTCAGCCTCGAACCGAGTGCCACGACCGCTTCCCCGCGTTGGTACCAGAACCGTCGTCGACCCAATGTCGAAACCTCTGGGATGTGCTCTTCCCACCGTTGGGCCCCCCGCCGACCACCGGCGGAAGCGTAAAGCTTCGCTCCATCCTCCGTCCGTAAGATCTTATCGCATCCCGATGTGCCTCCTGATCATAGCGCAATATACATGCTGCTCCGCCAGTCCCTGTCTTGGTAGGCTTGAACTGTAATATCATAAACAAGTTAACCCATATAGCACAGGCATCGGGTCGTGGACACTGCATACATAAGCGACCCCACCAACTGTCGATAGACAGTGGCATCCACTACCTCCGCTGAAGTAGCATCCTCCTTCCTCCAACTACCAGGAAGAGGAGTGTCAACAGGCTTGCAGCCTTGCATGTTGAACCTCTCCAGAATCTCCCGGGCATACTTGCCCTGAGAAACAAACAGTCCTCCGCTGCGCTGCCAAATCTCCAATCCCAAGAAATAATGAAGGATTCCCAAGTCCTTCATCTCGAACTCTCGTGCAAGATCCTCCTTGCATGAAAGTATCAACTGCTCATCGCCAGTCAAAATCAGATCATCTACATACAGTACGATGATCAACAGCTTCCCCTCCACCACAATCTGGTACAGGTTTGGATCCGCCTCACTCTTGGAGAACCCAAGCCCGGTGAAGTAGCTGTCTATCCGAGTGTACCAAGCACGAGGTGCTTGCTTCAGCCCGTACAGTGCTCTCTTGAGTCGGCACACATGCGACTCACTGCTGAAGATCTCAAAACCTTCAGGCTGCTCTATGTACACCTCCTCCTCAATAACTCCATTGAGGAACGCAGTCTTCACATCCATCCGATGAATGTGCCACCCCATCTGCGCTGAGAGAGCAAGGATCGTCCGTATGGAAGAGTACCTTGCGACAGGTGCAAAAGTCTCCTCATAGTCAATCCCCTCGATCTGTGAGAAGCCACGGGCGACAAATCTCGCCTTGTACTTCCCCACACTCCCGTCAGCCGCCTGCTTCACTTTGTAGATCCATCGCGAACCTACAACTGATTTCCCAACCGGTCTTGGGACAATCTCCCATGCACTGTTCCCGATGATCGAATCATATTCTTCGATCATGGCATCAACCCATGCGGGTTCCTCCACAGCTTCCTCAAAAGAGGATGGCTCCGTCACAACACATTGACTCACAAGAGCCATGTATCCATTGTACCGATCCGGTGACTGCCTCTGTCTGCGCTGTGCTATAGGTGGTCCTACAACCTTCTCTGCATCTCGAGCCAGTCGCTCAGCTTCTGTAGTGCGCATGCGCCCTCTGATGGTTGGCGCTGCATGGGTGGTTTCTTCCACCTCCTGAACCTCCTCTTGTGGCTGATCCACATCCGGAATCTCCTCCTTAGGAACTAACAGCTCCTCATCTGCATGCAAGTGTAGCTCCCTCTCAAGCGAACATTGCATGGCTTTCTCCTCCTGAAATTTTATATCCCGTCGCACAACAGTCTTTCGACTGTCTGACAAATATACCCGGTAGTTGTGAGGTGTATCAGTGTACCCCACAAATATTCCAACCTCAACAGTTGGATCCAGCTTCCTTCTCACATCCTTCGTCACATGCATGTAGACAGGAGAACCAAAGATCCGCAAATGGGAAATATCAGGCCTCTTGCCAGAATAAGCCTCCTCCGGTGTACTCATGCCAAGAACCTTGTGAGGACAACGGTTCTGCACATACACTGCTGTATTGCATGCCTCAGCCCACAAGTGAAGGGGTAGGCCCCGATCATGCAACATCGCTCGTGCAGCACCCACGATCGTTCTGTTCTTCCGCTCAGCCACCCCGTTCTGCTGTGGGTTATGGGGTGCGATGAGCTCTCTCCGAATCCCTTCTGCGCTGCAGAACTCCTTGAATTCAGCCGAGATGAATTCACCACCGTTATTACTCCTTAGAGCAATCACCTTCTTCCCCGACTCCTTCTCGACCAGTGCTTTAAACTCACAGAACTTCGCGAATGTATCGCTCTTCTTCTGCATGAAGAAGATCCAGCACCTTCGAGAGAAATCATCAACAAAGATCACATAATACTTGTGCTTTGCTGTCGAAGCAACTGAGAAAGGACCACACACGTCTGTGTGAACTCTCTCAAGGATCGCCGTGGCGCGACTATCCTTCTCGTGAAAGGTGGCTTTCACATACTTCCCTAAAGTACACCCCTTGCACTGATCTGACTGCGCAAGGGTGCCCTTAGGAAGCCCAGTAGAAATCTGCTGCAGAATCTTCAAAGCTCCATGGTGAAGGTGGCCCAATCTCCTGTGCCACAGCTCGCCCTCATCATCCCGGCTCACCACTTCTCCCGCCTTGCATGCCATAGCTGTGCAGCCATCTACCTGCAACTGATAAAGGTTCTTGGCTTGAACCCCTATCTTCCGGGTCTCTCCAGTAGTCTTACTACGCAGGAAGGCTTTTCCTTCGCTGAAGATCACATCATACCCCTTATCTTCCAACATCGCCACAGAGATCAAGTTCTTCTTCAATCCAGGTACATGCATGACATCCTTCAATACAAAGGGTTTACCAGACTCCCTCTGAAAGGATATGGTACCGATACTAGTCGCACTGTATCTACCATCATCGCCCATCTCGATGTGCACACCCAAATCTTTGTCCTCCAGATCTGAGAACAACTCTCGATCTCCCGTCATATGAAATGACGCACCGCTGTCCAAGAACCACACCGATCCCAACACACTTGAAACCAAGCATGCGATCAGTGAAAAGTCAAGCTCGAACTGTGAAGCCAAAGCTTCTCCATTTGCAGATCTTCCCGCTTGCTTCTTTTTCTTCTTCTTTGGACAATTGGTAGCATAATGTCCGTGATCATGGCAGTGAAAACACTTCACTTTCACCATATCCTGCTTCTTGCCCTTTGCACCGGAATGAGAATTTTTCTTACCCTTCCCCTTCTTTGCTTTGGCAACCAAAGCGCAGTTTTCTTCATCAGCTCCCTTTGATGAAGATCCATCTCGAGTAGTCCTCCTTATCTCCTCCTGCATGAGATCCGCCCAAAGGCGCTCCCATCCCGACAACTTCTCCCGACCATTGACACTATCTTGATATGAGTGCCAAGCCTTCGGAAGACCAAGGAGAGCCAGGTCGACCATGTCCTCGTCTTCGATAGTCACCCCCACACTTCCCAGCTCATCTCTGCATTGAGTGAACTTCGTGAGGTATTTGGTGATACTGTCGCCTTTCTCCATCTTGATGTTCCTGAGCTTATCTTTGAGCGCCAGCTTCCTTTGGTCGCTCTTACTCTGGAATAGATCCGTCAAAGCTTTCCACATTAAATATGGAGAAGCCTTTCCATGCAAGCTGGATACAATATGATCCTTGACGCCCTCCAACAGGATCCTTCGACACTTCGCCATCTTCTTTTGCCATGCTTCGACTTCAGCAGCATCAGTGGGCTTTTGGACATCCGTATCTACGAACTCCTTTAGACCATTATCTTCTAATACTGCTTCCATGCGATCCTTCCATGCAACATAATTTGAACTACCTTCAAGAGCATATTCGAGTCGCAAACCGTTGAAAGACATTTTCAACACCGGCACCAAGAAACAAAACTGCTGCAAAATTCGAATTCCACCTCAAAGCTCAACCGCTCTAGATTTGTGAGAACAAATTATTTCTAGCACAGAGATTGACTGCAAGGGGCATTTACCAGACCTTTCACTTTCCGAAGAAAGATGAATCCGGAGGCTACCTGGCCCGCATACAGACTCTGTCTACCGAAATAAGTTTGTAATCACCGTGATGATCAATCTCTGCTTCAATAGCTCCGATACCATGTAGAAATTTGCTGAATAATGATTAATTATCCACCGAGACTATCCTGATCACATACAATTCAAATTTATATGCAACACATAATCTCTTCCACTCAGATCATCAAACATGCGGAAATAAAACAAGCGATAACACATCAAATCATCATACACATTAACACAGTATGTATGGGGAAAGCTTATAGCTGAAAACCCCGCAACTATTGTGTATATTATAATGGAGAAATCATGTAACAAACTCAGTACAATACTCCTCACAAGTACTTAGTACTTTCTCATAAAGTTACACACAAACTAGCTTGGTTTTGAACAGGTTACTGGTTCAAAACTCACCACTAATTGTCTTGCCTCTATTGCGCAATCATGGCCTGTCTATATAGAGATCCAAGGTTCAAATCCCCTTGGCTTGACAGCGCAATCATCATGGGAAATTCCTCCAAGTGTGGTGCAAATCTCATGCACAACTGATGTCGCCACTGATAGCTAACTCCACCCTTTCATCTACCTCTTTCACTGGTCTCCACTGAACTGTCCATGCACCGTAGTGAACTGATGTGTTCTTGAGTTGAATAATGAGTTACTAATTAATGAATTAAATAATATTTAATTCACTCCACTCATTACTAGTTGATTAGCTAGTTAAACTAATTTCAACTAGTTCAACTAAGTTAAACCGAACACAACTCCACTAGCTGTCTCATTAACTCCACCAAACTTCTGCCACTGAAGTCCTAACTGAAGTCAACCATGCATGTGCTCACAAAACCCTTAGGAATAGCGTAATTCCTCTGTCAGATGCATGAGCCACTTCCAAGGCTCGATCTGAAGTGCTCCAAGAGAGTAAACTGTTGTTTAGAGTCCAAATATTATTAAGGGTAAATAATATTTGACTTCCCTATTTTTAGGATAGGCAGTCTAAAAATAGACTTCGACCTATCAACCTATAGGTCAAAAAATAGAGGTCCATCTATTTTTACCAACATGACCAATACTCCAAGAATAACATACTACAACCCCTGGACCATGCTCCATATGTCTAAAAATAGACATAGTCTAAAAATAGACTTTGCGCCAGAATTTGCCTACGGGCCCACTTAGTGAAGGCGACTTCATTTCACTAAGCTCCATCATCTTGCTGCATTTTCAACAAGTTGTTCCTACCGCTTATTCCACTTTAACTATGCCTTGTCAATGTGATTATCTAACCAACTAAAGTATATCCGAGAGAGAAAAAGAGTGCTTCGAATCCAATAGATTGAGCCTTGATAGGGGATACAAGAAGGGAATGACGAAAGACTAGATACAAACACAAAGAGGAAGGGAATTTACCTCTCTTAGAAAACCCATAATTCTCCTAAAATAAAAGAAAGGACAAGATTAGGACACATGGAGTGAGGAGATTAAAAAAGAAAAACCTAAGATAAAAATTGAGTGAAGCTTTAAATTCTAGACAATGGAAAATAAAGGAGCAAACAAGACCAACAAAGGGACTCTAGAAAAACCAAAAACCGACTAAGAGAGAAAACCGAGAAGAAATTTTTGAAGAAAAATAAAAACAAGAATCTAAACTCATATGAACTTGAATGACAAATATTGTGATTTCCATGAGATACTTCCTAAGTTTTTAAACCAATAATATAGAGACTAAATTCATGAAAGGAGAAAGATATTGGAGAGAAAGTTACCTCACCTACCACTATGATCATGCTTAACGAAGAACCAACAAAAGAAAAACTATAACCATGGTAGGCTTCTATTTTCCTTTGTTAAAGTAAAAAATGAACCAATACCAAAGGAGAATCATGGGTACACCACTTAGACTAGACTCGAAGTATATGGCTTTCTTGCTATAAATTGAAATAATATGAAACCAACATAGAATATTTCTATAAAAATGTCTCCTCGCCCTTGAAGGCTCGAGGAAGCACGACCACCAAGCAAATGATTCTAGAGGGAGGGAATTATAGCAACCAACCATTTCCTTTGTGTACCCATCAAACGGTTAGGGAATTTTTCATTCTTCATAACTACATACCTATCAAACCTATCTGTGCTTGAATTCCTATGATACCAAAGTAAGTTGTATAAATCATCCATGCAACACTGATCAAGAAACGTTGAACCATAAGTGGGCCATCAATGCTTGCATGCCTTTCTTTCTCGTGTCAATACTAAGTTGAAAAGATACTCAATCCCCCTTCACTTGCTTATTAATCACCATCGTGATGATACACAAAGGGATTATAGTTCACCCACAATGAGGAATACACCAATAATTATAAATACAAACTTTTAATCATATATATAACTATTTTCTAAATATAATGTTAAATTGCAAGTGAGTACAATATATGCTTCATGTATAATATTAAAGATAATATTACTAAAAACACAAGACTCTATTAAAAATAGCCTTAACCATGATTTCAAGGGAGAATGGCTTTGTTGTGAACATTTAAAAAAAAAAAAAGATTTCTTTTTTTACCTAAAATAACATTTAGAATTATTTGTGATTCACTAAAAGTTAGTCTCGAAAGTAAGGAAAGAAGTTGATGTTACAAAATTCACATACATCTACTAAGAGGTATATTCCCTTAAGAGATGAACCAATAATCTTAAATGTTATAGTGAAAAATAATTAATGAGCACTACCAACTAAGTTATAATAAAATTTGTCACTATAATATAACCAAAATAAAAGCTTATAACTATGTTTTTATTATTTATATAAATTTTAATTAAGTGTAAATTATGCAGAAAGATGTCATTTTTAATCATTTATAAATAATGCATATAATTAATTTAATTTAATTCCTTTAACATAATGGTACGTAAGTTTATGTTTTTTAATACAAATTTTAATTTAAAATATTTAATTCATTGATTTTCATAATTAATTTTTAAATTTATTAATTTAATTGAATAGACATAAATATTTAAAACTTTATGATCCATAAATTATTGTGTATGTTTTATTGGATAGTTCGCCATAATAAATATGATAAAACTATATTTTAAATTATGAAATCTATATAATTATTAAAAATATGAAATCTACATTATTAGGGTTTATTTATTTTTAGATTTATGGATTTATAGATTAATGTTTAGTGTATGTGCATACAAAATCTCACAAATCACCTTTTGACACAAGATATAACCTGGGAAAACTTTTCGAGAAAAAATCTAACTGGAAGGTGAGGATTATCTGCTCTTTTTATTTGAATAGACAATGGTTGAGAGTACAAAGTATGGCATGATCTGGCTCGTGAGCTACTACAATACACAAATACTCTCTGTATTCTCTCCCCCTATCCCTTTCAGCGATTTTTTTGATCTATGAAACAAATGCACTCGAAAAGAACGGAAACTATTTTCCTCCTAGTGGCCCGGCTATAACACAACCTAATAACCTACTAGTGGTTAGGTTTGACTATCTCAACTCTTAACCAGAGTTACAATATGGACTCCTCTAGAGTATTCTTCATCATAACCACATGGATAACCTTGTTTCCATGAGTTACGGGGGATGACATGGCATCCTGTCGAATTATGGTGGTGAAAACAAGAAGGTCAACTTCTAAGTGGCATAAATTTTGCATACCAACATTGATTGAGGCGATTTTTCTGCCATTAGAAAGGTCTATGTGTGTATAATTTGAAAAAATGTGTGACGCTATAGAGAAAAAAATTTACCCCTAAAAAAAATTGTTTTATTCCTCAAAATACTCCCTAAAGGTTTCAGACCCTAATTTTCCAATTAGGTCTCATTGATAAAATTGGTCTTGAGAGTTTATTCCTTTTCATTTTCCAATATAAAATAATCAATATAAATGGAAAACAATATAATAATCTAATCTTGATCACACCTCCCCATTTTTGGATGCTTTTGGTCCCCAAAATCTTCTATTGAATGAGGTGAGGAAATGCCCTCCAATTTTTCTTGGGTGTACCATTTAGCCTTGCCTAGAAGTTGTCCTTTCATCCCAATCTGCTAAAGGTCATGTTTCCCCTATCTTGTAGTTCTGGTCCTCTTTTTCAAAATTGTATCTTATGTTAACTCTACCTAAGCATCTGATGTCAAATCCTCCACAAAAGGTAGGACTTGTTCCTCTTCTTGATCGAACATAGAAGGCTCTTAGAGTTTCACATTCTCTACATTCACAACTGATTAAATATGCATGTATGGGTGTATAATAGTGTTTTATATATATCAAATTTTTATCTTAGGTCTTCAGATGCTTTTGATTGTAACCCTTCAAAAGTTGCACCAAAGTCCTGCTGACTTATAGACCTCTTAAACTTTGTGTCCATCTTCTCCCACAATGTATTCCAAAATGCTCTGATAAATCTCATGTCCCTACCTGAAATGATGCTCCTCTTTATCCCAAAGCGCACCTAGACATGTCCAAAGAATAGGTTTGCTACTTCTTGCCCATTAATGATCAACCTGTTAATTTTTTACTGGCCTTTGTGTGTGTTGATGGTTAACGATTTCCATCCTTGACAAGCCGATATTGGTTGTCTCCTCGCATGAATATTGCATCTCACATGTACATGTAGGGACTTCCAAACACCACTTTGTATACATCAAGGGGAACCACATCTATTTATGTTTCATCAATAAAATCAACAGTAATGGAAATCTGATTTTGCATTTTTTGGTTACGTTTAACTCTTCATCCTTATTTTCCCAACCCAATGGATACGGGCTAATGGACGAATATGAACTTCCAATCCCAATTTTTTGACCAACTCTGATGCAATAATATTTTTCTACGATCTTGAATCAAATAGAGCATCAATATTTTTCTTCTTGACATTATCTTGATGTGGAAGAGTTTGGTCATTTCTTCCTCTTCTTGTTGTTAAAGGCTACTCAAATTCAACTCCTTCTGCAATGAAATGAAAACAATCTTCGCATCGATGTCTGAACCACTTTCAAACTTGTTTTTACAAGAAATGGGCATGAGATCCATCTTCTTATTGTCTTTCTTTTTGTTCATTGGGTTAATGTAAAATGCAACTTCCAACACTTCTTCTTAGTATGGCCATCAATGTTGCATTGGTTGCTGGGATATTTGGACTAGTGTATTGTGGCAGTCATCTTTTTATATTTTTCTCCTTTCCACTTCTTCTTCCCCTCCTTATAAGTGTCTTTTTGTTTCTTTTTCTTCGATCCACTTGATTTCCCTTTCTTTAAGCCTATGTTCTCTAGGTATTGTGCTTGTACACAAGCCTCATCCACCTATATGGGCTTGAACAACATCACTTACTTCTGCAAATGCTTTTGTAGGCCCCTAGATACTTCAGGAGAACATATGGGTTCTTTGAGGAGATACCGAACATTATGGCCACATTATGACCATATTTCTAAATTTTTTGGTGTACTCCTATACACGTTGCCCCTGCTTTTGCCTGAATTGGTGCCACTAAATCCACTAATCCTCTACATACTGGATAGGGTAAAATTGTGAATTTATGAGAGTTTTAAATTCCTCCCACTTAGTCTCTGGAATATCCTCCTCCAATATCAAGGTATTCATGTGGCTTTCCCACTAGGTCAAGGCATGGTTATTTGATTTCAACCATGCAAATGAAGTCCTATTCTCTTCCTCAATATGATGAACACTGAACTACGCTTCTAATTATTACAACCAATGATTTAGATTTAAAGTGTCGATTTCAAATTGGTATGTCTTGGGATTATGATTGGTTCATGACACTCGAATTAGGTTAATCTCTTTTTAGTCCTTTCTTAGACTAGTTCTATGTTTCTTCCCGATCTCCTGATCTCCCTTATGATCAATCCTCTGCATTAGAACCCCCATCTTCTTCAAGTAGCCCAAGCTTATTGTTCAGGGCCAACATGAGGAGATTCACATTATGGAAAAAAAATACTTGAATCTATTCTACAATTTGTGGAAACCAATTATGATCGCATAATCACATGAACAAGAAAGAGATATAATTTCAACCGCACAACACAAATATTTATCTGGGGAAAGCCTCAGCTAAAAACCTTGTTATCTGTATATTGCATTAAGTCAAGGATATGAAGCAATACAATGCTTCTCTTAGGCTTAAGAGCTCTCTGCACTATATCTAACTGTCTCACTCTTATCCAAGCAAGTTTGGTCCAATACTTAACCAAATTATTTCATATGGATGCTCAACCTTGCTTGAGCAATGCCTAGGGAAATTGAGCCCCTATTAATTAGGAAATTCCCAACAATTGATTGTGCAATACATCCAAGGCATATTGTTGACCTCATGCATGACCTGTACACATTTATAATTATACAAATGATAGTATACTTCCCTTTAACTCCAATCTCAATTGTGTCTTCCTTAGAACTCACATGTAACAACTATATATAGAAAATATTGAGTTATCTTATTGATCACTGCATGTGAAGTAAATAAGATTTAATTCACTCAACCTTTCACTAGCTCCTCCATCAATTAGAACTAGTTAAACTGATTTTAACTCAAATAATTAAGTTAAACAATTAAAACTCAAAATAAATTACAACTGGACCCCCTAAAACTTAGATAAAACTCTACATGCCTCCAATTTGAACCCCAACTCGAATTGACTGAGCTAACTAAGTCTTCCTAACTCAGTTAACTTGTACAAGTTGTCATGTGATGTGGAATTACAATTTCCTTCTGATTTAATTAAAGGAAAATAAAATTAGAAGCCTCTTCTTGTTGCCAATTTCAACACTCCCTCTTAACAAGAAAGGGATTGTCTACTACCCTGATCCTTCCTTTGTGGTACTCGAATTTTCCTCTTGTAGTGTCTTCATCAATATGTATGCATCCTGCTCCTCCGTGCGAATGTACTCTAATGACATAATCCTCCATTGTACTCAATATTTGAGATGGTGATACCAGATATCAATATGCTTGGACCTGTCATGAAAAAATAGATTGACCGAGAGTTTGATGAAACTATGGCTATCACAATAAATCACCATTGAATCCATCTGTCGACCAAACAAACCAACAAGTATCTTCCTCATCCAAATGGCCTCACATGTTCCTTGACTAGTAACCATCTACTCTCCCTATGCTAAGTTGAGTGCAGCTGATTTTTTCTTCCTGTTGTAACAGGAAATTGTTGCTAACCCAATGTTGAAGATTCCCTCTGATGTGCTCTTCTTGTCAGATGGACTCCCTGCCCAATATTCATATGTGAAGCATTGAATCTTCACTCCATCTGTCTACCTATACCATAAACCAAACTCTGTAGTGCCTCTAAGGTATCTCAACACATGCTTGTCTGCCTTCCAAAAGAGATTGGTAGGCTTAACCATAGCTTTAATAAGTTGGTTAACCGCATAGCATATGTCTAGTTATGTGTTCACCAAATACATGAGTGAACACACAAGCTTCTTGCAGATGGTAGCATCTACTACTTCACCTGTAGTAGCATCCTTATTCCTGCAATTTCCTGCTAGAGAATTCTCCATGGGTTTTCTACCCTCCTTGTGGACCTTCTTTAGAATCTCATTGGCATACTTTTCCTGAGATACAAATAGCTCCCCATTTCTTTGACAAATTTCCAATCCCAGGAAATAATGCAAGAGCCCCATGTCCTTCATCTCAAATTCTCTTACAATATCCTCTTTGCAAAACTTGATGAGCTTCTCATCACCTGTCAGTATCAAATCATCGACATAAAGTACAATGATCAAAATTTTACCTTCTACCACAATATGGTAAAGGTTCGCATCTACTTCACTTTTTATGAAGCCCAACACGATGAAGTAGTTGTTGATCGCTAGTGTACTAAGCACGAGATGGTTGTTTTAGTCCATACAACAATCTCTTGAGTCTACACACATGTGAATCTTTGTCGAAGGTCTCAAAACCTTCCGGATACTCAATGTACACCTCTTCCTCAATCACTCCATTAAGGGAGGTTGTCTTTACATCCATATGATGTATCTTCCATCCCATAAGTGCTAAAAGTGTAAGGATGGATTTGATTGACAAGTACCATGCGATTGGTGCAAAGGTCTCCTCGTAATCAATCCCCTCCACCTGAGAGAACCCTCTGGCCACAAATTTTTCCTTGTGGATCTCCACACTCCCATCTATTGCCTGCTTCACCTTGTAGATCCACCTGGATCCTAGAACTGACTTCCCCTCTAGCCTTGGGACAAATTCCCATGCACTATTTATGATAATGGAGTCATACTCCTCAACCATGGCATCAACCAAAATTGGTTGATGCATTGTTTCCTTGAAATAATATGGCACTATATCTACACTCTTACTCATAAGAGCCATGTAGTCAATGTACCTCTTTGGGGACCTTCTATGCCTGCGTTGTGATGTGGGTGCTCCCACATTCTCTCTAGCATCAAGCACCAACCTATCAGCCTCTCTCATGTGCTTCCTTCCCTCTCGAGATGTCTCTTCATGAGTGGGTGCTTCCACTCTCTGTTCCTCTACTTGTGGCTACTCCACATCTTGAGGTTCTTCTTTTGGAGCTAAGAGCTCCTCAACTGCATGCAAATGAAGCTCCCTCTCAAGGGAAATTCGCATGGCCTTCTCTTTATTGAATTTCACATCTCTTCTAACCACTCTCATCCTATGTGGTGGAAAGTACACCTGATAGTTTTTATGTGTATCAATGTACCCCACAAATATTCCCAACTCATTTGTTGGCTCTAGCTTCTTCCTGGCATGTTTGGTTACATGGAATTAAACCGATGAACCAAAAATTTTAAAATGTGCCACATCAGGTTTTCTTACCTAAAAAATCTTCCTCTAGTGTACTCATCCCAAGTATCCGATGAGGAAGTATGTTCTGCATAAATACTATTGTGTTGCATGCTTCAACCCACAAATGCAACTGTAGGCCCTGATCATGAAACATCGTTCATGCTTTTCCCACAATATTTTTGTTCTTCCTTTCTTCAACCCCATTTTGTTGTGGGTTATGAGGTGCTATCAATTCTCATTTAATTCCTTCTTAAGCACAAAATTTCTTGAATTTGTTCGAGACATATTCTCCACCATTGTCGCTCCTAAGAGCCTTCACCTTCTTCCCTGTATCTTTCTCGACAAGTGCTTTGAACTCAAAAAACTTTGAGAACGTCTGATATTTCTTTTGCATGAAGAATATCAAACTCTCGTGTGAAAAATCATCTACAAAAATCACATAATACTTGTGTTTTGTTATGGAGATTGTTGAGAATAGTGCACACACATATGAGTAAACTCTTTCAAGGATCCCCTTTTCTTGGCTTTTCTTATCATGAAAGGTGAATTTGGTGTTTCCCTGATATACACCCTTTGCATGTATATCACTGCTCAAGCGCACCCTTGTTAAGTCCTGTAGAAAGTTGTTTCATGATCTTCAAAGCGACATGGTGTATATGGCCTAATATTCTATGTCATAAGTCAATGATGTCTTGACTCTGCACCTTCTATGCTTTCGTGCTCAAGGAAGCACAATATTCTACATCCAATTTGTAGAGGTTATTTTCCCAAACCCCAATCTTCTTCACAAGTCTCGTGGTTTTGTGACGAAGTAACACCTTTCCTTTTCTAAATATCACATCATAGCCACAATATTCAAACATAGAAACTGAAACTAAATTCTTTTTTAAACTAGGAACATACATGACATATTTTAATGTGAGAGGAGTACTAGACTCCCTTTGAAAGGTAACTATACCTATATCGGTCACACTATACCTCCCATCATATCCCATCTTGATGTGCATATGGATATCCTTATCCTCCAAGTTACTGAAGAATTCTTTGTTGCCGGTCATATGGAATGAAGCTCCACTATCGAAGTACCACACAGACCCCATCACCGATGACACCATACACGCAATGAGAGTGAAATCCAACTTGAACTATGAAGCAAGTGCTTCGCCTGCCACCCCTCCTGCGGGCTTCTTGGCAGTCTTCTTGTGTAGACACTTTGAAGCATAGTATCCAAGCTCATGATAGTGAAAAAAAATTATCTTTTAAAATTCTTTCTTCTTGCATGCCTTACTAGTCTCTGATTTCAAATGGGACACCTTCCCTTTCCCTTTCTTTGCCTTTTTAGGCAAGGAACGATTCTCTTCATCGTCAGTCTTTGATGAGGATCCATCTCTGGTATTTCACCGAATCTCTTCTTGTACCAAGTCAGACCACAATCGCTCCCACTCTAGTAGCTTTTCCCTCCCATTCACCAAATCCTGGTAGTTGTGATAGCTCTTGGGAAGGCCTAGAAGTGCTAGGATCACCATATCATTCTAAAAAAATGTCACACCAACAATTCCAATCTCATCTCGACATTGAATGAACTTCGTCAAGTATTTTGGTATCGTGTTTCCCTTCTCCATTTTGATCTTTTTGATCTTGTCCTTCATCGTCGGCTTCTTGTGGTCAATGTTGTTCTGAAAAAAATATGTTAATGCCTTACACATAGCATATTAAGTTACCTTTCCATGGAGGTTCGAGACAATATGATCTCCAACTCCTTCTAACAAAATCCTTCTCACCTTTGCTATATTCTTATTCCATGCATCAAGATTTTGAGCATATGTTTCTGCGAGCCTGGGAATATCACTTTCTATGAATTCCTTCAGTCTGTTGTCCTCCAACACTGTCTCCATCCTATCCTTCCAATATATGTAATTTGAACTACCCTCAAGGGAATATTCAAGTCTCAATCCACAGAAAGACATCCTGATCTCTTGTTGATCCTAAAGAATATATCTGCAAATTCAACTCAATTTTTCAAAAGAAACTTTTATTCTTCTCTTTTATAGTGATTCCTGCTCTGATACCATGTAGAAAATCCACATAGATTCAAGTATTTTGTTTTAGCATATTACAAGATCACTTTAATCTATGTGGATTTTTTACGAAAACCTCTCATCATATATTTGCTAGCCATTAAAGGAAATTTCAGCGTAAAAGTGCCCATGTAATTTTCATGTAATATCTTTTTTTATAATATGTAAACCAATCAAAATCCTTTATATTAAAAATAAATACATGTAAATATATTGGAGGGAAAACAAGAAAACAATTTTTTGTAACTGTATTTTTTGTTTATCTCCTTACAGGTTTACTCAAATTCCAAGTGTATACACTCATTGGATGAAAAATTAAATTCTACATCTATTGATTACTTATTAATATGCATACTTCTAAGAAGACCCACATTGATAAAAGTTGAAGATAGATTAAAAAACATGTTGAACACACTTTTTTAACGTATCTTCATGTTTTATCAATGTGGGTCTTATTAGAAATATGCATAGCGAGTACTCATTGGATGTGGAATTTATTTCCACATCCAACGAGTGTCTACACTTTAAATTTGAGTAAAAATTTAAGGAGATAAACCAAAAATACAATTAAACAAAATAGTTTTCTTCTTTTCTCTCCAAAATTCATAACTCTTATTTTATTATTTTAACTATTATTTTGTTATTTTTCTTTAGGAAGCCACTTTTAGGCTGAAATTTCCTCTAATGCATGATTAGATTTTTTTGACTTATGGATTAGCCGATCTAGATCCCATGTAAATCTCCACAATATACCCAAAGAAACCTACATTGATATTAAGATCCATAAATTTTCATGAATATTCCACTCAATAGTTTTTCACAACATATCTGATAAAACTATATTTAAAAATCTGAAATCTACACTATTAGAGTTTATTTCTTTTTGGATTTATGAATTTGTTGATTATTGTTTATTATGTATGCATGAAAATTAAAACTATGCAGAAAATAGAGAACAACGATATAAAAACCCACAAACCATTTTTTGAGACAAGATATAACCTATGAAACCCTTCAAGAGAAAACCTAGCTAGAAGGTGAGGCCTCTCAACTCTATTTCTCTAAATAGAAAATGGTTATGAATACAAAGAAGCATGGCATGTGGCCCATGGGCTACTATAGTGCACAAATCCTCTCTGTGTGATCTCCCTCTATCCCTCTCGGTCATTTTTCTCATCTATGGAACAAATGCACTTGAAAATAATGGAATACATGCTTCTTCATCATAACCATGTGGCTAGCCCCTTTTCCATGAGTAATGGGGGCTAGTGTGTTACCCTCTCGAATTATGGTGATGAAAATAGGAACACTACAAGGAAAAGACCCTCTAGTGGATGTTTTGAGGAACCCCTTATAAAAATACCCCAGACATCCGTTTATAGCGGAGGCTACTAGAGGAGGTTGGTGGGTCGAGGTTTTTGTGGATGTTTTTCTTCCAGTGCGCTTATCATCCTAAACCGCACTGGTGCGTTCAATAAGAGAAAGCACTGGTGCACACAAAACATTGGCACATTGGACATCGGGCGCCCCATACACACTCGCCTGGTGTGTCTTATTACTATAGCGCAACAGGGCTTTACAAAGAGTCTGCACCGGTGCATTCTAAAACCCTGCGCCAAAACAGAAACTGCCCGGTGCGGTCTTAAGAAACCGCACCGGTGCGCCTATAAAACCTCGCACACTGGAACAGGGTTAAATAAAAAAAAATTACAGCCAAAAAACCACATTTTTAACTTTTCTCAGTGCTCTAGAGCTCTCAAGCATCGGTCCAATTTATCCTTGTCTAAGATGCCCTGACATCGGTGCTCCCATTGCACCCGTTGCACGCACTGTTGCTAAGCATTTCCCACCAATCTCCAACTTGAATTTTGCAAAACGGTGGGCAAATTTACTTTTGTAAATTCTATAGCTAATATGCCTCCTCGACGGCCAAATGTAAAGGTATTTTTCTTGTTTTTCCATAATTAAGCCTTTTAGCAACTTAGAATTTTAAATTACCTTAAAACTAACCATTTAAAAGAAAAAGAAAAAAATGTCGCGTGGTGCGCTCAAGTCGTTCGGCTCGCACCGATTCGCGGTGATGCCTGTAAATATACAGGCCGCACCGCAACCAGTGCTAATGGTATCCGCACCGGTTCTGGTGCGGTAGCAAAAGGCACACCGTGCTATTTTAAAATTTTAAAAACAGTGTGGTGTGGTCGGTTACCCGGCTACACCGTTGACCATGTGGAATAGCAGCAATGTGGTGCATTGACTTAAATATCCACCCCGGGGCGAGTATTTTTGTCAGTGCACCGCATTCCGCATTTCGACAGGGTTAACGGTGCGACCTGGTAAAAGATCGCATTGTTGACTATGTAATTATGTCAGGAGGTCGATGTGCTGACCAAACTATACGCCCCAGGGCGTAGAGTTTAGTCAGCGCACCGCCTTCCCGAGACGATCCATAGTCAACGGTGTGGTCTATTATACCATCGCACCATTGACTTAAGAAGAATGCCAGGAGGGCAGTGCGCTGAAAATGTCGAGGTGCACCGACGCCGATGCGTTGAATATTTTCTAGTGCACCACCACCAATGCGCGACAAAAAAAGACGCACCGGTACTGGTGCATGCCTGTTTTTGTGGCGCACTGACTGTTTTTTTTTTCCAAAAAAAACTATATATGTACATTCCTAAATACACGTCTCATTTAATAAAAAAATTGTATTTAATATGCCAATCATTCATAGAAGTGAAAGGAGAGAAGAGAGGGAACAACAGCAACAACAGGTAGACCATTATAACATGGTTCACCTGTGGGAGGCACGAGAGAGGGAGAGAGGTGCGTACCCTCACCCTATTAATGTAGCTACCTAGGGGCTCCTAAGGAAGGTAGGCCTCCTCAAGTTCTATGAGGAGGCTACTTCCCTAAAGGGACATGGTTTGTTTTTGAGATATCTTATCCGCAGGTGGAATGCTCACCTATAGGCTTTTCAGGTTGGTCCTAACCAGTGGTGCGTGCCCACTAAGGACAACATATATTTCATTACAGGGCTATCGAGGAGGGGGTGGATTTTCCCTCATTCCTAGAGGTTCCAGTTGGCTATGCAGCAGGGATTCGATTGATGTACTCCTAGAGATACATTAGCACAGATATACTATCTCCTTCAGATTTTCAGGTCTCCGAAGGTCAGTTACATATTGTTGCATTTGGTGGTGAGGAGATGAGGTGCATCTCACTTCTAATTTCGACCATTTAACTCAACACTAGTGATGGGCAATGCATTATTTGCCCACTTCTATATTATGTTGATTCTTTAGTACATGAGCCACGACTTGTCAAGTGGTCTGCCATTTTTTTGTGGCAGTTTTGTACAGCCTTAAATAGATGTCGTGCTCATGCACAGGGGAGGGTCAACTTCCCTTTTTCTTCAGAGATTTTTTGTTTATTTTTTGAGAGGGTTCCATAGATGAGGCCTACTTTTGTCTGGCAGCCTTGTAGGCCGATGTTGGAGGCATGGATGCACATGTGGGGACAAATGATGCCTAAGAGGGGCGAGACTGAGTTTTCCGTGAGGATATCGCATGATGAACTAGAGTTTCTAGCCAGTGTTTATGAGCATCCCTTCGTTATGGTCCCATGTCCTTATGTTGGTTTGGATTGGCGAGGGTGTGCCAACATCCTCTTCACAGATGATGAGCCGCTGGATGATAGAGGTAATATTACTTTTTTATTTAAATTTATTTTGACATGTTCTTTAACTTGTTTTTATTAAATTGTGCAATGAAATTGTCTAATTATTGTTCTGTACTTGTATATATTTTGCAGACATTGGGTCTTTTGATGGCAAGGACATGCCAGCACCACCACATGATCCAGGTATGGATCCTGATGACGATCAAGATATGCCATATCCCAAGGATCATTAGGAGGCCGGTGCAGAGAGACCTGCTCCTGCTAGTGCGTTGGTACCGCATTTTGCTAGATGCGGTACGCTTGATAGCAAATTGAGGATGGATTTGGGCAACCAACTTTGTGCATTGATTGTTGAGGCAGGAGTAAGGCCTGCCACTATAAGAGACATACAGGCCGATGGTAGGCTGGTACATATGTGGAGAGGCATGTTATGTGACATGTACAGCCTGAAGTGGCATGTTGTAGGAGCTACGACCTTAGTTACACGGCTGAGGAGGACCCTTGCACATTATAGGCGTGGTCGAGATGCAGCACGTGATCGACAGTCCACGAGAGCATCGATGCATCATCTAATGATCACGATCAGGGGAGTGATCATCGTTCACCTCGCGTTGCGCCAGATGAGTAGCCTCCACTAGCATCGAGCAGCAGTCATCATGGAGAGCAGGTTGGACCATCGACCATGTCCAGTCATCACGATGAGTAGTCGATAGTTCATGTTGATTAGCATGAGGCACTAGTACCAGATCAGCAGGCACGTGATGATCAACATGTATCAACTGATCTGCTTGTCGAGGCTACACCATTGACTGAGCAGGCCTCGACTAGTACTACTATTGATGATGTACCACCAGCTGATAGATGAAATTTATATTACAGTTGTATATTTTTGACATTATTCAGTTTTTGACATGTATTTCATGTTCATGTTGCAGTTGTACTTAATTTACATGTTGATGATCATCATGATGTGTATATTGTTAGGTCGTGTTAGATATGTTCATTTAATGTGCAGCTGGCAGATAGATGTGTATGTGATAGCAGTTATTTCACATGAGATGTATGTTTGATGTTTGTGTTGTGATGATGTTATATAATGCTAATTGTGTTTTGTTAGATGATCATGATCACGATGATGTTAGCGAATTTGAATGTGTTTTTTATTCAAATATGATGTTTGTAAGATGGTTATCATGATCATGATGTTTATTAATTAGTTTAATATTAAATGATCATGATATTGTAATATTGTAATATTTGTAATTCTAAAATTGTATTTGTATTTGTATTAATTGTAATTTTAATTGTAATTGTTATATGTAAAATATTTGTAAAATTTTAATTGTAATTGTAATATTTAATTTATTGTGAAGTTATTATAATCGTAATTTTAATTGTAAATGTATATATGTAAAATTGTAAAATTGATGTAATTCTAATTCTAATTATATGTAAAATTATAAAATTGTAATTGTATATATGTAAAACTCTAAAATTGTATTTGTATTTGTATTAATTGTAATTTTAATTGTAATTGTTATATGTAAAATATTTGTAAAATTTTAATTGTATTACTGTGAAATGATTGTAATTGTAAAATTGTAATTGTATGTAAAATTCTAAAATTGTAATTGTTATTTTAATTGTAATTGTATGTGAAATTGTAAAATTCTAATTCTAATTCTAATTCTAATTCTAATTATATGTAAAATATTTGTAAAATTTTAATTGTATTAATGTGAAATGATTTTATTAAAATTTTTAAATTTGTAAATTTGTAAAATTTTAAATAATTGTAAAATAATAAATCTAGAATAATATGAATTATTTTGACATAATAAATTTTAGAAAATAATGCAAATAAATTCATGTGCTTTAGAATTATCATTATTTTACTATGATCTTACATACAAAAAAAAAAAACTTTATACAGTATGCCATTGTTTTTGAGATCAACATAATTGCAAATTATCAAGTGAAATATTGATTTTAACATTAACCCAATGCAAATTACCAATTAATTCAAAATACGTATTATAATGTTTCGAAAAACCCATTTTAAAAAGTATAAATATTGATGATCAAATAACGCATGTACCATATCACTCTTGATTCTCATGATCACCCTCATTATCTTCCAGCTCACATGGCATGATAACACTATTTTTCTCAAAAATATGTTTTGATCCAGGGTCATCTCTCAATACGAACCACCAATCCCTATCCAACACATTTGGGTAAAAAAACACCTGGTTGCAGTGTTTGGGGAAAACATAAGGCTCCTTAGCTTCATCCCACATCTTTCTAGAGTTGATACATATCGCCTACTATCGCGATCTTCCTTTACATTATTCTGATCAAAGGTGTCCCACCACTTGCACCTAAAAATAACACATTAGAAAGAAGAGAAATCCACTTCAATGATCTCTTGTATCTTTCCGACTTAACCTAATGTCCCTCGTACTAGGTTTTGATAACGGTGGTTAGATCGACTAGATTGATCGAACTCGACTTCCACTCCACAGTCTTGTGTGATGTTTCCAGCATCGGCATTTTCTGTGTGAAAATGGTGTCCATATGCCCACATAGATGGGAACAAATGAACCTATTATAAAAAAGTTAAAAAAATCATAGTGTCATATGTCTTATAATAACCCAATAGTTAAAATATGAAATATAGATGTCTTATAAGTTTCAAATGTACATACAAATTAAATAGATTATTACCGAGTTGTTGCACCCAATCCCTATGTTTAGCGCATCCTCTTCAGCACGAGGGTAACGACCATTTGCACCATATTTCTCTCTGACTTGGTCAACAACCCAACTGTTGGGGTATATTTTTAGCATATTTTCTTTTAAATGATCGGGATAAGGCACAGTTCTACCATTCAATCGTCTGAATTCTTTCCTGTCACTATCCAATTTCATCCTCTTTTGTTCGTACTATGTGACCCACGGTTGTGTCACTTCAAAATTGTAAAGAAAGAATTTATTGATTGCTTCAATTTCTGCATTTGTTGATGAAATCAAACCGACATTATATAGTACATAGAGATCAAAATATACATTATATCGAAGTTCTACATGAATATTTAATTTGTGTAAATTTGAAAAATTATAATTCGCTTACTCTTTATAAAGCGCTTTTTTCCACTCGTTAATTTGGAGCAACTCCCCTTCTCTTTTTTCTGCATCCCTTTCATCATCCCAAATCATTGCACCTGGTCTTTTGTTGATCTGCTTGACGTACTCACTGGAATAATAGAAAGACTCATACGATATGTACCCCTTTGCCATAGACCACTCGGGTTTTTCCCTTTGTCGAACAAAACCTTTCAATTTCTTCATGTACCTTTCTAAGAATAACATCCAATGACAAGAAACCACCCCAACTAATTCAACCTCATCTACTAGGTGGATTAGAAGATGAACATGCAAGTCCATGAAACTCATCGGCAATTCCTTCTCAAACATACAAACATACAAACAATCTCAACTATCTCTTGACTCCACCATGGAATGCTAGCCACATGAATCTCCTTTGACGTGATCCAACATAAAAATGCAGATAATTTAGATATAGCACCTCCTAGGTCTTGAGGGAATTCATGTTTCACACACCCACGCACGAACAAAGGATAATGACACTACAAAGTTATAAACACGTGCAATAATATACAAAATTAATTATGTTTTATGATCCCTGAATGGGATAAATTTTATTAATATAACAAATAATAAAATCATGCTTTTGACATTATACGTACTCTTAGAAGATTCAAATTGTCGTATGATTTCAACCCTGACAAATGGTCATCCACAGTGAAGCAACACTGTAGTGAAGACCTGTATGAAGATGGCACCCTCACACCCATTATAACTTCCTTTGCTAAAGAAATATCATATTTTTTTAAAATCCATGGGACATCACCTTCTTTTAAAAACCATGAATTAGAGGGTCCAGTGCCTCTCTGATCCTGTACTTTCTAATCGTCTTGGCCAATGTTTCTTTTTAGTTTTTGAAGTAATAATATCTTTCCTAATAGCCAATGTGTCACTATGTTTCGATGATATGTTCCTCCATAAAGAAGATGAAACATTTTTAAATATATGCATGGGATCTAATAAGTGGGTAATCTTAAGATGCTCCCAATATGGGAGGTTATAAAACATAGATTTCCTTTTCATCCCAATGGGAAATTTCTCAACATAAGTGTCGAAGAATTTTGGATCGTCAAACATATGCTCCCCATTTGAATCAAAAATTTCTATGAACTCCTTCTCCTTCTCTGTCTCATACGCTCTAAGCCATTCAGCTGGTGTCGCTATTGGAGGCCTTTGGGTTCTCTCTCGTTTACCATTAAAAGCAAATGTTGCCCTTCTGTAAGGGTGTTCTTCTGGGAGGAATACCCTGGAGCAATCATACACTAGCTTTTGTAGGTCCTTAGACCATCTAGATTTCAGAGAAGGTCCACAACATTTACATCCAAAATACCCTTTTGTTACGAGACCTGCGAGATTATTGTATACAATTAATATGCATGTAACGTTAAAGAATATCATGAATATCAGAACAATTACAATGAATTAAATAACTAATATGTGAAATAATATTGTTACGTATATAAACATATCAATAAATTAAACATGTAATTTACCACAACAAACTCCTAAGCCTGGATAATCATGTGTCGTGTAAGCACATATGTCATACAATGTAAAATTCCTCTCCGTTTCGATGCATCTTGATACATCATATACATTTATCCCATCCCATAATTCCTTCAATTCGTCTACCAGTGGTTGTAAGTAGACATCCATATTCTTCACTTGTCTTCTACCAGGACTATGAGAGCCAACATAAGGTGTTCATTCTTCACGGACAACCATGGGGGGATATTGTTATTGATCACTACTACAGGCCAAACAGAATAATTGGTGTTCTGGAGGGAATATGGGTTGACGCCATCCATGGCTATGCTGAGTCATAGACTTTGTACTTCATCCTTGAATTTTTCGAGCCATGTGTCCTCTATATGCTTCATGGCTATTGAATCAGTTGGGATTCGCATAACTCCCAACTCACTTCTGTGTGAGCCATGCCATACATGCAACATAGCTAATTCTTTGCAACGAAAGAGCCTTTGAATCCTTGGTATTATAGGCATGTGCCTCAATATCTTAAAAGGAGGACCAGAACGTTATTTACCCTTCTTCTTTTTTTACCATACCTATCATGCCCACATTTCAGACATATCTCTTTGACTACATATTATCCTCTATATAGAATACAATCATTTGGACATGCATGATAGGATATGTACTCAACACCCAACATTTTCAACGATTTCTTTACCTCTTTGCAGCTACCGGGCAAGACATTATCACTCAGAAGAACCTTATCTTTGAATAACCTGTAGTTGGTTAAATGTACATTAATGACGATATAATTATTAACATTCATAAAATTTACCATTTGTAATGTTCATTGTGTACTAATTATATTTTTCAAATTTATATAAGGGAGGACTTTATGGTAACTTACTTCAAAATTTCTGAGAAACATGCATTCGACAAGCCAAAATTTTCTTTCAAGTTGTATAGTAACATCGTTGTCCCCAACTGGGTAGACTTTGACTCACCGCCAGGTCCAAAGGGAGGAGTGGTCGAAGAAAATTTAAGGCTTTCGAAAAAGGTGTCAGCGATATGAACATCATCCCGTAGTTGATCAGCATTTTGGAATGCATCTAACAACATTGTCTCCATGGCAGTCATATCCCTTAAGTAATCATCCATACCAACCTCTATTTGATTACCTCCATTGCCAACTTGTGAAGAACTACTATTTTTTAGTCATTTCGGTGAATCTGGACGTAGCAGGAACTGAATCGGTGGTTGATTCAACCATTCTTGGTATCGTTCCTCTTCGATTTTTTCTCTTGATTCAGTCTTCTCTCGATTTGACATTATCGTGGGGTGCAACGGAAGATGGCAGGTAGGTCGTTCATCATCACTAGAATCCTAACAATTAAAAAAAATATTTGAGCTTAATTAGTACTAAATATATGATATCAATTAGTAACCACGTTGAAAATATTGCATGATTAATTGATTAGACATTGAAATAATTACATTAATCAATATACCAAACAATTATAATTATTACCATAATTGTCCCAGGATTGTGGCTAGAAGATGCAATATTGTTACAATTGGCAAGGTGAAGCGGTTATCCATTTTCATCTACCAAATGCGCTTTGCGATATGCTACTCCTAATAAGAGCTGTTTGAATATTTTGTGCATCTGAACTTGATTCTGAATCTGCATGAACCTGCGAATTTGTATACATTATAAATTTAATTAAGTTGTGCATGATTGACATGGATAAAAAACATAAATTCAATTAGATAATGAAAATATAAATAAAATCTGAAGTAAATATTATGTCTTGAGATGGATAGGGAGAACTCCGCGATGGACTTTGAGAAATATTATGGAATGAGCTAGATTTTGAAGAATTTTCCATTCGATATAATTATGATATTTTCTCCCTGCATTTGAGCAAAATCAACAATAAATTTTGGTGCACACACCTAAAAGTAATTCCAGTGCCTTAAAAATGGACTTCTTGTTATCGGTGCTAATGTACAGATCACTGCATCAGTGTGTTTTAGTTATTGTGCATCGGTGTCATGATATAAATGGACACACCGATGCGGTGATACTAAGTGACGCATTGGCGACGAATAACCGCAAATAAAAAAAGCGCAACTCTATTTTCTTTAAGTGAAAAAAAAAAGCTGTAAATTGAAAAATAGGTAGCAAAATATTTTTGAAAATCTAACTTAATAAAATAATTCTTTAAATACTAAACACTTTTCATTATTTCACTATTTTTGCAAAAAAATTCAGCCATATATTTGAAGGAGACATACCTGGAGCAACAGAGCACGAGAGCATTGTGGAGCAACGAAATACGTTCGAACAAAAGTATTCAGATAATCAGAATTCCAAACCTCTGGTGATTCAAACCCTGTAGCATAGAATTTCAGATGATCTCGTGATTAAAGTTTATTGTTTTTTTTTTACTTTTTCTACAATTTTTTTTACGCAGTAAGAAAAAATTTTCATTTTCTTTTTCATTTTCAAAAAAAAAAAAAAAAATCCATTTTTACCCTAAACCCTACATTCTTTTTGTTTCTGCCCTTTCTTCTCCATGTTTCTATGATTTCAGAATTAGGGCTTTTCATTTTAGATTTATAGGGTTTGGATTGCTATATATAGGCCTAAGACATCCAACTCATGAGACGACTTGCATAGTCAGATCCCAATCCATGTGGGCCCTTACGTGAATTAAAATAATAATAATAATAATAATTTATCGGTGCACCACGCGTAACCTAGTGCACCATTCCGCTGGATTATCCCAGCACACCGCGGAAGTCCTGTGTGATAAAAAAAATTAAAACAATTTTTTTTAATCAGTGCGCCATATGTAAAATAGGGCACTGGTGTGCTATTTCATTATGATGCACTGTGCTCGTGTTGTTTCGCAACAAAAAAAAAAAAAAAAAAAAATATATATATATATATATATATATATATATATATATATATATATATATATATATATATATATTGTGTTAATTAGTGCACCATGTAACAGATAACGCACTGTATCGGGTCTCCTAGTTCACAGAGAGCACCGTATGGTAGTCCTTTGTTTGTGCATGGCGTTTATGCTATAAAAACTAACACTAGACAATTTTTAATATTTTGTCTGTGTAAATTGGTGCGGTGATTAACATGTAATGCACCGGTGCTCCTTGTTGACACAGAGCACTATAGGGTGTGTTATACTATTTTGGCAGTGCGCTTATAAGACCACTACGCACCAACGTCAATGCGTACACCATAAATGGCGCACTGGTTCCTTGAGATTTTTTTTTACCTGAAATTCATCTATAAAATATATTAATGAATGATATGGTACAGGTTTCATATTGATAAAGAAAAGGTTGATAAGAGATCAAGTAACAAAAATACGGATAAAACATCAAGAAAAGAAAAAAATACAAGTTCTTTGTAAATTCTTTACAAAAAAAATATTTTTTTTGAACTATATGTAAGTTTAACTAATATGTATTGTTTACTTTGTATCATGCTGAGCCACAAAATGAGGAAGCTTGATAAGATTATTTCTGATCTAGGACCAGAAGAGCATAAAAGCTTGATGGAAAAATTGCAAAATGATGAATCAGGTGAATGAAAAAATACTATCGATCCAATATGAGCTTATTTTTTTAATTTTCAGTAATAATATACTTAAATTTATTCGATAACATGTGTCAAAAAATATATTAATTCCAATCTGTTTAATGTTCTACGGGGACCAACAACTCATAAAAGGAATGTTGTTCTAAGAAAAGAAAAAAATAGAACATGCAAATGAAAATGAATTTCTCCTTAGCTCGTCTGGAGTGGTGCTGGAGGTTAAAGAAAGGGGGAAAAAATTTTACAAAAGTTTGAGGGATTGATCGGGAGATCATGTCCATAGTTCAAAAATGCTCAAAAATGAAATTTTTCAGAAGTGCTTGCAACCTGAACTACCGGAAAGGTCTTGTTGCTACGATTTCGATGCCACGAACGGTTCACAAAATAGAGGTCGTATGCAGAAGTTATGAAAATTTGAAAAGCCCAGTAACCTCCAAAAATGAGTTGACCAAGTTTGACTTTGTTAAATTTGAAAAAATTAAAAAAAAAAAAGATATTCCAAGGAATATTCCATGAAGGGCGAATTATATTCTGGCAAATGGCAATTGTTGGTTGGATGTTTGTTTGACTTTGGGGTTTTCTGGCCTATCACGGGCTATCATGTGGCCCCAGGCTGAGGAGAACAGTTGGTAAAAATTATCTCAACTTTGTAGGAATCGAACCCGGGTCTACTGCCTGCCCAAGCAAGGGCTTGACCGGCCGAACTATGCATTAGTTCTTACAAACCATACTCTTCGAATTATATTTGAAGGGTTAAATTGCATTGGGTGGAAAATTAAAAGGGCTAGCCCCGACCCCATATAACCATAGCTCGCAACCAAAGGGCTTAGCTCCCAGCGGTTAAAACTTATCTGCCCGCAAACCATGCATATGGCCAGCGCGGAATTAAAGCTTTATGCCACGGTTTTTAAAATGGTTTTGGTTAATGTCTATGTCGCGGTTAAAACAGAGGTTTGGGCATGACCACCTCACGTAAAATTAAATGACAAGTTGAAATTGTCCGCCAGATTTGGAGAGGCGTGCCCAGATTTGGGGCATTTCCCCAAACTAACTCTAGTTAGCTTCAGTTGCTCCACATTTAGTGGAGGTTTTCAAGGGATATTGGGCAAAAATTTGTTTTTGCCATAACTCCTTCAGTTTTCGACCAAATGAGGTGCAAAAATAGTCAATTTTGGGTATTCTCGAAATTATGAACACATTGGCATAGGTTTCAGAGCTATCAGAGGTCATCTTCAGCAAGTTTAGCTTTGGGAAAGATCAAGGAGCCACTAGGGCCACTAGGGAGTAGGCAGTGTATTGAGCATCCTTTATCTATTTTCTGCAAATGAATAGTCATCTTTGACTAATTCAAGCATTCTGAAGCTGTTTTTACAGAGAGAATAGCCTATTGAGGCTTTATTTCACATGTACTTACCATTTTTTAGCAATAAGATATGAGGGACATGCCATTGGGAGCTGGACCAGCAGATGTAGCCCAAGAGGGATGAACTACTTCATCAAATTTGCTGAGTATAGTGCTATGTGATTTTTATTTCTCTTTTATTTACTGCTGTACAATGTTAAACAGTTAAAATGCATACTTTAACTTCACACAAAAATCTGTTTAACTAAGCTAAAACCATTTGTTTAACCTGCAAACTTCAGAGAACCTTATGCACACATTTTAATTACTATTTGGATACTTAGCACAACAAAACTAATACATTCCATTGAGATCAAGTTGGTATTAGAGCTCAGTTTAGCATTAGGAGAGCTAGATTTTTACTCTCTGTATTATTATTGTGCAAAGTTTGTTTAATTGTTTGCAAGGTTTTTCATGCTTACTAGGCTAAAGCTTAAGAGAGGAGAAGGTCAATTGGTGAAGAATTTAAGTAATCCTCAGCCAAGGAGGGAAAGAGTGGCATTATCTTCACCTTCAATTTTACCTCAAAGAGAAGCAGAAGAAGCCATAAGCATGTCTTCAAGGGAAGGAGAAATCCATGAAGAAGTTGATCCCAAAGAGGAAGAAAGGGTGTTTAGAAAAGCATTCCTTGATTTGACAGAAATGGTGAGAGTCCTTTATCAAGAAAGGAATGAAAGGCTTGAAGGAGAAGGATCCAAACTTCACAAGGAAGGAGAAGGATCGTCAGGAGGTCATAATGATGAGGATAAATCCAAGAAGGGTAATGGAGGAAATGGAGATAGTCAAAAGTCGCCCTCATCACCCTCATCTTCATCTTCATCTTCGTCAATCTCTACATCATCTTCAATAAATCATTCTCACAAAGTCAATAACATGGGTAAAATTCATTTTCTTAAACTTGATGTTAAGTTTCAATTTCCAATTTTTGATGGTGAAGTTAATGCAGAAAATCTAGATAATTGGATTAGGCAATTAGAGGTATATTTGAGAATTCAAAATTTTCATGATGACGAAACCAAAATTCAACTAGCTTCATTGAGAATGGAAGGTGAAAATCTTGTTTAGTGGGAAGCTAAGACAAAGGAGGAGATCAAAAAATATGGTAAGATTATCTTATCATGGTCTGATTTCATTTCTGCAATCAAACAACAGTTTTATCCATTAGCTCACATGCAAAAATCCATAATGGATTGGAAAAATTTTAAACAATTGAAAGGACAAAATGTTCAAGTTTATACTCAAGAATTTAGAAGAAGAGCTCTTTTGCTAGGAATTGATTTGCATAGCCTAGAGACTTTACTCAAGTATATATGAGGTTTGCATACTTACCTAAGACATGCCATTCTCATGTTTAACCCTACAAGATTAGATGAGGTTTGTGTTCAAGCCATACATTTAGAGGCAAGGGGAAAACAAAATTTAGATGGGAATGAGGAAAGTGAGTTTAAAGTCAAATGGAAGAAAAAGAGAAATGAAAATTCTAGAAAAGAGAAGGGAAAATTTTTCTACAAACACTGTTCTAAAATAAGCCATGATGAGGACCATTGTTGGAAACTTCATCCAAAGTTGAAACCAGAAATTTTTAAAGCCAAGGAGAAAGGCAAGACAGTTGTAATAGTTGAATAAGATCTAGGATCAGAATCAAGAGATCAAACAAAAATCATAGCTATGGCACTTAATAAATTGAAGGGAAAAGGAAATGAAACTAAACCCAGTTCTATTATTTCTAACTATCACATAGAAGCTCCAAGTGAAGACAAGAGAATTGAATTGTTTCATGTGAGGGTAATTTCCAAACACACCAAGGTTGACACACTATTTGACAGTAGGTCGCAAGCGAAATTTATTTCAGAAGAATTAGTCAAGAAACTAAATCTTGAAACCATTCCACGTCACAATTAACCATATCCTCTTGGTTGAATTTGTAAGGATGCAAATTTACAG
The DNA here is from genome assembly GCA_034641835.2 of Pinus albicaulis. Lineage (NCBI taxonomy): Eukaryota > Viridiplantae > Streptophyta > Pinopsida > Pinales > Pinaceae > Pinus > Pinus albicaulis. The sequence continues at coordinate 1,760,469 of MU968403.1, read as the reverse complement.
GTTTTAAAGAAGTGCATGTTGAGTTTTTCAATAACAGTATATTTTATTGACACGGTTGAATTAGATATTGTTCCACTTGATATTACAGGTGTGGTGTTGGGCAGTTCTTACTTGTATGACAGGAAAGCTATCTTCCATCGCCATAAGAAAAAGTACCATATATTCAAGGATGGCAAAGATTTTATTGTGAGAGCTCATCGCAAAAAACTAGACTCTTCTTTAGTGAATGCAGGGCGGATGAAAAGGCTTGTCAATGCAAGTAAAAATTTGACTTTGATGATTATTAAACAAAGGGAAGTTGTCTATAAACCTTTTCATGTAAATTTTGATGTAAATAATGAGTTATTTCAGTCTAAAATCAGGTTGTCTTTGAAAGAATATGACAAGAAGTTGCAGCAATCGTCTTTGGTGTCGATCGGTGCAGAAAACAAAGTGCCAATGTAAGGAGGTGCAAAGATCCAAGAGAGGGTAAAGCATCCAAACAGAGAAGGCACAAAGTTCAGCAATGATCATTGTTGGTTTCAGAGAGGCACGGTACAATGGCGAACAAAATTGGTCAATAATTGACACAAGTACAAGGCGAATTCAACAAAAAATCGCCATAAGGACAGGATGCAAGGTGAAAGTAATTTTCAATTTCCTTTGATTATAGAACAATGTAGAAACAATATGTTTACTACAAATTTAAGTTGTTTTTCTGCAAGTTTCGAAACTGTGCAGCATAATAATGTCAAAGTCAGCAACAGTTGGTCAATGGGATCAAGGAAAAATTTGTCGTTTCAAGAAAAGCTCCAATTAATGAAATCAGGGAAATTTCAGTGGATTAAGATTGGAAGAGTGGGGACACAGTCTCCTCATATTCAGTTTCAGTAGTCCAGAGAGCTTTTGGGGTCCAAAAGCTTCCTAGTGGGGAGGTGATCAGGAGATCATGTCCATAGTTCAAAAATGCTCAAAAATGAAAGTTCTTAGAAGTGGTTACAACCTGAATTACCGGAAAGGTCTTGTTGCTGTGATTCTGGCGCCATGAACGGTTCGCAAAACAGAGGTCGTATGTAGAAGTTATGAAGGTTTGAAAAGCCCAGTAAACTCTAAAAATGAGTTGACCAAGTTTGACTTTGTTAAATTTGAAAAAATTTAAAAAAATATGCCAAGGAATATTCCTCGAAAGATTCCATGAAGGGTGAATTATATTCTAAAAAATGGCAATTGTTGGTTGGATGTTTGTTTGACTTTGGGGTTTTCTGGCCTATCACAGGCTATCACATGGCCCCAGGCTGAGGAGAATAGTTGGTAAAAATTATTTCGACTTCGCAGGAATCAAACTCGAGTCTACCACCTACCAACGCAAAGGCCCGACCAGACAGACTGTGCATTAGTTCTTACAAACCATAGTCTTTGAATTATATTTGAAGGGTTAAATTGCATTAGGTGGAAAATTAAAAGGGCTAGCCTCGACCCCATATAACCACAGCCCGTGACCAGAGGGCTTAGCTCTTGGCGGTTAAAACTTATCCGCCCACAAACCATGCATGTGACCAGCGTGGAATTAAAGCTTTATGCCATGGTTTTAAAACGGTTATGGTTAACATCTATGCCGCGGTTAAAATGGAGGTTTGGGAAAATTAAATGCCAGGTTGGAACTGTCCGCCAGATTTGGAGGAGCGAGCCTAAATTTGGGGCATTTCCCCAAACTAACTCCAATTAGCTTCAGTTGCTTCACATTTAGTGAAGGTTTTCAAGGGATATTGGGCAAAATTTGTTTTTGCCATAACTCCTTCAGTTTTCGACCAAATGAGATGCAAAAATAGTCAATTTTGAGTATTATCGACTTTCTGAAGACATTGGCACAAGTTTTAGAGCCATAAAAGGTCATCTTCATTAGGTTTAGCTTCGGGAAAGATCAAGGAGCCACTAGGGCCAGTAGGGAGTGGGCAGTGTATTGAGCATCTTTTGTCTGTTTTCTACAAATGAATAGTCATCTCTGACTCATTCAAGCATTCTGAAGTTGTTTTAATAGAGAGCACAACCTATTGAGGATTTATTTCACATGTACTTACCATTTTTGAGCAATAAGATATGAGGGACATGCCATTGGGAGATGGACCAGCAGATGTAGCCCAGGAGGGGTGAACTGCTTCATCAAATTTTCTGAGTATAGTGCTATGTGATGTTTATTTCTCTATTATTTATTGTTGTACAATGTTAAACAGTTAAAATGCATACTTTAACCTCACATAGAAATATGTTTAACTAAGCTAAAACCATTTGTTTAACCTGCAAACTTCAAAGAACCTTATTCACACATTTTAATTACTGTTTGGATTCTTAGCATAGCAAAACTAATACATTCCATTCATTTCAGGGATATAGTGGAACGAATGTATAGACATTCTTTCCACTTACAATACAAAAATCAATCCAATGATTCCAAAAACCAAATTTTATCTAAAGTACATGAAGAGTTTCCAAAGAATTGGTCAATGAGACATGTCAGACTTTTAATAGCAAAAACATACAATAACAAAAAAGAATGAATGAAAAAGTAATATTCCTTTAAATGTTTGTCTAGAATTATTTATAAATATCACTTTTGTTATATTTACTTTTCATATATCAATATAAAAATTAAATAGCTTATTGCCATGTTACATTTTCGAAAATCTCAAAAGATGAACGAGTTGATATCAGAAATATGCTAGTTGGAATGTCCAAAAAGGTGTACAAGGAGATGGTCAAATAAATGGACAAAATTGCATCGCGGGAGGAGTCATCTCAACAACAATGTGCTTCAAATGTTATATGTAAACATTGAATTTTTTTATCATTAGGTACAATAAATAAACAATTTAGCATTAAATATTAATTTTCAAGTATTTTCTTGCAGAAAAGAAAAGAAAATGGAACCCATTCAGTACATAAAACAAGAAGACAAGGAAGAAAAGGGTTGAGATCTAAGTTTGTGAGTAATTGCTACTTCCTTATAACAACTTAACTAGATTTCATTTTTGTATTTTTTAAGTTGTTTTACAAAAATCATCATTGAATGTCTTCAAACAGGAGCTAACATATAAAGAAGAATCATCAGATGAATTGATTGACATTGGGTTAAATACGGGTTGTGAGTATATGTTGGCATATCAGAAATTAATTGTGGAATTTGTAAGTATTAATCGATCTTGTTTTACTTAGCTCCATCTATAATTAATAGAACAAAAAAATCTTTTATATTAAATATATGATTTGTTATGGGGTATAAAACTTGCAGGAAACAAAGTATGGAATTGTGCCAACAGATGAAAACTTGAAAGATGGCAGACTAAATCGTTTTGAAAGAATGTGTATAGTTCATGAGTCAATTGTTGCTATGGTACATCATTTCTTTTCGATTTACATTAATGTGTATTATTTAATATTGCAATTTTCATTATTCTCACCAATGTATATAACACTCATTACAGTTTATTTTTATGTTTGTAGATGGAAGGTGAAGAAGAAGAAAATAATCAACACTGTGAACAAAACATTCCTGAAAATAACCCAAGTCATGGAAGTAGCTCTAGCAGTGACAGCAGTTCAAGCGAAGAATGATGATCACTATGTTTGGATATCAAAGCAATGCATTGTATTTTTTGAAATATTTGTTTAATGTAATGGACATAGTGTCTCAATTGAAAGGCAAAAGGATACCAATAACTATCCCTTTTTGTATGACAAAGATTGTCTTATATATATAATAAAATATGTTTTAGTTGATTCTATTGTGTTCTCCATTGTCGCTGTGAAATGTAACACCGCTGATTAAATTTATGGATGATTAAATATTATAATGAAGAGATGTGAAATTTGATGATATGATATATCAAATTAATCCAAACATCACATTCAAATGCACTATTAAAAAATTAATTCATATGAATACTATTATAAGATATGTGTCGTCTTTTGATGAATAATGAATTTTTAAAAATCACAATAATTCTGATATGATATAACAAATTAATCCAAACATCACATTCAAATGCATTAATAAAAATTTAATTAATATGAATATTGTTATAAGATGTGTCGACTTTTGATGAATAATGAATTTTAAAAAATCATAATAATTGCACTGTCACAGGTCGATGTTTCTAAAAAATACAAAATGAACACCGTTGCGTGTCAGTTACAGTACACCAATGCGTTTGTATGATATAGCGCACCGGTGCATTTCTACGACCTATAGGCACCACACAAATACCAATACCAATTATAAATCTCGTCGCGTTTGTGCGATATTGCGCACCGATGCATTTCTGTGAGTCTACACACCAGGGCATTTGTACGACCTATGGGCACCACACAAATACCAATACAAATTAGAACAAATGGTGCGTTTGTTTGATACTGCGCACGGGTGCGTTTCCATAACTCGACATACCGGTGCATTTAGATGACCTATGGGCACCACACAAATCCCAAGACCATTTAGAATGGCCACGTGCATTGTATCACCAACATTGTGCCCCAGTGCAGTTTTATACCTTGACGGCCAAGTGCATGCACCTTCGACCGCCTCGGGCCCCCTTCAAGATGACACGCACCGGTGCGTTGACACCTTAGTAGCACACCGATGAAAAAAACATTTGTAATAACCTCCGGCCGCGCAATTTTTTTAGTTGTGTTGAAATTCCATTAAAAGCTCTGCCAAAACCCCCGTAATTGTAAATGGATGTTGTAGAAAATGTGTTTTTAACAATTTTGATCAATTTTATAACACTAAAAACCTCCTTTATAACCTCTGCTAGAGGGTCTAGGTCAACTTCTGAGTGACATAACTTTTGCATACAAACTCTGATTGAGCATTTTTTATGTCATTGAAAAAGTCTGTGTGTGTAGAATATGATAAAAAAGTGTTGCATCAATGAAGTAAGGTTTTACCCCCCACCCCAAAAAAAATTCATTTTATGCTTCAAAATTCTCTTGGAAGATTTCAAACCCAAATTTGTTAAACTGAGCCTTGCTAGTAAAACTGGTCCTGTGAGTTTATTCCTCCACTTTTTCTACTATGAAAGCATCAAGATGGATGAAAAACAATATAATGATCTTATCCAAACCATTTTATCTTATTTATTAAAATTTTTATTTTTATTTCTTTCTTATTTTAGTTTAATCAATAGATTATCTTAAACCCTATAAGGTTTCTACTTCAAAATAGATATGACTGTTAATACTAACAAAATTGAAGTTATTATATTCAAATCCAAAAAGAACATTGTTACATTCATATATGACAAGAGTTTCTTGGAGCAAATGTCTTCATACAAGCTCAATTAAAATTATAGCTTTGAGAAAAGGATAAATCTAGATTATAAAGCTACTTATCACGAGCTTGAAAATAGTTAGAAGTCAGAAAATATTTGGTATGAGATCAAAAAAATCTTCTCATTGAGACTTTAGTCACTTATGTTAATTTATATGAGTGTGAGGTTTAGGGTTGCAATATATCCAAAGAGGTGGAGGAAGTTTGAGATCCAAGAGTAGTTTATAACCTACAACCTCAAGATTAAAGTAAATACTCCCTACCATGTCCTACTTATGAAGTAAGTATTTCCCCCATTAAAACCATGATTATGACTAGGTATCTGTCCTCTTTATGAAGTAAGTATTTCCCCCATTAAAACCATGATTGTGACTAGGTGTCTTATGTATAAGAAGGTACACAACATGTAAGCCAAGAGGTTTCCTAAAATTGCTTCTAAGTATAGCCAAAACTCTTACCACTTGCTCAAACGAGATTGGCATAAAGATTCTCATACTTGACTAGACCATTAAGAGTAAAGAAAAAAATCATCTTAAAGAATAAAAATAATATTAAAAAATCTAATTACTTTAAAAAAAATTAAGAGAAAAAAACTAAACTAAACTAAAATATTACAAGGAAGTAATATACTTATTCTATACTAATTCTAGGACTCTAAACATGACATATTTGATAGAAGATATGATAATGTTTTAAAATATGTTGTTAATATATTGTTTATATTTAAAATAGAAAGAATTTAATAAATAAAATGATATTTTAAATATTTATAATAAAGTTTATATTAATTTTTTAAAACATATTTTAATTATTAAATGTTTTATTTTGTTAATTTAAAAAATAGAATTGACACAGTTTTTTGGATTCATACTAACTTTTCACTTTAAGTATTTTTATTTTTATTTTAATTTTAGATTTAATTAAAATTCACAGCCTTCCACCTAACAAAAATTAAAATTATAAAAAAAATTAATTAAAAAAAAAATCAATTTTAATAATATATAAATCTAAATAATTAAAAAACTTGTTAGGTTTTATAAAGGTGTTTTTATTTGTTTTTTAAGGCCCAGGTTCATGGTTTAGACTTGTAAGGTTCATGGCCTATGAGGTCTAAGGTTCATGGCTTAAGATTTAAAGGTATTTAGTCTAAGGTTCATGGTTTAAGATCTAGAGGTTGAAGGTTTATGGTTTAAGATCTAGAGGCATTAAGAGTGGAAGCTTAAGCATGGTCTAAGCATGTTTCCTTAAGGACTATGGTTAATTCCACATGGTGTGGTTTTCTTTGAATAATAGTGATGAATCAGTTTACATTAGCAAATAACAACTAGCAAAATGTTTATGGTTTAAGATCTAGAAGCATTAAGAGTGGAAGCCTAAGCCTATTTCCTTAAGGACCACGGTTAATTCCAGGTGGTGTGGCTTTCTTTGAATAATAGTGATGAATCGGTTTACATTAGCAAATAACAATTGCATCTATCAATGATGATTATCTTAGTGTTGATTATCTCCACTATTGTCATGTTTCTAAGGACCACTGTTAATTCCAGGTGGTGTGGTTTTCTTTGAATAATAGTGCTGAATGAGTTTACATTAACAAATAACAACTAGCAGTTGTCAATGATGATTATCCCAGTGTTGACTATCTCCACTATTGTCTCCACTGCTAATTTGACAACTAAATTATGATAAATTTTAGCACTATTTTAAAAAACTAAACTAACTTCCAATAAATTTTAGCATTGTTTTAAAAAACTAAACTAATTTCAAATTCCAACTTACTTTAGCATGCTTGTAATTGCTTGGGTATGTTGGAAGTGTCCATCCTGAAATCATGCCTAACCTTGTTTCCTTAAGGACCATGGCTAATTCCAGCTGGCTTGGTTTTCTATGAATAATAGTGATGAATCAGTTTACATAGCAAATAACAACTAACAGCTGTCAATGATGATTATTGAGCTGTTGATCATCTCCAATAATGTCTCCACTGCTAATTTGGCAACTAAATTATAATAAATTTTAGCACTGTTTTAAAAAATTAAACCAACTTCAAATAAATTTTAGCACTGCTTTAAAAAACTAAACTAACTTCAAATTCCAACGTGCTTTGGAATGCTTGGAATTGCTAGAGTATGTTGGAAGTGTCCATCGTGAAATGATGCATAAGCCTATTTCCTTAAGTATCAAGGTTAATTCCAAATGGTGTAATTTTCTTTGAATAATAGTGATGATTCCATTTACATTAGCAAATAACAATTAACAGCTGTCAATAATGATTATCTCACTGTTGATTATCTCCACCACCATCTCCACTACTAATTTGACAACTAAATTGTAATAAATTTTAACATTGTTTTAAAAAACTAAACTAACTTCAAATAAAATAAATTATTTTAATAGCACTTTTTTAAAAAACTAAACTGACTTTAGATTCCAACATGCTTTGGAATGCATGTAATTGCTTGGGTATGTCGGAAGTGTACATCGCGAAATATGCGAAAACTGCCTTGATATGGCCGTTTTTCCCTCTTCTGGTTAAACTAGGAATATAAAAGATAGAAGCGCCACAGACATGTAATTATTGAAGGTGCAGAGCATGTGGGCAACCAAGAAGGACACAAAAATCAGCAACATCTCACTGATTGGGCAACCAAGAAAAATCATACTATTTCATTGGAAACATCCAAGAATAGAAAAGAGGGAAACATCTGAAAAACTAGGAAAAAGGAAACATCTAAAATATATTGGCTTTATCTGATTATGCATTTTGATTTTACCTTTTGTAATAAAGAGAATGATTGCATTGTTTATAAAATGCTCATCTCTTCTTCATAATAAAGTTAGTGGTATTGTTTCCAGAGCTGTGTTATTCCAGTTTTTGTGTCTATAGTCTGTTCTGTGATTCTCTGCCTTAATTTTCAGATATGCAAGTAGATCAATTGGTATCGGAGTGTAAGATCTTGGAAGCCATCCACCTGTTCGAAGAAATTTTTTTTTTAAAAGGGTCATACATTTCACTCCATTCAGTGGATGAAAATCATGCCGCCCCGTCAAGAGCGTCAAGAGCCCTCCCATGCAGACTCGCCAGTGAATGATTTAGCTAGGGCTCTTCAAGAGCTAATTACGCTGCAACAACAACAACGCCCTCCAAGGCAAATGCAGCTTGATACACGCTTTCAACTGCCCAAATTCTCAAGGCAAATGAATGGTGAGACTGTTGATTCTTGGATCCGTAGCCTCTCCAACTATTTTAGAACCTATCCAACGATGGAAGAGGAGATGAAACTTCAGATCGCCGGTCTACAATTGGAAGGCCTAGCACAAACATGGTGGGATACTCATCTTGAGAATATGTCCTTGGTTGTGGAACTTGGAGAACAAGCCGAGACCAGATCGACGCCTATCACATCTTGGAATCTCTTTTGCGAGGCCTTACGTGAACGCTTCTATCCTCCAGGATATATACAAAATCTCCTTGCCAAATGGTTGCAGCTTCGACAACTACCCAATCAATCAGTGCGAGCCTACATTGATGTCTTCTGCAAGTTGTGCATTCAACTCCATATATCCGATCCAGAAGAGGTACTAATTATCAAATTTAATTCTGGTTTGCTAATGCTTCTTCGTCGTGAAGTTGAGTTGTTTGATAGTGCTTCATTAGACAATGCCTTTATTCGGGCCCTGGCGGTGGAACGCAAAGTGGGTACTCGAATCCGATATCCTCAAGCCAGAAATGGTCCATCTCCCTTTGGTTCTTCTAATGTCGCCTCTGCCTCATCCCCCACACCTCACCGCACCCCCTGGTGCACATTTCACAAGACCAACTCACATGCTTCTACAGATTGTCGAGTATTGAAAAATCTCCGCCCCCAGAAAACTCTTTTTATAGAGGTCGAACAACCAAAGGCCACTACCCCACTTCCAGTTGTTTCTCTCGAAAATCCGACAGAAGTGGACCCCTCTCTCATCCTCATGACTGCTAATGCAACAAACAACTCTGTTACGCCTTTGTTTACCCATAATTGTCAAATCAAACATGAGTTGGCCACGCTTATTCTTGACAATGGGAGTCAAAAGAATCTTGTGTCACAAGACTTAGTTGAATGCCTTTGCCTTCCCACCACTCCTCACCCACACCTGTATCAGCTCGATTGGGTCAGAAAGGACGGTCCTCGTCTTACCATCTCACAATGTTGTGTTGTCACCTTTGTTATTGGACCTTTTCGTGATACTGTGGTATGTGATGTTTCTCCTCTAGATTGCGCTGATTTATTGCTAGGAATTCCATACCAAGAGGCTCGACATGCTGTTTATCATGCTACAGATCACCAATACCACTTGCAGCACGATGGGCACACCTATGTGCTCACATCCTCAGCTAGCACATCAACCCAACCTTCCATTGGCAAAGCTTCCATTATGAGAGTCAATTTAAACCAAGATGTTTCTTTGTGCTTGGTTCGCCCTGTCAAGCCAGACAACCTCACCAATCCAATCCCTCCTTCAATGGCTCCTCTACTCCATGAATTTGCAGATGTCTTCACCCAACCCACAGGGCTGCCTCCAGCACGCTCTGTTGAACACCACATTGATCTTATTCCTGGTGCTTCCTTACCCAATACCCCATCTTATCGCCTTGCTCCTCGAGAGACAGCTGAGATAGAACGCCAAATTGAAGAATTGTTGACATCCGGTCATATTCAGACTTCATCCTCGCCATGTGCATCTCCAGCGTTTATTATTCCCAAAAAAGATACTTCTGAATGGCGCCTCGTGACAAACTATTGAGCCCTTAATAAAGCCACTGTTAAAAACCGCTACCCCCTTCCCCGCATTGAGGATTTGTTGGACCATTTACACGGGGCTTGTTTCTTCACAAAGATGGATTTAAATGCAGGCTACCATCAAGTTCGCATGCATGCAGCTGACAAATGGAAAACTGCTTTTAAAACAAATTTTGGGCTATTTGAATGGTTGGTCATGCCATTTGGACTGACCAACGCACCGGCCACCTTTATGAGATTCATTAATGATGTTTTCAGGGCACATTTGGGTAAGTTTGTGGTCATCTACCTTGCTGACATTTTAGTATTCAGTAAATCTTGGGAAGACCATCTTCAGCATGTTCGCACCATACTTGAGTTATTGCGAGCACATCACCTTCAGGTCAAAGAAAAGAAATCATATTTTGGACAAACATCAGTTCAATATTTGGGATTTATTATTGACAACAAAGGGGTTCGCCCAGATCCCTCTCATGTACAAGCCTTGGCGCAATGGCCAGCCCCTTCCAATGCACATGACCTCAAGAGCTTCATGGGAGTTATTAATTTCTACAGAAAGTTTGTCTCTCATTTTTCACAGTTGGCTCGCCCTTTGCACCAGTTGTCTCATCAAGCAAAGTTTATTTGGGATGCCGAATCTGAGCAACATTTTGCTCAACTCAAGAGTGCCTTATGCTCTGCTCTTGTTCTTCGCTTTCCAGATATGAATCAACCATTTGAGATGGAAACTGATGCCTCTCAATTCGCCATTGGAGCTGTTCTTAAACAGGGAGGCCACCCTGTGGCATACCATTCTGAGGCACTTGCGGATGCTAAGCTCATTTACAGCACCTATGACAAGGAATTCTACAGTTTAGTGCAAGCTTTGAAGCAATGGCGCCATTACATTCTTGGCAAAGAGACCATCCTCCATACAGATCATCATCCGCTAATCTTCATCAACTCACAACGAAAGATTCAAGAGCAACACCATTTAAAGTGGGCTTCTTACATTCAACAATTCCATCTGATGATTAAATACAAGAAGGGGACAAGTAATAAGATGGTTGATTTGTTAAGTCGACCGCCTGCTCAGGTCCTACACATTCTAGAGGTGCGTTGTGCTGCATATGATGATTGGAAAGATATGTATGCAACAGATCCGATCTTTGATGAGATATGGGAAGCTTTGCAACACCCTACAGTGATCAACCAAACTCCCTTTCTTGATTATACCATTCATGATGGTTGGTTGTATAAATTGAACCAACTATGTGTGCCACAATCTGATGATCGTCTCCTTCTCATCCGTGAAGCACATGCCTCTTCATGCGGAGGGCATTTTGGCACAGCCAAGACCATTCTCAATCTTCAACGCCACTTCTATTGGCCTGCCTTACCAAAGCAAGTGGAAAAATTCATTCGTGCATGTTCTCTTTGTTCACAAAGCAAGCCCTCAAATCGTAAGCATGGTTTGTATCAGCCATTACCAATTCCCTCTCGTCCTTGGGAATCCATTTCCATGGACTTTTTAAGTGGCCTTCCTACTACGTTTCGTAAACATGATGCTATCTGGGTAGTGGTATGTCGTTTCTCCAAGATGGCTATATTTCTTCCTTGTCATAAGACTACTTCTGCTGCTCAAACCGCGGATCTCTTCTTCCATCATGTGTGGCCACACTTTGGTTTGCCAAGTAGCATTATTTCATATCGTGATTCTCGCTTCCTCAGTACCTTTTGGCGTACTCTTTGGTCTTTGTTGGGTTGCCAACTTCGTTTCTCCACTGCCTTCCACCCACAAACAGATGGACAAACCGAAGTTGTCAATCGTACTTTGGTTCACTCACTTCGCAGCTACTTTTCCAAAAACAAACAGTGGGATACATATTTGCACATCATTCAACATAGTTACAATCGAGCAACACACTCCTCAACTGGTTTCTCACCTTTTGAGGTTTGCTTTGGGTTTCAACCAAGTGCACCCTCTGAGATGCCATTGACAATCACCCCTTCTGGGTCTGCACATCAACAACAGGAACAAAAATCAGCTCATCATTTTATACACTCCATTTCTCAACGACAAGCTCAAGTAACTGCTGCTTTGCAAGCAGCCCAAGATCGTGCCAAACAGAGACATGACAAGCAGCGAACACACTTGTCTTTTCAACCTGGAGATCGTGTGTGGCTCTTGTTGAACAAGCAACGCTTCAAGGGCCAGCATCATAAGCTGCACCCTCTGAGATATGGCCCATATATTGTTCTGGAACGCATTGGAGAAAATGCATATCTCTTGGACTTGCCTTCCCAGCTTGGCATCCACGATGTTCTTAATGTTAATAATCTCAAATTATTTGAACCACCTCTCCTTGAGGAATCTATTACAATTCATCATCCGGTTGATAATATTCCAGATTTTCAGCCTCCTTTGCTCAAAGATACAATTCTGGACTTCAAGAAACGGAATACACGACATTAACCATACTTCTCATATTTGGTTGGTCGGAAGGGACACACACCAGCACAGGCAAAATGGATCAATGCAAAAACATTGCAACGCACTTTCCCTCAATTGGTGGAGGAAGCGGGGATGCTTCTTGATCTAAACATGGAGGAATTGGGCAACCAAGAAGGACACAAAAATCAGCAACATCTCACTAATTGGGCAACCAAGAAAAAGCGTACTATTTCATTGGAAACATCCAAGAATAGAAAAGAGGGAAACAGCTGAAAAACTAGGAAAAAGGAAACATCTAAAATATATTGGCTTTATCTAATTATGCATTTTGATTTTACCTTTTGTAATAAAGAGAATGATTGCATTGTTTATAAAATGCTCATCTCTTCTTCATAATAAAGTTAGTGGAATTGTTTCCAAAGCTGTGTTATTCTAGTTTTTGTGTCTATAGTCTGTTCTGTGATTCTCTGCCTTAATTTTCAGATCTGCAAGTAGATCAGCACGCTTTACATGTAATTGTTGAAGATGCAAAGTTGCAGAGCATGCTTTGTTATTTTGGTTTCCATTCAAAGTCGTTTCGTTATTAGAGCCCATCAAATTATTTTGGATTTTTTTTAAGTCCAGGTCGGAAGTGGATTTTTTTGGAATTTTGTTTTTAATGTCCCTGCACATGTCGGGATTCGAAGTGAAAAATATTGTGCGCAAAAATTGAAATTCTGCCGCTAAACCACATTCCAATTCGTTCAAATAATATTTCATGTAAGTGCTCCTTGTCAAGGGACGCTTTATTTCCATCAACTTATTGTGTTTTTATTGGGATATCTGTGACCGAGATCTTCTCTGAAGTCGATATTTTACTGGAAAACAGATTTATTCAAACTCTCCATCTTTAAAAAGAAAAATATTGCGAACTTGTTTTTTTAAACAACATTCCACTAATATTTTTAAAAAGAAAAATATTGGGAACTTGTTTTTCTAAACAACATTGCACGAATATTTTGCACAAATTTTCTGGGAGCGGCCACCTAAATTGTAAAAATCGGCCTCGCCTTCGAGTTACTTACAAGGTTCAAACCAGAAGATCGGGGGTTCAGCGAGAAATTAAAGCTCTCTTTCTGTAATTGTTTCTCTGAAGTCGATATTTTACTGGAAAACATATTTATTCAAATTCTCCCATCTTTAAAAAGAAAAATATTGGGAACTTGTTTTTCTAAACAACATTGCACGAATATTTTGCACAAATTTTCTGGGAGCGGCCACCTAAATTGTAAAAATCTGCCTCGCCTTCAAGTTACTTACAAGGTTCAAACCAGAAGATCGGGGGTTCAGCGAGAAATTAAAGCTCTCTTTCTGTAATTGTCTCTGAAGTCGATATTTTACTGGAAAACAGATTTATTCAAACTCTCCATCTTTAAAAAGAAAAATATTGCGAACTTGTTTTTTTAAACAACATTGCACGAATATTTTTAAAAAGAAAAATATTGGGAACTTGTTTTTCTAAACAACATTGCACGAATATTTTGCACAAATTTTCTGGGAGCGGCCACATAAATTGTAAAAATCTACCTCGCCTTCGAGTTACTTACAAGGTTCAAACCAGGAGATCGGGGGTTCAGCGAGAAATTAAAGCTCTCTTTCTGTAATTGTTTCTCTGAAGTCGATATTTTTACTGGAAAACAGATTTATTCAAATTCTCCAAACTTTAAAAAGAAAATTATTGAGAACTTGCTTTTCTTTTCTTTTTCTGAAAGAAACAAACGCTGTTTTATATCATGATAAATAAAAAACAGTGAATAATATAGCATAAGCATAAGAAGAAGTGTAGTGAGTAATCACTTCCAACAAAGCGAATATTTTACAACATTGCGCGAATATTTTACACAAATTTTCTTGTAGCGGCCACATAATTTGTAAAAATCTGCTTCGCCTTCGAGTTACTTACAAGGTTCAAACCAAAAGATCTATGTTCAGTGAGAAATTAAAGCTCCCTTTCTGTAATTGTTTCTCTGAAGTCGATATTTTACTGGAAAACAGATTTATTCAAATTCTCCATCTTTAAAAAGAAAAATATTGGAAACTTGCTTTTCTAAACAACATTGCGCGAATATTTTACACAAATTTTCTGGTAGCGGACACATAAATTGTAAAAATCTGCTTCGCCTTCGAGTTACTTACAAGGTTCAAACCAAAAGATCGGGGTTCAGTGAGAAATTAAAGCTATCTTTCTGTAATTGTTGCATTTTTGCCCTCCATTAACTCCACTTTGCACACATTATCAAAAGCAGTTTGAAGCCCGACCACGAGCTCCTCGTTGCTCAGAGTGCGCTCCTCCGCAATTGTATCCAGCCGTTTAACGCTCAAACTGCTCCGTAAAGGTAATAATCTCCGTGGCGGAGCAATTTCCATCCACCGTGTGCTCACCGCAGCCTTCATCGCCATTGATAGATGCAGACAGAGACTCTCTGAATCACAGCGAAGTCTTTTAAAAAAAAATCCTAAAATCACAGCGAAGTCTTCAAAAAAAAAAAACCTAAATTAAATGACGGACCTGCAAGTGCGAGAAAAGCCTATATATAAATTTAAATACTTTACCGGGCCGCTAAATAACAGAAATTTCCTGCTGTAACAGGCGTTACAAGACGGCAATTTGTCTGTCGATTTCACCCCCACTTCACCACGCTGAAAGCAAACTTGCCACGTGGAGACTCGTTGTGACTTTGTTCTGCGCAGACAGCTGAGCAGCTGGCGTGACCAGACAGTCTCTTTCTTATTTTCGGTTTCCGTCAACGTCAACTGTTATCATCAATACCGACAATGTCCACGTTGCCAACTGTAGAAACGCTGTAGCAATGTAAACCATGTCGATCGTGCTATAATCACCTGTTTTAACCCTAGTGGTTGAGGGCAAGTTTGTGGAATAAATATATATTTAAATTTCGATGAATTATTGAACGGATTTCATTTTGCTGAGGTGTACAAGGATCTTCTCGAGTGGGTGGTACTGTTTGACATTATTTTTATGACAAGTGACACGTAAAGTGACGTGGAAGAATGACAGATCGTTATTATTGGTGGTCCAGCACCTTCCACGTTGTCATGTGCATCTCCTGAGGTGTCGATGTGAAAATTTTGACAGCTGTCTCTAGTGGTTGTTGCATTGATCACGCAACCTCGGGAGACAAAAGGTAAATTGCTAGAAATAGAAAAAAAAAAAAAAAAAATTTAATGGATTAAAAAAAAAAATACTAATAAAAAATAGATTTATAAATATAATATTTATAGCATTTTTTTTCTAATAGATCGTGACTTTTTGGAATAGGTTACTCCAATGGCAAAAATTATTAATAAATGTGGGTGTTTGGATTGATAAGAGTCATTCCAATGGCAAACTTGACTTAACAAAATATATTAATAAAAAAATTATATATATAATATTTTAATAAAAAATAGATCCATATATATAATATTTCTAGCAAATTGTTATTCTAATAGATCATGAATTTTTGGGATGGGTTATTCTAATGGCAAAAATTATTAATAGATGTGGGTGTTTGGATTAGTAAGAGTCACTACAATGGCAAATTTGATTTTAAAAAAATAATACTAATAAAAAATATATATATATATATAATATTTTAATCAAAAATAAATTTATATATATAATATTTTAATAAAAAAATAGATTTATATATATAATATTTTTTTAGTAAATTTCTTTCTAATGGATTATGAATTGTTGGGATAGGTTACTCCAATGGCAAAAATTATTAATGGATGTGGGTGTTATGAATTTTTGGGATGGGTTACTTCAATGCAAAAATTATTAATGGATGTAGGTGTTTGGATTGGTAAGAATCACTCCAATGGTAAACTTGATATTTTTTTTTTTTAAATAGTAATAAAAAAATAGATTATATATATATATATATATAT
Source organism: Pinus albicaulis (assembly GCA_034641835.2). Lineage (NCBI taxonomy): Eukaryota > Viridiplantae > Streptophyta > Pinopsida > Pinales > Pinaceae > Pinus > Pinus albicaulis. The sequence continues at coordinate 1,744,019 of MU968403.1, read as the reverse complement.
ATATATAATAGTTTAATAAAAAATAGATTTATATATATAATATTTTAATATGTATTTTTTTTTTTAATTTAAAATTTGATTTTTATATATTTTTTTTATCAAGATTGTATCAAAAATAAAAATGTTGAACTTTTAGTTTGAGTAGTTGTGATGTAGGGGTATCTAAGTCATCAAAATCACTAGAGGATCACACCCTACCTAGGCCACACTAGCCCTTAGCATGGCTAGATTGTTTCCCACTAAAAAGTGACCTTTACACCAAACCCTGTCACACTTTGCTCTACAACTAGAGGGCTATCTTATATTCATATTTGTTAAGTTTTGTGATGAATCCAATTTCTCTTGCAAAGGCTTTTCTTTTTAAGTTTTGTATTCAAAAACATGTTTGTATTTTGAGAGATTTTTTTTTTTTTTGGATATGTAGATTCAGAATTGTGAGGAATCAAATTTATGGGGGTGCAAATTTTTCCTTAAAATTTGCACTTAAAAAGAAGTTTGCATTTTAAGAGATTTTGTTTTGAGAGACACTTGGTAAATTCAAAATTATAATGGATCTATTCTCATTCTAATAATATTATTTATATTTTACATAAATTTCACATCTCTATATAGGAATATTCTTATTCCTATTTTATTTTTATTTTTTTTATTAAAACATTGATGATGCATATAATTACATATACATGCCCATAGTGTTTATCCTTGACATATTTTATTATTTTTTAAATTTAATTTTTTAATGTGATATGTATAGTATATAATTGAGAAAAAACGTTTCTTATAAGTATTAAATTTGTATATATTTATTAAGTAAATTTAAATATGAATTTCTAAAATATAATTATCACTAATATAAATCATTATTTAAATTATATGGTAAATTAGTTCTTAATCCATAAGTACTATTTACATTTTTTATATATTTCACATCTTTATATATAGAAATATTTGTGTTTCTAATTATATGTTTATTAATTAAAGTTATTAAGTTTTTATATGTTTATTAGTTATATGTTCTAAAATATAATTAACAACTACTCCACCGAGGGTAAAAAAAATCTACAAGGTTTATTGCACATTGCTTAGCCCAGAACCTTTTGTTAAGTTCCTCTCTTCACCAAAGATGGATCTGAATTCAGAAGGGCCCTCGTCTCCCCCCCCCCCCCCCCCTTATTTCTAGAGGGCTACATTTCCAAAAGGACAAATCCTCCAAATTTGTGAAGAAGATCGATGACATTCCAAAGGTGGAAATTCACACCTCTCAATCTAGATCAATGGCCCTAAATCTTGGACATCGGGAGCTTATTAGTCAGTTTATGGGCTTATGGCCCTCTTTGAGATCCCTGAAAGCATAGATCGATAAGGTTTGGATACCCAAGATTAAAAATAAGGTTTCAACATCATTTATGGATGAGGGTTTTACACCTTTCTGTTCGAAGACAAAGCAAATTGGGATCTCATCTTCAGGAATGGCCCCTACTTCATGGGGGCCCAAGGGTTATATAACCATGAATGTGATGTTTCAAAAGTAGTATTGGTATGGGTCAAGCTCCCCTTCTTCTAGCTACATTGCTGGAATGAGGAAACTTTCAAGAGTATAGGAAATTCCCTTGGCAAATACATCGACTGAGCTAAGCCACCAAAAGGATTGCAAGCCTGCGTCACGATTTGTGTGGAGGTGGACATAGAAGGGCATTTATCAGTAGTAATAAGTATAAACCTAAACAATTGGTCTCACATACAAAAACTTTATTATGATCAAATTCCATTTAAATTCAATTTTTTCCCTGAATATGGTCATTTCGCATGCAATTCTAGGAGGAAGGTAGAAGAGCAACTAAATCAGGCTAATGATAGAGAATATTGGCAACAAAAAAAAAGGAGAAGAGGCCTCATGAGGGCGAACAAACAATCTCCTCCTCAAGCGACCGCAGAGAAGAAATGGAAAGGTCCCATATCTCCCAAAAAGAAAGCGTCAACGCTTAGAGAGGGAACCTCTTCTAGTAATAACTAGACATCCCCAAATCCAAACATTAGCTTCAATATCTTGAATTAGTTGTCGAAGCAAGGGGAAATTCCAACTACTACAACAATAATGGAGAAGGAACCAAGCTCCACTAAGTCATCTTCTCCGGTAGCACCATAAGGGATGCCTCCCCTAGAGGAAGCCCCTATGGGGACTTAAGGGAAGGATTTTTATTCATAAGAAGAATAATTACACTCCTTAGGTCCCTCAAAGCTGAGGGCAGAGGGTTACCAGTGAACTCTGTAGATGAAAAGTTGGAAGTGAACAGGAAAAAGGAAATAAATCTTTCACAAAGAATATCAAGGGAAGACAAATAGACAACTCTGAAATGAAAAATCTAAAAAAGTATAAGGAAATGGGGACCTAGATGATAATAGATTTGTCCAAAATGGTCACTAGAAATCAATCAATAAAAGTAACAATGGTCCATTCTAGAGGCAACATATCACATAATAAATAATGAAATTACTCTCATGGAATTACAGGGGGTTAGACTCCAATAAATGGATTTCCAAAGTTAAATATCTAATAAAAAAGGAAATTCTATCCATACTCTTGCTCGAGGAGACAAAGTTAGGGGAATGATAGCCCCTCCAAAAGTTGTCAAAATTATGGAATAACTCAGAGCTTAGAGTGATCGGATCGCGCAAGGCTTCTAGGGAACTCTTTTCAATTTGGTCTACCTTTGTTTTCAACTTGATTGTCTCACATTCAGTGCCTCATTGATTGGTGGTTCACTTGCTTTCTCTCCCATCAAACAAGGTGTGTAATGTTGTTAATGTATATCCGCCTGTTCAATATACAAAAAATATCAATTGTTGGGAATCGCTCCTAAACCTCGGAGACTCTCCTTGGAGTTAAGATTGTATTATGGAAAGGAATTTTAATACAACCCTCCATCCTTGGGGAAAAAAGTAGGCTCCCTAGCTCGAGATCAGTTTCAATAAATTTTAGAGGATTTGATTGCTTCACTAGATCTAATAGATATCAGGATGAATGCTAACAAATTTACATGGAATAATCACATATTTGATCTGGGGCATATTGCAGTGCACCTAAACATATTTTTAGTTTCTTGTTCCTTTTTATCTCAATACTTTTAGGTCTCCTCTCAAATTATTTCATGTGCGAGTTCAAATCATCAACAGATTTCTCTTGAAGCATCACAAACAACAAACTATGGGCCATTTCCCTTTCACTTATCTCCTCTTTGGATCCAAAGGGAAGGATTCTCAAATTTGGTAAAGGAAGCATGAAGTAGGTGGGAAATTTATTCTCCAATTACCATATGGGGAAAAAATATGAAATATGAAGTCAACCATTAAGTAGTTGATGAAAACAAATAATGAAGATGTGGGGGCCAAAATAAGCATGCATAAATGAAATATGGAAGAATCCCAAATGAAAATAGAGTAGGGGTCCATCACAAAGGTGATTTTGTAATACATCGAGCAAGAAAAATATAAGGGCTTCCATCATGCGCTTAGATTAGAAGAGGAAGAATGTTTCCTCAAGTCTCGCAGCTTGCTTGTTGGAGATTTCAACACCAATTTATTCCATAACCAAGAAAAGGCGTGGGTTTGGAGGAATAAAATTAAATTTGTTAGCATGGATGAAGTGCAAATCGAGTACTTTAAGGGGATCCAAAGGGTAGTTGTTAAGTGACTTCAATTCACTATACTTTACCCAGCTTGTACTCAATTTGAATGACATCTAGTATATGTTAGATAAAATACCAAAATTAGTGTCTGAAGATGTTTACTTTGGACCTGTTGCAGAGCATTATAGAAGAGGATATTTGAAAAACAAAATTTTCTCTAAGCCCAAACAAATCTCCAGGTCCAGATGGGTTTTTAGCCCACTTCTATCAAGCTTATTGTTTTTAGCCCATTAAGTTTGATTTTATTCTTCTAGTGGACTAAATCTTCAACCATGATTGTATGGTAGGAAGGATTAACTTGTCCTTCGTTGCCTTGATTCCCTGAGAATTCAATCAAGCCTCCTTCACTAGGTATAGACTGATCTCTTTATGCAATGTTTCATATAAGATAATTTCTAAAATTTTAGCACAACACATAAAACCTCTCCTTCCCAAGATCATCTCTGAGAATTTGTGGGGGGCGCAGGGGGGGGGGGGGGGGGGGGGTATGGTATTTGCGGCCTAGTCGAACATAATGCATAATATTGTCATGGTCTAAGAAGGAGTACATTTGAACAACGTAAGGAAGGATGAAGGTATGCTCATCAAACTTGATATGGAAAATGCGTTTGACTGTGTCAATCAAGACTTTTTATTAAACATGATATCTCAATTTTGCTTCGATGGGAAATTTATAAAATTGGTGGAGGTTTGTATCTCCTCCCTTTAATCTCCCCCTTGATGAATGTCTGCTCCTCGGAATTTTTTAATTCCTCAAGAGGGCTTTGTCAAGGGTGCCCCTTGTCACCTTTCCTCTACACCTTGATGGCAAATTCATTAAGAAAGTGTCTTAAATATGAATGAAGGAATGGCAACCTTCTAGGCATAAGATATGTATCATGCATTAAGAGTATAAATAACTCCCAATCTGCAAATGATGCCCTCTTATTGGGAGGAACCTCATTAATTATCGTGGAGCGCTTCAAACAGGCTCTAAATCAATATCTACTAGCTTATATAGGTCTTATTAATCATAGAAAATCATAGATATATTCTTGGAACATTAGCCCCCTTCTTTAGAAACAATTGTGACTCCTCTTGGGTTTCATCTTATATCATATTGGAAAGATTTCATATATTTTGGGATTTAGATCTGTTTAAAATCCCATCCTTCCCAAGCTTGGTCAAGAATTATTTCGAAATTAAAGTCCATGCTACAATATCAGGGAGCAATCTAGTTGAACTTAGTTGGGCGTTAAGTTCTTATTAATGTGGTATTATCAACCTTTCCTCTTTACCAATTCATAACTCTCTTAGTGCCAGTTGGGACTCTTTGTGAACTAGCTAAAATTATGAGGAAATTTTTATAGGAGGGTGGTAAGGATAGTCATAAAAAGTTTCCTCTCATCAAATGGGTTGTGGTAAAATCCCATAAGTCTCATGGTAGCATGAGGATCCATGATCCCACCCTTATGGATATTTCATTAGGTGCCAAGTGGGTGTGGAGATACATTTCAAACCATTCTTCTTGGTGGAAATAAGTTATGTCTAAGTGAAAATGCTTTTAACAAAGCTGATATTTCAACCTCAAAGCTCCCCTGGCTCCAAAAGGAGGCTCTTCCATCTGGAAGCTCTTCTATTCATTTTTGGATATGATTAAAGAGCTTATTTCTAGATATCTAGGGAATGGAAAGTCAATAAAACTATGGTTCAAGATCAAATCCTTAATAAGCAAGCTTTGGAAAGTAATGAGGAACTAATCCCCTTAAAAGGTTGACTTATCTTTGAAATAAAATTCATGCTATTAGATATTTCAAAATGGGATAGCTATGGTTGATGGATTTTCTAAGACTTGGGTTGCGTTCCATGTCATCTATCGGCTTGAGTTATCATGTTGATATCGTTGTTGGTTAATTATGTCCCTAGGAAGCAGGCCTTTTCTGATCACTAGATATGGCAGAACTAAGAATTTACGGTTTGAGAAGGCTACTCTATTTTATTCTTTTAAGTAGGATTTCCTTCGAAGTCTCATGTTTGGTCACAAGTTTGGACTCTTGGCTATCCACTAAAAATAAAATCATTTTTCTGGTTTTTAATGCATGGTAAAATCATGACATCAGAGAATCTTCAAAAAAGAGGAATGGTTGGCCCTCACGCTATCCTTTATGCATAAGACGAGAAGAAATAATTTCTCATCTCTTTCTCGGTTGTTCCTTTGTTCGTGAAGTTTGGGAGTTCACTCTTGTTCCTCTCTTCTCTAGAATTCAATGGTCTGGCAAACCCGCCTCCCTTTTCTCTTCTTGGGAGGGTTGCTACCTTGGAAAATTCAAAGGAAAGAGCTCTTTCAATGAAACTTGGTTGGTGTTCCCGAAATTTTTTCTATTGGAAGGTTTAGATCTAAGAATGACAACATTTTCAACAAGGAGCAGTATCACCCTCATTATGTTGTCTTAAGAGATCAAGTGCTATGTGTTGAATATTGGAAAAATTCTACCCTCCCTGCTGATATAGGAAATGTGGATTCCTAAGAAAATGAATGACTTCTTAACTTCCTTCCTGGTTTGCTAAGGAGAAAGAAAACTCACTCAATATTTGCAGAAGGGTGGAAGTTGAGGCTAGGTGAAGTTGACATGAATAAATTGACGAAATCCCATACATCCTTTTTGTTGAGTTTTGATGGCGCTTCAAAGCATAATCTAGGGGTGTCAAGAGCAGGCGGTGTTATTTTCAACTCTGACGGAAAAATTGAAATTGAGTATTGAGTTGGGGGTTAGGCAATTGCACAAATAATGTGGAAAAGGGATATGGATTACTGCAAGGGCTCCTTTTGGGAAAAGAAGAAAACACTAAAGATTTGGTGTACTGGGAGATTTGCAACTAATTATCAATCACCTTGTTTATGGATCTTTTCCTAAGGATTGCAAGTTGTGAAGCATTATTGATCGAATCATGAATCTAAAACTAGCCTTCTCTACTATTAGCTTCTTTTATGTGTTGAGAATTAACAAGTATGCTACAGATGATCTCAATAATAAAGGTTTAAACTTGGACACAAGAGTCTTAATGAGAAATGATATTCCTTCCCTCACAACAATTCCTTAACATTAGGTTTGATATGCAGTGTAAAATTTTGTTTGCATCTATAGGTTTTTTGGAGAATCTAAACCTCCAAAGACCCTTTGCCCTTTAAAATAGTAAAGCAACTAATAGATATTGAGAATAAAGACCACCCTGAAGTTATAGATGTAACAGACCTCAAAAGTTTTTAGTTACTCACTTATTGTACATGACACAATCTATGTGCAAATTTTAATTTAATACAATATAATCATCATGATATATATAAATCTAAATTATTGTAAATTTATTAATAAATAAATTACAATAAAACAAATTGAATTAATTCTTTTATTATTTTTATTAATTAAATTATTGTTATTATTTTATTTAACTCACATATCATTAGGACATTTCACCAAACACAATAAATTATTTTTCACATATATTTTAAAGTTAGTAATTTTAATATCATAAATATTTAATTGTATTTGTAATTACTAATTTTTTAAACTTAGTAAATGGGTTGAGATGATTTTACCTATCCTCTAAGAATAAAAATAAAGGAAACATTACCCAAATAAAAAACATTAACCATTTTTTATTTGAAATATGTATAATTAATTTTGATTAAATAGAAATATAAATATTTTTTTTCTAAGTAAGAGTAAAATCTATTAATAAAGCATATAGTACATGGAGACTCTGGCCTCTGCAGTTCAGGCCTGTATCAGTGGCATTTTGTCATCAAAACAACAAAAATGGAGTTGCCCACGCGGGGAAACCAACCCAGATAGCGTTTGAAGCGCTGCCTCGAGTGAGGAAACCAGCGTTATACAAACATGAGTAATTGTACCAAACATAGATGTAAGCACATAACAAAACTAAGAAGCTAGTATCCTTAAGCTAAAAAAGACCTGAAAATCTAAGTGTCATGAGGTGCTGGGGGTGGTTTTTCGATAATGAGACATCTGTACTCATCATCATCAGCATGCTGGGAGCTTGGTGCAACCTGTTGAGGCGTCGTGGCATCGTCATCTGTTCCCCCATCCTACTTACACTGCTTCTTGTAGTATTCCGAGCTGCTACCGTTGTTCGAGCCCGAATTGTGCCTGGTAGGAACCTAATGTGTCTTCATCGCTTCAGAGGGGCCAAGGTCACTGCGAGGGCGCAATGGCAGGATGGCCTGACTGTGGCAGGGGCCTTCGTCAGTCACCTCGCGGAAGGAGACCGAGATGGTGGCAATGACGAGAGGGTTGTCAGAGGTACACTGAAAATGAAATTGGGCAGCGGTGGGGATCTGCGAAGAGGCAGAGGGGATCCAGCGAGGCGGAGGATGCGGCGAAGGCTCAGGGGGCGAAGCGGAGGAACTGAACAGACGACCACAACAACTGCGAGTGTCGAGGTATCTGCCCCAAGAGTGCTCGAGGGAGGAGGACGAAGAGCTGGACAAGGAGGAGGGGAGCGGTCGAGAGGCGTGGCCCCTGCTGCTACCACGCCGACATCGCATGTGATGCCTTAGACGAGGCATATTGGCACAGTAGGGGTGGAAGACACATTGAGTAGAGGAAGAGGCAAGGCTGGCAGGAGGCAACTGAGATGCGGAGGAAGAATTGAGGTCGAAAGAAGCCGAGAAGCACAATTGGCAAAGGAAACTCTGAGAGTAGTGGTGGCCCAGAAGAAATTTGATACAGCTTTTGAGACTGCAGCGCCGTCCAGTCGACGTGCGAAAGCTTGGCTCCGCAACCTTAAGGGAGCAGCAGCTTCACAGGGGGGAAGACTGTAGCGACATATAAACAACAAATGGGAGTTGGAGCTTCGCAGAGGGACGAAAGGTAGAACCAGAGGGCCAAGAGATAGAGCCAGAGGGCCGAAGAGTATAGCTCAACAAGAAGCAGCATTTTGATGCGAAGGGAGCGGCCTCGTTAAACGCAACAGAGTAAATGTCGTTCGGGATAACGGCCAAGGTTCATAAATGCTATTGAATTCCATAGGTGTGGCTTGTGGGTGGCCATGTGGCCTTGCCACGCGCCGTCCCACAGGCCTCTCTCTGTATAATCGCCCTTAAACACCCGTATCCAGAGAAAATATAAATATTAATATTACAATGTGAATATTTAAAAGTGTAAAATTCATTTTTAATTTAAGAAAAAAAACAATAAATTAAAAACAACTTGATCTAGTCCCATCATCCTCAAATAAATCTGTGTTGTGAAAGGCTTTATAAACATAAAGATCAATAAACCACATACAACAAAATAATGATAATAAATTAAAAACACATCCATAAAACATTTAACTTTAATGATTAAAAACATATATTTAAATTCTCATTATGACATGGAAGAAGTTACCCTACAACCATAATTGGAGGCACGTTGCCTCGTGTCTATCGTGAAAAATATCCTTCATGTTTCTGCTGATGACATTAGTGTTGGTTGCCGATCAACAGTGGTTGGCGCTCCCTCTCTCCATTGAAGCGCATTCAATGTATTGACAACTTGCAACTGTTACACACCGAGAAAACCCATCCCGAAACCTTGCCCTTTCACACCTATTAAATTAAAAAATGTTAATTTCCAAAATATTAATTTTTCTTGCATTATGTTTTTCAATTCAATATATATAATATTAAAAAAATAATATTAATAATGTTAAGCATGTTTTTGTTTAAATTATATTTTTTATTATATATATATATATATATATAAAATAAAATTTAAACAAAAATATGCTTAACATTATTAATATTAATTTTTTAATAAATAAATAAATGATATTGTTGTTTTTTGGGGTCAATATCATATTAAAATAAAAAATGTCTAATTTGTAGCTTGAATATCTAGGGGCATCTGGGTTTAGGCGATTCTATTCCTTGACATGGTTAGATTTTTGCCACTAGAGAGTGTCTTAACATAACACTTTGTCACACTCTGCTTTACACCTAGAGAGCTATTTTATATTCATATTTATTAAGCTTGGCCGAGAATCAAATTTCTCTTTCAAAACTTTTTTTTTTAAGTTTTGCATTCAAAAACAAGTTTGTATTTTAAGAGATTTGATTATATATATATATATATATTCAAAGTTGCGAGGAATCAATTTTATGGAGGTGCAAAGCTTTCCTTAAAATTTGCACTTAAAAAGAAGTTTGCATTTTAAGAGATTTTGTTTTGAGAGACACTTGGTAAATCCAAAGTTATGATGGATCTATACTCATTCTAATACATAAATTTCATATTTCTATATAGGAATATTCTTATTCCTATTTTTATTTTTATTTTTATTAAAACATTGATGATGCATATAATTACATATACATGCACATAGTATTTATCTTTGACATATTTTATTATTTTTTAAATTTAATTTTTTAATGTGATATGTATAGCATTGATTATTATTGTATATAATTTAGAAAAAAAGTTTATTATAAGTATTAAATCTGTATATATTTATTAATTAAATTTAAATATGAATGTCTAAGATATAATTATTACTAATATAAATCATTATTTTAATTTATGTGGTAAATTAGTTTTTAATTTATAAGTATTATTTAATTTTTTATGATGATGATGATGATGATGATGGTTAATGTCCACTAGACCAATCTTTGGTCTACTGGACCTAAAGAAAAGAGTTATTTAGTTTGATTTAAGATTTTATTCCTATGCTCAAAAAGCTTAGAGAGAAGCCTCTCGAGCTCACTATAATTTTGACATCTTAAAGGGCTAGGAAGGTCAGTATTGCAACAAAGATTATGAAATTGAGCTCTAATGTGGTTGTACTTGGGGCACTCTAAGAGGATGTGATTTTCATCCTCGATGTTCATATTCTCACAAAGATGGCAGATCCTTTCCATCCATGGTGTTTTAGGAACTATCCAACGACCTGTTTCACTATGTAGCTCATAAGAGTTCGTTATAATCTTGGCTATATTAATTTTCTTCTTTGAGCTAGTTAAAATAGAGAGATACTTTTGATCTTCTAGGGTGGGGTTGATGACCTCCTTATGATATCTTAATTTTCTTGTATATTTCACATCTCTATATATAGAAATATTTTTTTATTTCTAATTATAATTTTATTAATTAAAGTTATTAAGTTTTTATATGTTTATTAGTTATATGTTCTAAAATATAATTAACAACTATTCCACCAAGGGTTAAAAAAAAATCTACAAGTTCTATTGCACATTACTTAGCCCAGAACCTTTCGTTAAGTTCCTCTCTTCACCAACGATGGATCAGAATTCCGAAGGGCCCTTATCTCCCCCATCCCCCCAACATATAGACATTCAACACCCTTGTTGCTAAAGGGCCACGTTTCCATAAGGCCAAATCCTCCAAATTTGTGAAGAAGATCGACGACATTCCAAAGGTGGAATTCACACCTCTCAATCTAGATCAATGGCCCTAAATCCTGGAGATCAGGAGTTTATTAGTCAATTTATGGGCTTATGGCCCTCTTTGAGATCCCCGCGAGCATATATCAATAAGAATTGGATACCGACCAAGATTAAAAATAAGGTTTCAACATCATTTGTGGATGAGGGTTTTACACCTTTTTGTTCGAAGACAAAGCAAATTGGGATCTCATCTCAAGGAATGGCCCCTACTTCATGGGGGCCCAAGGGTTATATAATCATGAATGTGATGTTTCAAAAGTAGTACTGGTATGGGTCAAGCTCCCCTTCTTCCCGCTACATTGCTGGAATGAGGAAAATTTCAAGAGTATAGGAAATTCCCTTGGAAAATACATCGTCAAAGTTGAGCCACCAGAAGGATTGCAAGCCTGCTTCGGGATTTGTGTGGAGGTTGTTGGGTTGTTTACTGGGTAAACTAACACAAGTATTTTATTATCAATCCGGGCTTGTAGGACTTTGAAGCATCTCCATGATATATGGGTTTCGGCTATAGTCAAGTTTAGAAGATGAATTATTAATAATAAAGGAAATGAATATTAAAAACATATATCTTAACTAAATAATTTATAATTTAATTGTGTAATAAGTTGCTAGAAGAAGCTCCTAACTTAGGAGAACTTGTTTGTCCTTCTCTTACAAAATTACTTCATGAATTAGAAACCAAAAATCACTAATGAACAATAGATCAAGATGCATGAAAGAATAACTAAAGAGGCTCCAAAATAAGGAGATCCTGGTTGTCCTTCATTACAAATTCATTCATCATTAATACCACTGTTAGAAAACAGGAACTTTAGAAAATCATTTAAAAGCAGGAAAGATGAATTCTAGCTCTATCTCTTGATCAGATAGAAGGAATGTTTAACTTAAACATTGGATTTTCCCTTCATATGTAGAATAGAAATTATAATTAGATTCATCAGCAATCATAACACATCATCATACATCTAATTAATAGATTAAGCATAAAACAAAACTAGTTCAGGAAATTGCAACTAAAATAACTAGAAAGTGCACTTAGCTTAGTGTGGGGGCCCTCCACCTTTGCCTTGCACACTGTGAGTACTTTCAGCTACTGAAACTCAGTCAAGCATTCACCATATATAACAACAATAAAGGAAATAGAATAGATCTTTCAATTAGCTCCCAAAGTTTCAGAAATATCAAAGTTAAGTTATACAAATTCTACATATGAATTCCTTCAATGTCTTAGACTTAAATAGATAAAATATGAAACAAAATCATCTAAAATGTCTCCTACAACATTTTCTATCCTTATCCTATATATTCAGGTCGAGCTCATCCGTTAAATCTCTCAAAATATGGAAAATCCCATAAAATGCTAAATTTGACCTATTTCTTAGGGATTTCCATAAAAATAGGTATTGTTAGACCGCCTTTGACAGGCCATGTTTAAGCTCAGTTTAACTGAACCAATAGGTGTACATCCAATATTAGTTCCCAAGATTTCTATAAATTTATCCAGTTCGGGCCCAAGTGTCCTGCAAATATGACATCCATGAAGCCATTACGAGAATTTCTGGTATGGTCAAAAAATGCACTTAAAATTCATTTTTTATAAAAAATTCTAAAAATTGAAAAACTTAATTTATATACCTGGCTATGCATTAATTGGAAAAAATAGAGTGAATACTATGGTATATGGTTGGATATCATGGTAATAAAGTGTATTTACTTAAACAAAATTGGATCAAAAATGCAGGTCAACATCTCCCCCATGCTAATGTACAAGCAAGTCCTCATGCTTGCTTATTCCTTTTAGACCTCCTAAGTTTTGATGTTGATACTGTACCCAACCCAGATGCTTCCTGTGATGTTGCTTGTAAAATAGAATCTATACCTTTATATTGTTCCTCTTTGTAGATCGAAGCCTTGACTATTTTTTTTTCATACTTGATCTTCCATGAGTTTTTCTCTTTGAGCCATCTGAATGCTTGCATGGAAAGAAGATTGTTCTTTGTTTTCAATTTTCCCACTTCCTCATTCAGTTTCTCATTCTCCTTGATCAACTTTTCATTGTTTTTCTTGTATGTTTCATTTTCTCTCTTCAAATGCCTTTCCAATATCCTGCTTACCTCCAAATTATTAGTCAATTCTTTGATTTTCCTAAGGCTTTGCTCCTTTTCTTCTTCTTTGGTGTTTTTAGCAAATGAAGTGGCTTCAATCTCATCATTATCAAAATATCAGTGTCTTTCTAATGTGTTTTCATAGACTTTCTTCTACAATCTTTCAAGAATTTCATCAGCGTGTTTTGTTAAGGGAGATGTCTCAACAATTTGCACCTCAGTCTCTTTTTCCTTACTGCTTACGGTTGTTGGACTCTTTCTTCTTTGTATCATGGGAATGGACAGGAAGGATGTCTCTCTTTCAATCATGATTGTATCTTGTTGCTTTTTGGACCAAGTTCTTGAATAAAGGGGTGAATTAGTTATACTCTTTGTTTCCTGAACTGGTTTGAATTTTTCTTCTATGGTTTGTTCTGCAAATTGATTCTGAGTTAGGAATTCTCTCCACATCACACCCTTTGTTCTCAACTGATAGTGAACAAGAATTTTAATGTGTCCTTTATGGTGGATTTGTGCCTCTTTGGGTTTGGTTTCACTCTTCACATTTTCTATCATCCTGATCAAATTCTTAGAGAAAAAGTATGGCAAATTGATTTTCATATATCCCTTAATGTGCTGAAGCAATCTAATATGATAGAGGTGCACTATACTGTACCTACTATCACATGTGAATAATTTCTGAATTATCAACACTAACTCTGCCCAAGGCTCATTAAACCATTCCCTTGGAATCCCCTTAGTTCTGTCAAATGATCCCTTTCTATTTTTCTCTAGAAAGAAGGTCCATCCCTTATCTTTAAAATGAAAACCCTTGTGATAATGTTCTCCTGATAATGGAAAATCTAAGGCTTGAGAAATTGAATTTGGATTTAATGGGATGACTAAGTTTCCCACCATATTTTGCTCATGTTTTTAAGTATTTATGAATTCCCTTGTAATGTTCTCATTATGCCCATTAAAATTTTGAAGAAAACCTATTAGACCAGCTTGGTAAAGTTTTTCTATTGTTTCTTTCTCCCAGTGCTCTATCTGGAAGTCTTTAGGTTCTATCCTTATTTCCATGTTTTCTGAAAACCAAATAATGTATCCTTCCACTGTCATCATTCTCACTTTGAAAAATAAAAATTCATGCACTAGATCTTTGTTGACATATGCATTATGGTGGAAAGGCTTACCTCTTTTTTATGCCTTTGACAAAGAAGTGAAACCAATCCTCTTCAACCTCTATTCTCTTGAAAAAAATGAACTCACTGCTTCTACAAACACAAAATTTTGATGTATAAAATAATATAAAAACATAACAAACATGTATTTATTAATCTATTCTTCTTACCTTATCCTTTGTTTCATCAAAAAAATAAAAAATAAAACTCCTCTATCTCTGATGTAGAATTCTCTATCTTTTGTTAACTATGTAAAAAAATTAAAAAAAATTATATCACAATGTCTTTTTGTTCTTCAAATTCACACAAAATTCCTCCTCTCTTAAGACAAAATCATCATGCATTCAATCTGAAATGTCCTAAGCTCACTGTGTGCAAGAAAATTTCAAATATTGGCTCACTGTATCTATGTCAACATTCATAAAAAATCTCATGAAAAATGGGTTCACTGTGTTTTAAAATTTCATAAAATATTTCTCTCTGCATACAAAAACATTTTGACCATGTTTTTATTGCTTCTTAACCCATAATTAAATCTTTGTCTTTGCCAAAACTCATCAAAAATCTCTACTTTGTTTCGAAATTTCTCATTGTGTATATAAATGAAATGAATTTTCTCATACAAACCATTCATAAATAAAACAAATAATGTCACTGTGTGTTAAAACAACACTCTGTTCTCTGTATGTATCAAAATAAAAATCGAAGACCGTGTTTTCACATAAAACTTCACATGAAGAAATTGTGACTTTACCTGATCTGGGAGTGATTTTCATGATATATCTTAGATAACTTGAGTTCCTGTGTTTAGACAACGCCATTTCAATCAGAAATATCCCTTAATATTTCCATGGATTCATTCATTAAATCAATGAGAAATACATGTTTATTGGTGGCAGAGTTTATGTGAATGGTGGAAGTGACAAGTTGTGTGGCAATGACAAGTTTAAACAGTGGCGGAAACACTCATTTATAACATGTAGTTTCAACTTGTGTTCACACAAATCCCGAGATTTGTTTATATGAATATCCATTGCATTTAATGAGAAAAATCTGGGTTTTTTCTCTTACCTTCATGCTCCACGGGATCTCTACACTTTGATAGTGTGTTTGATTGACACGCCTGCCAAATCACTTTGCCCAAATCCTAGTCAACTCCGCTCCTCTTCTTATCTCTCTGTCCTTCTATTGCTATATCTTTTGTTCGTCTCTCTATGCTTGATTTCCTCTATTATTTCACATCCTTCCTATGTTTTCCTCCGGCAATTCGTTCTTCACATGGTATTTCGAATGCGTGTCGATGGATTGCACAACATTTAACTCCCTCACTAAGCCTGCAATGGCTATGATGGTGAAGAAAATGCGGTTTTCAGAGGTATTTGGTTTGAAAATGGTGGAGGCTTTTACCAATTACACAGGGTTTGAATCATTGTGTTCTTAAATTTGTTTAACCATTCTTTATTCGTCGACCTCTGACTGTAATGCCTTCGTGGCTTAACCTTTCTGACCTGCTTTGTGTATTTACACCATGGTGTATTCCTCCATCGTCCACGTTCTCGGCTTTACTTATTACACAACCCATATCTCATCTTGTATTCATAAAATATGCTGACCATCCACATTCTCATTCATCTCTCCCATCAAAATGCATCATACCCATCGAAAATGCATCATTGCTTTCCATACCATGCATCATATTTCCGTTCACTCCATCACATCATTTTAACTTAGATTCTCTCATTGCATTTGCACTTTGGTTTTTATCATAATTTAATTTTCCACCCATATACCCTAGCTTTAATAATATATATGATTGCGCCCTCAAATGATATTTGTATATTGTTTGATATTTGCATATTGCGCCCTCAAATGATATTAGCGTAGGTTTTTATCTTTGTTTAATTTAATTTTAAAAATGACCAAATAATGGTCATGTTTTAAAATTAAATTTTTACCATGAAACTAACCTTTTGTTTTATTTTTGTATGTCCAACAAGAGTTTGATAATTGAGCCTTTCATTTATGATCTGTATGCTTAAGAAAATTAGGGTTAATGTCATATGGTATATGGAATATGAAATGATATATGGTTTATGGAATGACAATTAAATGGGTAGGATAATGGACATGGTTAATGATATTATGGGTAAAATAATGAATAGGAATATGAATGTAATGAGTAGAATAATGAAGGTAGTGAAATGTAGGTAAAATATGCATATCAAGTACTAAATTAGTCTTAACAATCTCTAGAATACTTTTTTTTTAAATTGAAATTTTAAGAGCAAAACTTTCACTTACTGTACTTGTACTGCCATAAATTGTTTGATGTCAATGATGTCCTTCAGTCCAATGATGGTTGAAATTGTCTTTATTATCATAACGATGGATCTTCAAAATATGTAGAATGTATCTAGACTTATTTCTACTTTCACATCTTATTATTGATTCAGGATGATATTGTTCAAGTCCATTCTGTAGTTTGTATTTGATGTTTCAAGTCCCTGCTATCATGTTCTTCAGGCTTGAACATTGATGTAGTTCGGGTCCCTTCTGACATTGTGTTATTTCATGTCACTTCTGACATATAATTATCAACAATGCTTCAAGTTTCTTCTGTCATATGATACAGGTCCCTTCTAGATAATATTATCAATGATATCTTAGGTCCCTTTTGCACAATATTTTTAGTGATGTATCAGGTCCCTTTGTACTTGTAATTTAGGTTCCTTCGCCAATTCAACTGCTCAAACTATTTTCATAGTTTTATTACAAGCTTCCCCCTTGCTGATGTTAAGACTTGTCCTCAAGTATTGCATATCTTGGAGGATAAATCTGCAAAAATCATATTGAAGTAAAAAAAAAAAAAAAAAAACATAATTCATTTTGGCCAAACAAGTTGGTTTTCCAATATGAATTTGAATTTGTATTGTGCTAGTCTCCTGGGATTTCACAACCAAACTCTTTTATTATTTTATTATTTGTTTTTTTTTATATTCTTCTAGAGTTATGGAAGGCATATTGCTATGTTGTTCCATTAGTTCTGTTGTCACTCCGTAATTCTGAAGGTTGAAGACAGGACTGCGGGGGAAACATCAAATCACTTTGGAATCTAGGACCTAGCCTTCCTAGATTCAGAGAGGGCTCTCTATGTTAGATATAGCTTTGTTTATAGGGGAATTTTAAGCTAGCTATTAGTGCATAGGGGTTTGTTTAAGGATTTTTGGTTGAAGTAGCAGAAGGGGGGGCATTGGGCTATGGATTTAAACGGGTGCAAAAAAAATCAAATGGATGAATAACTGAGGTCAAGTGCAGCTAGGCAAGCTATCCATGTCAATGTATCTTTACATCTTGTGAAATGGAAAAGGAGGAGGAGATTAAGGTTCAACGTGAATGCAGAGCAGAACGTCTCTGAATTCTGCATCCAGCTCTTAAAGGAAAATATAAAATATTGTTTCAAGACTGAGCAGGGTACCCCATGGTAAATCATACACAAACATTTATATCTGTAGTTAAGAAAGAACAACAATATGCGAAAACAAGAGAATAAAAAACTACATGGGAAAACACTTCACCACAGATCATAACACAAGAATCTAGAAAACAACATCATCTCTCATTCATTCAATAGAGAGTGCTTACAACCAGCTAAGTCTGTTACAATGTTTTTTCCCTTCCAGGCCTCCTTTCATATTGCTAATGTATGCAGTATTTATATAAAAACATAAGTCAATTCCTCTGTACGTTTCAATGATATTTCTTAATTACAATCAAACTAAACCTTTTCCAAGTGGAACCATGCAGGTGGTGATAATACAATTTCGGCCATAGCAGTATCTTTAGCAATTTGTTATTGATTACAGAGTGAGGAAGAAATTTCCTTTCAGGATCCCGACGAGACTATGATGGAGAAACACTTTGACATGTGGAACCTCGCAGACGGTGATAAGATACTTCTGGCCAAGAAGGTGGAGGCAATATTCCATTATGATCAGAATCTAGCTTTTTCCGATGCCGAAGAGGCGAGGAAGGCTCTGACACCTTGGCTCTTCATCTTCAAAAAACTGTTGTTGGATTATTAAATCGATGATGTGCTTGGATCAATAGATGTGCCGATGTGTTCACTGCCCCTTCAGTTTCTACTGTTATAACATAATTAGTTCTTCAAAAATGCTCGACTCGACCTCTTCTGTCTATTTTCTTGTGACGTTCAGCCTCGCTTTTCCTTTTGCTCCTTGTCGGGTCTTATTCTACCACAAGTCCTTTTGCCGTGTTTTTCCTATTTCTTCATAAAATGGCACTCAAACCTCATACGCTCGGACCTGAAATCATTTAGATTTCATCTTGGAGTTGCATCGCATCCGCACCAATATCGCACTTCAGATTTTGTTGTTTTTAACTTTTCTTTAACACTTAACCTTTAAAACTTGCGATGTGCAATTGCGATTGGGTCCCACCGTCATCACATATCGCACTTCGAAGATTTTAACACTTACCCCCCGTGCCTATCCTATAAAACTTGCGATGTGCGATTGTGATCAAGTTGTATCACAAGTTAAAACATTTAAATTGTGGGCGTTATGTGTGCTATCCTCTTGAGCTTGCGACATGCAATATGCGATCACATTGTAACTTAAACAAAATAACTTGTGGGCACTTAAAAGGTAAGTTATAAAATGTGCGAAGTGTGAAATGCGACACGCTAAATGCTGGAAAGTGCGAAAAGGCGAAAGGTAAGGAAAATGAAAAATACCAAGGTTTGCATGCGGATTGGGTAATTTATAAAGGTTGGATGGGTCCCACCAAATCGCATCAATGGATTTTTATGTTTTGGCAATGAATTAGGAATTGAAGGTTAAAACTTGCGGGGTGCGAAGTGTGGGCAAGAGGTAAGTATACAGTTTTTAGTGGGTGGGTGGATCTGCTCTTTTTTAACTATAAAATTTGAATTTCAATAGTTAAGAAAGGGTTTTGAACGAAATGAAGCGTGGGACTTTAGACAAATGGAAAAATGAAGGGTAAAAAAAGGTAGATGGAATGAGTGAGGGCAGTATGGAGTTTTCTCTCCATCACACTTAATCAACAACACTTTCCTCTTTCAACTGAACTAAAAGGCAGATAGATTCATTTGATGCTCTTGATAGTCAGGATTTCCCTTTTTTCCTGAAAATAAATGATAGCCATGGAATATCATTATCAGTATGAGAGATTCGAGAAATAATCAGTCACCTTGTGATACTGTGAAATACAGGATTCTAACAGTGGCTCCAGCTGGGGATGGAAGCTCCTTCAGGAGGTGTCAAGAACATCATAGACTAGTGTCCTAATCCATTGGGCTAGTCCCAAATATGAAAATTAATTTGCTACAAAACCTCTATGGTTGAGAAGGCTCAATTCAAAATCAACACTCTCTGCAAACTGAAGTCTGGAATATACTTGCACTGAAAACTAGAAAGCAATCTAAAACTACAACTGGAAAAATGCTCAGAGTACTGAGCTTATTTTCATACCTACCTACCCAACTCTAACTTGGAGATGATATATACACTAAGTAAACTCTTTTTTCCAATGTAACCAATCAAGTAAATGACTACATGATTGATTCTTGTTCACTTTTTTGAGTAGGTTGGGAAAACAAAATGGCCACTCCTATCTTACTTGCCCTGGAACAGCAAAGTTCAAAATTTTCCTTAAACTCTGCAGCAAACCATTCATGGTATAGCATACTCCTTCCTTAGATGATTCTAAAAGGCCAAAAAAAGGATCTTGGAATAATACCTGGTCCTAAAAATTCAAATAACTAGCTTCATCTAGGACTTCTCTTTGTTCCAATGTTATGCTCAAGATCTTTCTGAAAGAGAATATCTGTACACTCTTCATGATTATCTGATATGGCATCTTCATGGTATACCAATATGTTTTCCTTAAGAAAATATGGTATGTCTTGAATGAGATTTTTGAATTATGTTTGAAGGCCATCATTTTGACGAACAGAAGCACTTTCTGGCAATAATCCTTCTTGAGAATGTAAAACAGCATCAATATCTATATGTTCGACATTTGTTTCTTCATGAGGAAACACTTTAGTACATAGATCAGTAGTAGAACAAGTAGAAATAATCTCTTCATAACCTAAAAATTGAGAGGTTGGATGCATGCTTAGGATCTGATTAATTTCTTCTTCAGTTAAATGAGGAGTCAGTCTTTGTTTTCTTTGGATTAAACAACAATTGTTTTCTTTCTCTTGTGAAGACTGATCATGAGACTGAATGTCTTCTTCGGCCTCACACAAAAGAGAAGATGAATATCATTTGTCCCCATAGAGAGATCATGTGGATCTTCTTTCATTTCCTAATTGCTTTCAATTTCAACTAACTTCTCTTGGTTATCATGATAGTTACCTTGAGAATGAAATTCATAAAATGCTTCTAAGAGATCCTCAGGATGCCAATTTCCTAGGTCTTCATCAATATTTACAAGGTATTGTATGAGATCCTCATACTGATCACAAAAATTTTTAGCTAATGATAAAGATGGATAATTTTCTTTATAATGCTCATAAAACACCTTGTGGAAATATTTTAAAGAAAACAAACAACCAAGGTTCAGATCTTCATACCGTTCCCTTGCTTTCCCTTCTAATGTTACCATGAACATCTTCATGAGTTAATCCTCATGCCATTCAAATTTCAACCTTCATTAATGTATATGAAATTTATTGAGATGTAACAAATCATCATCAACATTCTCATCTTGAAAAATAGGAAGATTTCTTTCCTAATTTACCTGAGGCATTTTGTGTGGAAATCCGGGAATGTGATCTCTATTCATTGTAGCATACCTGCATTGTATTCTTGGATTCATCTTTTCAATCAATCAAAGAATGGAGTCACCATGTGTTCACAACAAATCTGGATTCTTCTACAAGTCGAGCCTTTAACTAAGAGGTAACAAAGCATCTGGATTCTTCAACTGAAAAATGTGGAGTCGCCAGTGAATCTCTTTTCTTGGATTTTGCTGCCAATGGAGTCGCCAGGTGAATGGAACAACCTTCTGGTGTTTGAATTCTATTCACCATCAAATTCAAAACTGAACTTGATAAGTGTTACTGAGGAAGATAAATTTCGCTCCCCAGTGGAGTCGCCATTACGTTGTCACTCCGTAATTCTGAAGGCTGAAGACAGAAATGCGGGGGAAACATCAAACCCCTTTGGAATCTAGGACCTAGCCTTCCTAGATTCAGAGAGGGATCTCTCTGTTAGATATTGTTGGAAATACTGAGAGGGGGGGGTGAATCAATATTTATTTCAATTAGAGCATTAGTTAATCTTCAATTATTATCAGTGTTTGTACAATGATAGCAGCAAATAAGAGGAACACAAATGCACACAGTTTTTAAGGTGGAAACCCACTCCGAGAAAAAAACCACCTAATGCTTTTCTAATAATTCTTTAATATTCAACTCCAATTGAAAATAAAGCTCCAACTTCCTAGAATCTAGAAAAGCATTCTTCTCTAGCTCCCATTGGATGGATGCTCCAACGCCCGAGATTCTTCAGTAGTCAACTGAATGGATGCCCCAACACCCAATGAGCTACAACTCACTCTAGCACCACCCTACCACCCTATAGAAGAATAAAAGAAGAATGGACTCCCGTACCAGGGAAAATGGTCCACTTTACAATGATATAGAATGATGTAGAAGAAGAAGATATACTAGACCATAACCCCAACTTTGAGACAACCACCTAATGATGATCCTAGACCTCCCAACACTACCTCTTCAACCCTTGGAAGATAGACACTAGTAGAATTTTTACAATAATGTATTTACAATGACTTAGTACAAATATACCTTTACAATGATTGTATACAGTGCTGCCCACTTGAAGAATTCATATGATGAACTTCTTGATGCTGTTATGCACCTTGGTTGTTGCTCTTGTCATGCTACCTTCTGTTGCACCTTGGTTGTTGCTCTTGTCATGCTACCTTTTGCTGCACCTTGATTTTCTTTCTTGCCCTAGGGGTACGGTCCATGCATTGTAATGACACATGATCTAGCTTTTTCTTGCCTTCTAGGAGCTCGATATTGAATATGGTGTATCTATGTTATTTTAGATCCCCAATATGTGATTTTTGATCCTATAGTAGTCCTCTGAGTATTCTTTCCAATGCCACAAGTTTGAACCAATTTGGATTCTTCAATAGAGAGTTATGTCTAATCTCTCACAATGCCCTAATTATGGATTGTTTCAGTAGAGCAAACTTGTACGATGTGAAACGTGTTACTGTTTATTCATTCGGCTTTGAAATTGATAGAGAAAAAACTATAGTCCATGTACTATCTTCCACTTTTTACAGAATTCCAATCTGATACTCAGAGAGAGAGTTAAGACGATTTTCCCAAGGTCACTTATTTGAGATGAATTTCAGGAGCTTGCAAAAACACTAACATCCACAAATCATATCTCCGAAACTATTACGCACCTTGATTTGAAATTTTTACAGGAGCTTCCTCAGAATTTCGACTTCACCTCATAAAAATTTCATCTTCTGAACCTTCGTAGAAAACATTTTAGAGCTGAAATTCCACGATGACCTATTTTATATGGAGAAATCCCTACATAAGGTTGATATGAGGATCACAATTTATATAAATGCTTAGGTTGAGAGGGGCTTCAACAAGTGAATGTGGGAGGGATTTTAGGAGCTTAAAAAATATTAATTATGACTTTTCAATGACCCATGTCACAACCCCATGGGATTTTATCCCACTAACTGGGGGTACAAACTTCAAACATGAATATCTCTCAAACCGTGAAGAATTCGTGGCGTGCCACATATCAACGGAAACATCTTGACAAGTAGAAACCATCAAAATCATTCTTGAACCAGAATATACTAATTTGGTAGGTAAAAATTCCCATGCAATATTGGAGTAGCCCCTGGTGTTTCTTGGGTTGACATCAATGAAAATCGTTGATCAACAATCTCCCCCTTTGGCATTGATGGCAACACAAGTACTCCCCCTGCGATCATGACACCTCTTCCTACAACATTCTCTCCCCCTTTGAAATCAATGGCAAAGGGTAACTCCCCCTGACACACAACCATCCTGCAGACTTGTACACACTTCCACTCCCCCTTTATATTATGAATAAGGAAAATCTAATGAGAAATTGGGAGAATCCCAAGCTTCTAGGGAAGATATTCCAATGCTTCACGAGTACTCTCACGATAATCAACACTTCTTGCCCAATCTGCATCTGTAAAGGCATGAATAATGAAATTGTTACCATTTGGATACCACAAGGCATATTCTATTGTTCCCTTTAGATATCGAAGAATTCTTTTCATGGCAATAATATGTGATTCTTTTGGTGCTGCTTGGAATCTTTCTACTTGTCCAACTGCTTGCATAACATCTGGACTGGAGGTTGTTATATATACAAGACTACTAATCAAAGATATGTACAACCTTTGATCCACATCCTTAGATGAGTCATCTATGCTCAATTTGCAACATGTTACCATCGGAGTAAGGATGGGTTTTCAATCTTCCATTTTGAATTTCTTGAGCATTTCCTTGATGTACTTAGCTTGAAATATGATTATTATTTTCTCTTGTTGAGATGTTTGAAGCCCTAAGAAGTATGTCATCTCACCAAGTAAATACATCTTGAAATCACTTTGCATATTTGTAGAAAAATTCTTACTTAGTCGATCATCATTGCTACCAAATATTATATCATCCTATTTATCTATTAGACGTGCTTTAGTTGCTTCATCCAGAACATATATGTCGTTTGGAGCTCGACTTGCTGTAGCCACAATTTCACCATACCTTTCTTTCATGATTTCGCATTTTGTGGATTTGAATAGTATTGTGTCCTTGATCACACATTTGTCCAACACTGAGTAGATTGTGATTCATGTTTTCAACCAATAGAACATTCTTGGCTAGAGCATCTTTTCTTCCAAGAGTGACGGTACCAGATCCTATAACATTTGAAGATCCATCATTTCCAAAGGAAACTGTTCCATTCTTCTTCTCTTTCAGAGATACAAATTTCTTTCTATCTCCAGTCATATGCGTTGAGAAACTGCTATCAACATACCACACATCTTTGTTGTTTTGAGCCTTGAGAGCGAGAGCACAATTATCAGTCTTCTCCTTCTTCCATGTTTGTTCATTCTGTGGCTTCGAAGATTCTACTGGAGGATTTTCAAGTCTACAATCTCTAGCTATGTGTCCAAAGTTTCAACATTTGTAACATTCAATATTATTTCTTAAATGTTCAAATCAATTGATATTTCGCTGAGCCTTGGGAGGTTCATATTTGACATATCTCCTGGAATTGTATTCGTTCCTAGGGTACGTGCGACATTCTATAGCTTTATGACCAAATTTTCCACATGAATAATAGTAGCCATAAAAAATATGTTGGTACCTAGATGGAAATCTTCGTCGAGGAATTGTCTTCCAAGGTCATTCTTGCGAATCTTATCCATTGAAGTCTACATGCATGTCAGATCTCATAGGTTCATTGTATTTTTTTGTAGAAGGTCTTGCTTCTTCTTCTTTGTAACTGATGCCACTTTGTCGTTGTAAGATCGTTGATTTTTGATGAGTTCTTCCAATGCCCTTGAGTTGTTGGCATAGTTTTGGATAGTTTTTCCTTTCTTCACTTCCTTACACAGCTAGACTACTTCGGCCTCTAATTCTTCCCTTTCTTAGTTGCTTTCTTCCAAAAAATTTTTAAGTGACTCTTCAATGCATTTGTGTTCTTCAACTTCAATTTTGAGGCCTTAAACTTTTTCTTCAAGAGTATTGGAACGGATCTTCTCTGTCTTGAGCTCTTTTATAAGCTTGATTGCTTCCTTAGAAAATTCTTCTATGGTCAATCCTTCTTCTTCGTTATTTGATACCTCTGTTTATTGTGCTTGGCCATAAACAATACTCTCTCATTGGTTTCTTCTTCATTTTCATTTTCTTCATCGGATGATGATACATCTTCTTTAGAGAGAAATTTCCATTTGGATCCTTACTTGTTGAATTTCTTAAAGCCTTTCTTTCCTTTTGAGTTGCCATCACTTCTGTTCAGACATTTTGTTGCGAAATGCCCAACCTCACCATAGCTAAAACATATCAATGGAAGTTTACCTTTGAATTTCTCTTTACCAATTTTTAGTTTTCTCGTAAAGTAAGCATATTCTTCATCTGAAAGACCTTCTCCATCATCTCCCTTTTCTTCACACTTGCAGGTGCATGTCTTTTCAATTGAAGGTTGTTTGTCCTTATTGGTTTTCTTAGATGCAATGAATGTAGTTTCTAGATGCGAAGTACCCTCTTATTCATCAAGTCTCATTTCATATGCTATGAGAACTCCATGTAATTCCTCTTTGTTGAGTTTTTCTAGATTTTCACTGTATTCTAAGACCGATACTTTTGGGTTGAATCTCCCTGGTAACGTTCTCAGAATCTTTTATATAATAGTATTCTCTTCAACTGGCTCTCCCAAGCCTTCCAGAGTATTGGTTATTTCATCAATGTATTGGAAGTATGCATCAATGTTGCAATCTTATTTCATTCTAAGTTGCTCAAATTTTGATCTATAGATTTGAAGCTTTGCTTCTTTGACATTTGCATCACCTGCATATATATTCTCAAGCTTGTCCCATACATTTTTGGTGGTTTTAAAAACCGACACCTTATGATAAGCATATTCAATAATTCCACTGATAATAATATTCTTTGCTTTTGCATCATTTACCAAATTCTTCTTACCTTTTTCATCCGCGGTTGATGTAAATCCATTTTTAACAATGTCCCGTACTTCATAAACTTGTGCCAAGAGATAGACCTCCATTCTTCCTTTCCAGAGTGCATAATTATTTTCATTGAATGGAGGTACACCATTCTTGGTATGTTCCATGACCTCCTTGCAGCTGTTAAACTGCTATTGAATGAACCAAGCTTTGAAACCAATTGTTGGAAATAATGAGAGGGGGGGGTGACTCAGTATTTATTTCAATTAGAGCATTAGTTAATCTTGAATTATTATCAATGTTTGTACAATGATAGCAGTAAACAAAAGGAACACAAATGCACACATTTTTTGAGGTGGAAACCCACTCTGGGACAAAAACCACCTAATGCTTTTCTAATAATTCTTTAATATTCAACTCCAATTGAAAATAAAGTTCCAACTTCCTAGAATCTAAAAAATAATTCTTCTATAGCTCCCACTAGATGGGCGCTCCAATGCCCGAGATTCTTTAGTAGTCAACTGAACGGATGCCCCAACACCCAATGAGCTACAACTCACCCTAGCACCACCCTACCACCCTATAGAAGAATAAAATAAGAATGGACTCCCGTACCAGGGAAAATGGTCCACTTTACAATGATATAGAATGATGTAGAAGAAGAAGACACACTAGACCATAACCCCAACTATGACACAACCACGTAATGATGATCCTAGACCTCCCGACACTGCCTCTTCAACTCTTGGAAGATAGACACTAGTACAATTTTTACAATAATGTATTTACAATGACTTAGTACAATGATACCTTTACAGTGACTGTATGCAGTGATGCCCACTTCAAGACTTCATGTGATGAACTTCTTATTGTTGTTTTGCACCTTGGTTACTGCCCTTGTCATGATACCTTCTGTTGCACCTTGCTTTGCTTTGTTTCCCTTGAAAGTATGGTCCTTTGTAGCCCTTGACAACACATGATCTAGCTTTTTCTTGCCTTCTAGGAGCTCAATATTGAATATGGTGTATCTCTGTTATTTCAAATCCCCAATATGTGATTTTTGGTCTTGTAGTATTCCTCTGAGTTGTATCTCCAATTCCACATGTATTACCCAATTTGGATTCTTCAAGAGAGAGTTATGTCCAATCTCTCACAATGCCCTAATTATGGATTGTTTCAGTAGATCGAACTTGTACGATGTGCCACGTGTTACTGTTTCTTCATTCAGCTTTAAAATTGATATAGAGAAAACTACAGTTCGTGCACTATCTGCCAATTTTTATAGAATTCCAATCTGATACTCAAAGAGAGAGTTATGACGATTTTCCCAAGGTCACTTCTTTGAGATGAATTTCAGGAGCTTGCAAAAACACTGACTTCCACAGATCATATCTCTGAAACTGTTGCGCACCTTGATCTAAAATTTTTACAGGAGCTTCCTCAGGATATCAGCTTCACCTCATAAAAATTTCAGCTTCTGAACCTTTGTAGAAAAAACGTTAGAGCTAAAATTCCATGATGACTTGTTTCAGATAGTGAAATCCCTACATAAGGAGGATATGAGGATCACAATTTATATAAATGCTTAGGTTGAGAGGGGTTTCAACAAGTGAACATGGGAGGGATTTTAGGAGCTTAAAAAATATTAATTATGACTTTCCAATGACCCATGCCACAACCCATGGGGTTTTAGCCCACTAACTTGGGGTACAAACTTCAAACATGAATATCTCTCAAACCGTGAAGAATTACGTGGCGTGCCATATATCAACGACAACATCTCGACAAGTAGAAACCATCAAAAGCATTCTTGAACCAGAATATATTAATTTGGTAGGTCAAAATTCCCATGCAATATTGGGGTAGCCCCTGGTGCTGCTTGGGTTGACATTAATGAAAACCGCTGATCAACAGATATAGCTTTGTTTATAGGGGCATTTTAGGCTAGTTATTAGTGCATAGGGGTTTGTTTAAATATTTTTGGTTGAGGCAACAGAAGGGGGGTCATTGACTATGGAGTTAAATAGGTGCAAACAGATTCAAATGGATGAATCACTGAGTTCAGGTGCAGCTAGGCAAGGTAGCCATGTCAATGGATCTTTACAGCTTGTGAAATGGAAAAGGAGGAGGATATTAAGGTTGAACGTGGATGCAGAGTAGACCGTAGCTGAATTATACATCTAGGTCTCAGAGGAAAACATAAAATATTGTTTCAAGACTAAGCAACGTACCCCATGGTAAATCCTACACAAAAATTTCTATTTGTAGTAAAGAAAGAACAAAAATATGCGAAAACAAGAGAATAGCAAATTACATGGGAAAAATTTCACCACATATCATGACACAAGAATCTGGAAAACAACATCATATTTCATTCATTCAATAGAGAGTGCTTACAGCCAGCTAAGTCTGTTACAATGGTTTTTCCCTTCCAGGTCTCCTTTCATACTTCTAATGTATGCAGTATTTATATAAAAACTTAAGTTGGTTCCTCTATCTATTTCAATGATAGTTCTTAATTACAATAAAACTAAACCTTTGCCAAGTGGAACCATGTAGGCAGTGATAAGACAAGTTCAGCCATAACAGTATCTTTAGCAATCTGTTATTGATTACAAAGTGAGGAAGAAATTTCCTTTCAGGATCTCGAGGAGACTATGATGGAGTAACACTTTGACATGTGGAACCTCGGAGACAGTGATAAGATAGTTCTGGCCAAGAAGGTGGAGGCAGTAGTCCGTTATGATCAGAATCTGGCTTTATCTGATGCCGAAGAGGCGAGGAAGGCTCTGACACCTTGACTCTTCATCTTCAGAAAATCATCATTGGATTATTAAATCGATGAGGTGCTTGGATCAATAGTTGTGCTGATGTGTTTGCTGCCCCTTCAATTTTTGTTGTTATAACACAATTAGTTCTGCACAAACGCCCGATTTGACCTTTTCTGTTTGTTTCCTTGTGACGTTCAACCTCGCTCTGAATTTTTCTCCTTGTCGGGTCTTATTCTACCACAAGTCCTTTTGTCCTTTTTTTTCCTATTTCTTCATAAAATGGCACTCAAACCTCATACACCTGGACCTGAAATCATTTATATTTCATCTTGGAGCTGCATCGCATCTGCGCCAACATCACACTTCGCATTTTGTTGTTTTAAACTTTTCTTTGGAACTTAACCTTTAAAACTTGCGATGTGTGATTGTGATCAGGTCCCACTGTTGTCGCATATCGCACTTCGGCAATTTTAACACTTACCCCCTGCGCTTATCCTGTAAAACTTGCGATGTGCGATTGCAATCGGGTTATATAACAAGTTAAAACATTTAACTTGCAGTGTTATGTGTGCTATCCTCCTGAGCTTGCGACATGCGATATGCGATCGCATTGCACCTTAAACAAAATAACTTGCGGGTGCTTAAAAGGTAAGTTATAAAATGTGCGAAGTGAAAAATGTGACATGCTAAACGCTGGAAAGTGAAAAAAGGCGAAAGGCAAGGAAAATGTGAAATACAAAGGTTTGCATGCGGATTTGGTAATGTATAAAGGTTGGATGGTTCCCACAAAATCACATCGGCGGAGTTTTATGTTTCGGCGATGAATTAAGAAAAGAAGGCTAAAACTTGCAGGGTGTGACCTGCAGGAAAGAGGTAAGTATACGGTTTTTAGTGGGTGGGTGGAACTACTCTTTTTTAACTATAAATTTTGAATTTCTTTAGTTAAGAAAGGGTTTTGAATGAAATGAAGCATGGGACTTTAGAAAAATGGAAAAATGAAGGGTAAATGAAATTAAATGGAATGAGTGAGGGCAGTATGGAGTTTTTTCGCCATCACACTTAATCAACAACACTTTCCTCTTTCAAGTGAACTGAAAGGAAAATAGATTCATTTGATGCTCTTGATAGTGAAGATTTCCCTTTTTTCCTGAAAATAAATGATAGCCATGGAATATTATTTTCAGTATGAGAGATCGGAGAAATAATCAGTCACCTTGTGATATTGTGAAATATAGGAGTCTAACAAGTTCCAGATCAGTATCTATTGAAATTGTTTTCATAAAATCCTCTTTATTTATAGGGTTATTGTAAACTTTAAGCCTATGTCCATTAACCAAAAATTAAATTAGTTGCTACGTCAATTTTTTATTATTTTTACAGCTTCATTGTCAAAGATATATTCGATCTCATATGGCCCAAGACAATGAGTTGTAAACTTTGCCTTGAAATATTTAAACTTGGAGTTGAACAATAGTGCCCAGTATCCCTTTTGAAACACTTTATTCTTGATGAATCGATCAAGCCATTTTATTCTTTGTTCTTGCACAAGAGATGTGTTCTCTACTTCTTGTTGTCTTATCTCATCCAGTTGACTTAATTCCATGACTTTTTGTTGTTGTGCCTCAGATAATTCCATTCCCAACTTTTCTGCTAACCTGAATGTATGTATTTGAAATTCAATGGGTAACAAGACTTCTTTTCCATACACCAACTGATACAGAATGAACCCAGTTGTGCTTTTCCATGTTATCCTATATGCCCATAATGCATCTCTCAATTTTTCTGACCAGTCCTTTATATTCATTTGTACAGTCTTCGTTATGATATTCTCAAGGACTTTGTTTTTTAACTCCACTTGTCTGTTTTCTTGAGGATGGTACGGAGTTAATTTTCTATTTTTGATCCTATACTTCTCTGTAAGATATCGAACAAACTTTGATGTGAAATTTGTGCCTTGGTTAGTTACAATCTGTCGTGGAACTCCATACCCTACAAATATTTCTTCAAATAGAAAAGAAACAATTGTATCTTCTGTTGCTTGTGCCACTGCCTTTGCCTCCACCCACTTAGTAACATAATATGTACATGCCAGGATGTACTTCTTTCTGTTTGATGGCAGGTTGATTGGTCCCACAAAGTCTAGAGCCCATTTCTCAAATGGCTCTATCAGTACTTGTGTCTTTAATGGAATTTCATCTTATGCCACTGGTCTTCCAATTATTTGGCAGTTGTCACATCTCTTTACATAGGCCTTGGAGTCTTTGAAGATTTTCGGCCAGTAGTAGCCAAGTTTCAGCACTTTGTATGATGTCCACTTGTCTGCAAAATTACCACCACATGGCTCGTCATGACATGCTTTCAAAATATCTATAATCTCGTCTTCTCTAACACAGTTTCTCATTATCAGATCAAAACTAGTATAAAAGAGGTCACCATTGACCCAACTATATCTATAAATTTCTCTAATTATCTTTGTTTTCTGTTTATTTGTGTAATGGGATGGTAGGATGCCAAATGATAAATAATTGGCTATATCTACAAACCATGGAGTTTTGAAAGTTATAGCAAATAGATGTTCATCTGGAAAATTATGTGAAACTGGATTTGGATCACCACGTGAATGAAGTCTTGATAGAAAGTCTGCTACTTGATTATCCTTACCCAATTGATCTTGTACAATGATGTTAAATTCTTGCATCAATAACAACCATCTAGTTATTCTGCGATTTGCAATTACTTTTTTCATTAAATATCTTATGGCTTAATGATCTGTGTAGATAAATACTTGATAACATGTTAAGTAATGCCTAAATTTATTAACTTCATGTTCTACAACTAACATTTCTTTTTCTGTAACAATATAGTTCAATTTTTTTGGTGTTAATTTTCTTCTTATGAAATATATGGCATAATTAAACTGATTCTCTTTCTGTCCAAGTGATGCTCCTATAGTAGTGTCAGATGCATCAGTTGATATATGAAATGGCAATGACCAATTGGGTCCTCGAAGAATGGGTGTAGCTGAAAATTTTTCTTTTAATATCTCAAATGCATTTTGACAATTATTTGTCAATTGGAATTCCACATCTTTTGCAAATAACTTGAATAAAGGAAAAGCTATTTTACTGAAATTTTCAATAAATCTCCTATAGTAGCCTGCATAACCAAAAAAAGTTCTTACTTCTTTTTGTGTTGTGGGTGGCATTAAATTCACAATGACTTGAATTTTTGTTGGGTCCACCTTAATTCCTGAAGAAGAAATATGGTGTCCCAACACTATTCCCTCAGTTAACATCAAAAAGCATTTTTCATTACTGAGTGATAGATTTTTCTCTATGCATCTTTGAAAAAAAAATCAATATTTTTTAAACAATCATCAAATGTTCCACCATACACAGTGAAATCATCCATGTAGACCTCTACACATTCATGGATCATATCAACAAAAATTGCAAGGATTGCTCTCTGAAGGGTAGCAGGTGCATTACATAAACCGAAGGGTAAAACATTATATGCATATGTTCCCCATGGGCATCTAAATGTTGTCTTATCTTGGTCTTCCAATGCTATCCTTATCTGATTTTACCCACTAAATCCATTAATAAATGAAAATAATTTCTTCCCAGCTAATGAATCTAGTACTTGATCAATAAATGGTAAAGGAAAATGACCTTATTGAGCTCTCTATAATCTACACAAATTCTCCACTTTCCATTTTTATTAGGCACTCCAACTAAGGGTGAAACCCATTGACTATCAAAAATAGGATAGATAAACCCAAATTGTAATAGCTTCTGCAATTATTCTTTCACTATTTCCTTCATCATAGGATTCATCCTTCTTTGTGGTAATATTTTCATCAATGTGAATGTGGTGGATACACGTCTTTGGATGAATCCCCTGTATGTTTGTGTAATCCCATGCAAAAGCTTTTAAATATTTCTGTAACAGTGCTATATTACCTCTTGTTCTTGTAATGATTGTAAGTTATTACCGATATTCAAATTTCTCCTAGGACTGATCTCAATGATTTTACTCTTTCAATTGGTAATTGAGTTAACAGGACAAATATTTTCAAATGAATTTTGCAGTGATTGTATAGTACAGTTTTCCTGAAAACACTAATTTAAAAGGTGACTTGTAGCTTCATATTGTGTTATTCTAAGATGCTCTAAAATATTTGGTTATGAGATGAAAAGATCTAATAAATCCTCATTTTCTTCCTCTTCTCTAAAATTATAGACTTGATTAATACTAAGAACATATTGAAGTTCTTGTTGTTCTTCTCCATCAAGCCATGATAATAAAGAAGGAGATTGTGCTAGAGGATACAATGTAACATGTTTTCTTTCATATCCATGTGCAATAATCACACTTCCTTACATGCATCCAATGTAGGCATCTACAGTGGCTAACCATGGTCTGCCTAAAATTAATGGATGGCCTCCTAAATTTGTTTTTGGCTGCAAAAAGAGGAATTCTACAGGATACTCCCATGAATCCAGTGAGACAATGATATCTTCCAATATTCCTTCTGGTACAATTTTAGATCTATTTGCAAGTTCTAAAACTGTAGTAGTAGGTCTAATGTTGTTCAAGTTCAAATGTTTCATAGGCTCTGTAGTCATAACATTTATAGATGCTCCCAAGTCTATTAAAGTGTTTGGCACTGAAAAATTATTAATCGAAATGGTAACCATAGGGATCCTCGGATCAACATATTTTTCAATGGTTTTATTTGTAGACATGAGACTAGCTAAACTTCCAATGACTTGGATTATGGGTGGATCTCTTTTTCTTTTGCCAGATTTCTTGATGCATAACTCTCTTTTTTTCATATATTGGAATATCTTTAATTGCCTGCAACAAAGGAATTTTGACATATGTATTCTTCAATTCATCCAGAATATTAAATTCAGGCAGAGATATTGGGATTTTATGTTGTACTAGCCTCTCTGGATATGGTGGAGTCTGATTCATAATAGATTTACCCTTTCGAATTTGTTGTTCTGGTTGAGATTATTGACTTTGTTCTCCTTGTTCAGTTTGTTCTTCTATTATTGGAGGAGAATATTTATGTAACACCTTCCCAAACCTTAAGTGGACATCTTGTATGGGAAGAATTGAATATGTAGGATAGTATGTTACTTCTTCCAAATTATATGCTGGTTTATCCACTTTGTTACTTGGATTAGCTATTGGCTGAGTTGGAAATTATGTTGGTCTAGGAGGTGGTTGGTTAGTAGGCATCTGAAGCTGCTGAGGTTGAGTTAACATTGGTTGATTTTGGGGTGGAAATGGCATTGGTTGATGTTGTTGGAATTGTTGGAATTGAGGGTATGGTTGTTGATATTGATATTGTTGAGGGTACATATACTGAGGTGGTTGGTTCCCATAACCATATCCCATCCAACCTTGTATAGGTTGGTTTTGATATTGTTGTGGAGGCCAAGACTGCCATGGCATTGGAGTGTTCCATGAATTCTTAGGAGGATATTGAAAATTTTGGGGGTTTTGTTGAGGGAATTGTTAAGGCATCCTTGGTTTTCGAGGTCTCCTTGGTGCCATATAGTAGAGGGAGTCTACCCCTTACACTTCTGCCATTTGCAACTCTTTTAATTTAGGAAATTTTTTAGTTGCATGATTCTCTGTGCAAAGTCTACACACTTGTATACCTTGCAAAGGAAATTCTCTAAGTGGATTTTTTTTCCTACACTTTGGACAGAAGATTGCCAAGATTTCATCTTGTTCTTCCTTCAACGCACCTAAACATATTTTTAGTTTCTTGATCCTTTTTATCTCAAGACTTCTAGATCTCCTCTCAAATTATTTAATGGAAGAGTTCAAATCATCAACGAATTTCTCTTGAAGTATCACAAACAACAAACTATGGGCCATTTCCATTTCACTTATCTCCTCTTTGGATCCAAAGGGAAGGCTTCTCAAATTTGGTAAAGGAAGCATGGAGCAGGTGGGAAATTGGTTCTCCAATTACCATGTGGGAAAAAAAATATGAAATATGAAGTCAATCATTAAGTAGTCGATGAAAACAAATAATGAAGAAACAAGGGCCAAAATAAACATGCATACATGAAATATGGAAGAATCCTAAATGAAAATAGAGCAGGGATCCATTACAAAGGTGATTTTGTAATACGCCGAGCAAGAAAAATTTAAGGCCTTCCATCATGCGCTTAGATTAGAAGAGGAAGAATGTTTCCTCAATTCTCGCAACTTATCATTGCTAGTTGGAGATTGCAACACCAAGTTCTTCCATAACCAAGAAAAGGCATGGGTTTGGAGGAATAATATTATATTTGTTAGCATGGATGGAGTGAAAATTGAGTACTTTAAGGGGATATGAAGGGTGTTTTATGAGTGACTTCAATTCACTATAATTTACCCAGATTGTGCTCAATTTGAATGATATCTAGTATATGTTAGATAAAATACCAAAATTGGTGTCTAAAGATGACAATTTGGACCTGTTGTGGAGCATTATAGAAGAGGATATTTGAAAAATAAAATTTTCTCTGAGCCCAAACAATGTTCCGGGTCCAGATTGGTTTTTAGCCCACTTCTATCAAGCTTATTGAGATGTCATTAAGTTTGATTTTATTTTTCTAGTGGATTACATCTTCAACCATGATTATATGGTAGGAAGGATTAACTTGTCCTTCATTTCCTTGATTCCTAGAGAATTCAATCGAGCCTCCTTCGCCAGGTATAGACTGATCTCTTTATGCAATGTTTCATATAATATAATTTCTAAAATTTTAGCACAACACATAAAACCTCTCCTTCCCAAGATCATCTTTGAGAATTGGGGGGGGGGGGGGGGGGATTTGCAGGCTAGAGGAACATAATGCATAATATTGTCTTGGTCTAAGAAGTAGTATATTTGAGTAGCATAAGGAAGGATAAAGGTATGCTCATAAAACTTGATATGGCAAACCATTTGACTATGTCAATCAAGGCTTTTTATTAAATGTGCTATCTCAATTTGGCTTCGATGGGAAATTTATAAAATGGGTGGAGGTTTGTATCTCCTCCATTTAATCTCCCCCTTGATGAATGGCCGCTTGGGATTTTTTAATTCCTCAATATGGCTTTGCAAGGGTGTCGCTTGTCACATTTCCTCTATGTCTTGATGACAGATTCATTAATCAGGTGACTTAAATATGAATGAAGGAATGACAACCTTCTAGGTGTAAGATATTTCTCATGCATTAAGAGTATAAATAATTGTATAAATTATACAAACATATGTATATCAATGGATTCAATCCAATCAAGCAATGTACTAAAGCTAGATATTGAATCCTTTTACAAATCATTTGCAGAAAATAAACACGATCACCAATCACAACAAGTGTAGAAAGAAACAAATCAAACCACAACACAAATAATTTCCCGAGGAAAGCTTGCTGCTAAAAACCCCTCTATCTTCTATTGTATATTCACCATGGAATCATGAAACAATTACAATGCACTCTTCTCACAATATTATCTTGCACTCTCACAATTGTCTCACACTGACCTAGACAAAATCGACCAACACTTAGCCAATTCTCAGCCTCTAATCAGCGCGCCTTTCTTGCGCAATTCCTAATGAATGAAATCCATATTCTTTAGGAATTTCAACCTGTCTCAAATGCGCAAGGATCATGGGCAATCCAATGGATGTCTGGTTGCATGCGGGCAACCTAATAATCACACAGATGATAGTTAACATCCCTTTAACCTTTGTCTCAATTGGGTCTCCACTAGAACTAACATGCATGCAGCTATTAATAGTAAATCATCAGTTGCATGGAAAATCACTGGTTGTGAATTAAATATGATTTAATTCACTTGATCTCTCACTAGTGAAACAAACAGTTACAATTAGTTCAACTGACTTTAACTCACTTAACTGAGTTAACTGATTTCTCATGCACTTAACTGCAACTTGAACTCTAAAACACATAGAATCACTCTACATGCCTCACCAACTACCTCAACTCGAAATACATGAGCTAACTAAGTTTATCACACTCAGTTAACTATTACAAGTGGTTATGAGATAAGATTACATATTATTATCCAATTTAATTAAGTCATAATTAATTTTGACACATATCCAATATATTAAATAAATTTAATTGCACACTAATGTGTCGCTAAGACCCATCACTACATGAATTGTGGTCCCACACTAGTGTAGGTGCTATCATGTTGTTTCTGGATGCCAATTTCATTGTTTCTTGTTGCAAATTTCAACACTCCCTCTCAACAAGAAAGGAATCAATATGTCTCAATCTGGTACCTTGGAATGTCCTTGCATGTGCAATGCACCTCTTGCATGCAACATGCAACTCTTGCATGAAACACTTCTCTAGTGTTGTTCGCACATGCAACTCTTGCATGCAACACTTCTCTAGTGTTTCTCACACATGTAACTTTTTCATGCAACACTTCTGAAATTGAATAGCCTCCAAGCAACTGAATCAGTATAATGCATCTGTCATAAGAGCCTTATGACTACTGGTCCCTACTGCACATGTCTACGGGACTCTCTGCATTGTTTACATCTGCATCCATGCACTTTGCACTACTGCCAACTCTCATCTGCGCTCCAATATCCGACACCTATCGCTCTAATTTATGTCTTCCTAACATCTGACTGCATCAATCTAACTGATCCTTCTACTACTGTATTGTGGGCTCCTCGTAGCCAGGTTCGATCTATGAGACGCACCATCTCTAGGACCCTGCCCAAATTTCTTCTTGGGATTAATTTTTCATATCACCCCACCTCACACCTGGAGGTATAGCTGCATGTACTCCCTCTACCCATATGGCTCGAAATTCCCCCCTCCTAGAGGTCTCTGCATGAGTGGTTTCTGCCACTCCATGATCCTCATATTGTGGCTGCTCCACATCTTGAGATTCATCCTTAGGAAACCAATAGTTCCTCATCTGCATGCAAATCAAGCTCCCTCTCAAGGGACAATCACATGTATTTCTCACACTTCCCCATGGTACATCCAGATGCATATCGAAGTAAAACTAAAATTATGAGGCCAAAGCCTCACCAGCTGCAGATCCTGAAGCCTTCTTGTTCTTCTTCTTTTGTGGACAATTAGTGGCATAATGACCATGCTCGTGACAGTGAAAACACTTCACTCTGGACATGTCACGCTCCTTGCCTTCTTCATCTGTCTCAGATTTGGAATTGGATTTATTTCATTTCCTCTTCTTCACCTTGGTAGCCAAAGCACAATTTTCTTCATCATCTTCCTTAGATGAATATCCATCCCTGTTATTCCGCCTGAATTCTTCTTGCACCAAATCCGACCAAAGTCGTTCCCAATCTGGTAGCTTCTCCCTCCCATTGATAGGGTCCTGATAACTATGCCAACTCTTGGGAAGTCCTAGAAGAGCTAGGCTTACCAAGTCATCATTTTCGAAAATAATTCTGACGCTCCCAAGCTCATCCCGACATTGGAAAAACTTTGTTAAATATATCGGAATAGTGTCGCCTTTCTCCATTTTGATTTTTCGGAGCTTGTCCTTCAATGCATATTTTCTATGATCACTTTTGCTTTGTAATAGATCTGTCAAAGCCTTCCACATTGCATATGGATTTTCTTTTCCATGGAGACTTGAGGCAATTTTGTCTTGTACTCCCTCCAATAAGATCCTCCTCACCCTTGCAACCCTATTTTTCCAAGCATCAAGATTTGCGGCATCTGCTGCATCAGGTTTTGGGAATGTCATTATCAATGAATTATTTCAACCCATTATCCTCCAGTACTTCCTCCATCCTGTCTTTCCACACAATATAATTGGAACTACCCTCGAGTGCATACTCCAATCTCAAGCCATTGAAAGTCATTTCGATCTTGATTCGTCTGTCGCACCAAGAATACTTTTGCAAATTCGAATTCTATTCAGTCACAAACTCATCTTCTCCTCCACTATAGTGATTTCCTATGCTCTGATACCATGTATAATTTACAAACATATGTATATCAATGGATTCAATCCGATCAAGCAATGTACTAAAGCTAGATACTGAATCCTTCTACAAATCAATTGCGGAAAATAAACACGATCGCCAATCATAATGCAGAAAGAAACAAATCAAACCACAACACAGATAATTTCCTGGGGAAAGATTGCTGCCCAAAACCCCTCTATATTCTATTATATATTCATGATGGAATCATGAAACAATTACAATGCACTCTTCTCACAAAAGTCTCCTGCACTCTCACAACTATCTCACACTAACCCGAACAAAATTGACCAACAGTTAGCCAATTCTCAGCCTTAATCATCCTTCCTTTCTTGCACAATTTCTGATGAATTCAATCCCTATTCTTTCGGAATTTCAGCCTGTCTCAACTGCACAAGGATCATGGGAAATCAAATGGATGGTTGGTTGCATGCGAGCAACCTACTAATCACACAACTGATAGTTAACATCCCTTTAATCTTTGTCTCAACCGGGTCTCCACTAGAACGACATGCATGCAACTATTAATAGTAAATCATCATTTTCATGGCAAATCAATGGTGAATTAAATATGATTTAATTCACTTGATCTCTCACAATTGCAACAAACTGTTACAATTATTTCAACTAAATTTAACTCACTTAACTGAGTTAACTGATTTCTCATGCATTAAACTCATGCTCTTAACTGCAACTTGAAATCTAAAACACATAGAATCACTCTGCATGCCTCACCAGCTACCCTCAACTCTAAATACATGAGCTAACTAAGTTTATCACACTCATTTAACTATTACAAGTGATTATGAGATAAGAATACATTTTATTGTCCAGTTTAATGAAGGGATAACTAAATTTGACACATATCCAATTTATTAAATAAATTGAATTGCACACTAATGTATCGCTAGGACCCATGACTACATGACTTATGGTCCCACAGTATTGTAGGTGACGTCATGTTGTTTCTAGATGCCAATTTCACTACTTCTTGTCCAAATTTCAACAGTAACTCCCAATCTACAAATGATGCCCTCTTATTGGGAGGAACATCATTAACTATAGTAGAGTGCTTCAAACAGGTTCTAGATAAATATCTACTAGCTTATAGAGGTCTTATTAATCATATAAAATCACAGATCAATTCTTGGAACATTAGCCCCCTTCTTCATAAACAATTGTGTCTCCTTCTTGGGTTTCATCTTGTATCCTCTTGGAAAAATTTCATATATTTGGGGATTTCAATCTGTTTAAAATCCCATCCTTCACAAGCTTGGCCAAGAATTATTACGAAATTAAATTCTAGGCTACAGTATCAGGGAGAAATTTGGTTGAACTTAGTTGGGTGTTAAGTTCTTATTAAAGTGGTATTATCAACCTTTCCTCTTTACCAATTCACAAATCTCTTAGTGCCAATTAGGAATCTTTGCAAACTAGCTAAAATTATGCTGAAATTTTTATAGGAGGGTGGTAAGCATAGTCATAAAATGTTTCATCTCATCAAATGGGTTGTGGTGAAATCCCATAAGTCTCATGGTAGCATGGGGATCCATGATCCCTCCCTTATGAATATTTCATTAGGTGCCAAGTGGGTGTGGAGATACATTCCAAACCATTCTTCTTAGTGGAAATACGTTATGTCTAAGTGAAACTGCTTTCAACAAAGCCACTATTTCAACCTCAAAGCTCCCCTGGTTCCAAAAGGAGGCTCTTCCATTTGGAAGCTCTTCTATTCATCAGTGGATATGATTAAAGTGCTTATTTCTAGATATATAGGGAATGGGAAGTCAATAAAAATATGGTTCAAGGTCAATCCTTAATAAGCAAGCTTTGGAAAGTAATGAGGAGCTAATCCCCTTAAAATATTGACTTATATCTGAAATAAAATTCATGCTATTAGATATTTCAAAATGGGATAGCTATGGTTGATGGATTTTCTGTGACTTGGGTTGTGTTCCGCACCATTTATCAACTTGAGTTATCATGTTGATATCATTGTTGGTTGACTGTGTCCCTAGGAAGCAGGCCTATGCTGATCACTAGATATGGTGGAACTAGGAATTTACGGTTCGAGAAGGCTACTCTGTTTTATTCTTTCAAGTAGGATTTATTTCGAAGTCTCATGTTTTGTCACAGGTTTGGACTCCCAACTATCCACCGAAAATAAAATCATTTTCTTGGTTGTTAATGCATGGAAAAATCATGACCTCAAAGAATATTCAGAAAAGAGGAATGGTTGGCCCCTCACACTATCCTTTATGCCTAAGACATGAAGAAATAATTTCTCATGTCTTTTTGAGTTGTTCCTTTGTACGTGAAGTTTGGGAGTTCACTCTTTCTCCTCCCTTCTCTAGAATTCAATGGCCTGGCCAACCCGCCTCCCTCTTCTCTTCTTGGGAGGGTTTCTACCTTGGAAAATTCAAAGGAAAGAGCTCTTTTAAGAAAACTTGGTTGGTGTTCCCGAAAATTTTCTATTGGAAGGTTTAGATATAAGAATGACAACATTTTCAACAAGGAGCAGTGTCACCCTCATTATGTTGTCTTAAGAGATCAAGTGCCATGTGTTGAATATTGGAAGAATTCTAACCTCCCTGCTGATATAGGAAATGTGGATTCCGAAGAAAAGGACTGAATTCTTTACTTCCTTCTTGGTTTGCTAAGGAGCAAGAAAGCTCACTCAAGATTTGCAGAAGGGTGGAAGTTGAGGCTAGATGAAAATGACATGAATAAATGGACAAAATCTCATACATCCTTTTTGTTGACTTTTTATGGTGCTTCAAAGCATTATATGGGGTGGCAGGAGCAGACGGGCCATTATGCAGAATTATGATCTATGGATAAATCAAATTCCCTAAGTGTGGTGCTAGGCACTTAGAACAATAGATGAAATGTTTTTCTAACACTTTCTCTAAAATAAGCAAACACACAGAGTGATAGAAGAACCTAATTGCAATCCAAGCACTTCTCCTTCCCCTTTTGTTGTCGCCTTCAATCCAACTCAGATCGCCAGATTGATTCCTGGAAGCATAAACAGAGAACAACAACCAGATTGCAATATACAGATGCCTACTTATCTTAATCACTCAAATATATTAGATGTGAAACATACATATCATTCAAGAATCTATTGCATGAGAAATAGAAACATAAACAGATACATATATGGGAAAATGAACATCAATCTTTATTAAAGAGTAGAAGGGGGAGGTTACAACCAGTGATCGATTTTATGCCACCAGCTCCAGTTTCATCCCAGCCTCATCACATCAAACATCACACCAGCAACATATCAGTACTTTCACTCTCTCAAATGAGAATACAACAACATTTCTTTACCCAAATTCTTCCTTCCCTAGCACTAGGATCTGTGCTCAATTTATAGGGAAACTTATGGTAGTTTCTCAATGAATGAATTTCTAATAATAGGAAAGACATGTTCCCAAGTTCAAAGGTGTTAGATGGACACTTGGATTCAAAGTTTGACACATATGGACTCTTCTAGAAGGCACTAGCCATGTGGAGATTCCCGGAACAATGAGAATTCTGCTCCCAGGTGACCAACGCACTCTTGAATGTTAGGAAGTGCATTGCAGTGCACCCTTGAATGGAGGATGCTACATATGAAATGAATTTAGTCCCTTTAGAGGCTATGTTGGTGAGCAAATAAGTGATATAATATATACTTCAAACCTTGGAAATCTCACAATAAAATCCATGAATGATTTTTTCTTCTCTTAGGGCATATAGCAACTGAAATGTAAGGAGATGATAGACCCTATTTCATTGGTCCTAGGGATGATGTCCAGTTTGACCAGGTCATGGGGGATGATGCCTAAATTGACCTATAACAGCTTCCCCCTAAAGCGTGAAGTTAAAATAATAATAATATTTTTGAATGATATGCTATATGATGTGATGAGATGGAAATGAAGCGGAGTGGCGACCTGCACCTATCTTAAAATACATTACATCATGATATTTTCATGTTGATCACAAATTGTTAAGGGAGGCATTCCATTGCTAAGCACATAAACTATCTAATAACATGTACATAGTGCATAAAGTTGTCTACATTGGAATGTTGCCCAATACAGACATGCCTACAGATATAAGCCCATGTTCGGATGACGATCTGTATGTAAGTTCACCGTATAGATGATGTGTAAAACAATCCTGAAATCGTAGCCCGGATGCCTGAAACTAGATCCGGGGTCTTCTTATCTTATTCACTCGATCATTTGGGTATAAGTCTAGCCATGCAAATATATGATTTCTAGTCGAACATGGTAAGATATCGTTTGATTACCAGCCAATGTTGTGAGTTGTTTAACAAACGCG
This sequence comes from Pinus albicaulis, assembly GCA_034641835.2. NCBI lineage: Eukaryota > Viridiplantae > Streptophyta > Pinopsida > Pinales > Pinaceae > Pinus > Pinus albicaulis. The sequence continues at coordinate 1,700,734 of MU968403.1, read as the reverse complement.
AGAGAACCACCATTGATGTTAATGGCTCTCAAGGTAATACAATACATTTTGCAAGGTGTGAATAGATGATTTGATGTCGAACGCCAAACAAAATCTGTCAGTCAAAGGTCTAAAAGCAAGGATCTTTTCAATGTTGTAACAAGCCTCATGGTACTAGAAGATGACGTTTCTAAGTAAACTTCCTGGATGATGATTTGATGTCAACAGGAAGCCACTTTATTGCAAAATGGGAGTTACTAATTTTGGAGATAAAATGTGACTTGATATAGCAATGTTTAGGGATGACTGTCATGAAAATGAAGGTTTATGAGTATTACAGAAGGATGAGTATTCACTGGATGACTTCTCTTGAACATATCGACGACACTGAGATGAGTTGGCAGCATTGAACCAAAACCAAAGTGAAGGTATGATGAAGCACAGGTATGAATGAACCGTCAAGAAGATTACCCAACCCAAACAATCATGATGATGGAGTGAAGTGTCATGTTCAAGAGCGAACTACTACTGTAAAAGTTCTATTCACTTTCCCAAATTTTCCTCGGTCATTTGTCAACCAATACCTATTTATTTTTTAACAAGCTTGAGGAGGATAATGTATGCTTGATCTATAATTCAACCCTTCAGGCGAATATGCATCGCTATTTAATAATTTAACGAGTCTAGCGATAAATGAAACTCGATTCTTGCCATGATCGACAAGCCCGTCGCTCTTTTATGTTTTAATGAGCCTAACGACAATGACAGCCCGATCCTTTTTCATATTTAGAAAGTTTGAAAAAGATGACAAAATAAAACTCCATGAGTCCTTTTTCGTAAATTTGTCGCTCAGATCTGAAAAAGTGTAAAATAATATCTGAGAGAACCTCCTTGACATGTTTGACTAAGGTTTTCCTTTTTCGTAAATAATCTGTCTCAATCTGGAAAAGGGTTAAACTTATACCGAGTAGATGTCGTTTCATTTACTTTTACGAGCTCGAAAAGACAAGTGCTTACCAATATTTTGACATTATAGGCATTTGAGAAGAGCTAAAGAAGACTCCAGGGGTTCCTTTTTTTCCATTATCAAAGCTCAAAAAAGAGATTAAAGTGCGCTTCAAGTCCTTTTTCGTTCTGATCAAATCTCGAAAAATAAGGATAAAAGTATGCTTTGTGGTCAAATCATTCTTGAAATAAATGTGCACGAATAATCTTCTATATTAGCTATAAACCTGTTCAAAACAACATCAAATGGATTAAAAATACATTTTTCATGATAAAAAATGAATAAAACCATAGTCACAACAATAAATATGATTTGAGAATAATGAAATGAATAATTAAAAGAGTTTTACTATTCATTTTTACAATTTGAAAGATACCATTTGCATTTTGGAGCTTTGAACCTATTTTTGCCCCCGAACTTCAGCGATTGATTGCGATAAATTCTCTGGATGGTTTTCCTTGTTGTTTGATCCAGGTTGGTGCCATCAACCTCCTCTTTCCTTCAGTAGTCTTTTTTCTTCATTTCATTGAAATTTTTTAGGGATTTTGGCCCCTTAGGGAAAACTTATTTTGCAAACAGGGAAACACACCCTTGAATGTCGAAAGGTGCGTTGCAATGCACTGGAATTGAAGGCCAGATGCACTTGCAATGTAATCTCCCTTGACCAGGGGTGCGTTGGGTGTAATTCACATTTTTTTTCTTTGCAATGTGCCCAAATTTTGTTTGTTTTTTTGCATGAAATGGGTCCTTATGAGTCTTATGGTTGTGTTTCAGGGATTCAATGGACCAAAATGAAAATTACTTGGAATGAAAGAGAACATGAGGAAAAAAACATGGTTTCCCTAAATGATCTAGGTACTGTAAGAGCCATAAGAGACCATGGTTTGTTGAAGTACTTCACTTTATCTATTATGAGGCAAAATATGGAACTTTTGGAGTTCCTTGTTTGTGCATGGGATCCAGCAATTGAGGCATTTCATATTGGGGACAAATTGGTCCCAATTTTAGTGGAGGATATCTATTTTATGACAGGCTTGTCGAGGAGAGGCCTACCTATTTCTCTCTCAAGGTCTTCTCTCGGAGGAGAGACGTGAGAGACTGTATATTGCAATATTGAAATCCAGGGGCAGAGCCTAGCAAGGATGGGAAAATAAACATCCATGATGTTCATTATTTTCCATTGAGAACCATCTTATTCATGATCGCAAAGCTTGCTGGTACTGCTACACTCCATGTAGCAAACATGTCTTACATGCAGTATGCACTAGAGTGCATGGAACCAACAATTTCAATTGGGATGAAGTTGTACTCTCTCAAATGAAAGAAAAACTGAGCAAGGAAAAGGGAGGAAGGAAGAAAAATTTAACTATGGTTTGATCCTCATTTCTTTTTCCTTGGAGTGGATTCCATTGATACAGCCTTAGCATGTCACACTGGGTATATATAACCCTAGAGATCCAAGGATGCAGAGATGGGTAGAACTAATTGCTAGACATGCTGGTCAATCGATCATCATGTTCTTGACTGCATTCTTTGCCTAGTTCAGGTGACAGATTATTGCCATCGATGACTATGCATATGCAGGTGTTGACTTCTGAGGAGATCCAAATTTAGTTTTACCACAAGGCACTTAGTGGGCTGCAATTGGTAAGAATGTTTTGACCATGTTTTTTTTTATTTTTCTAAGGTTTGAAAATGTTTTTTTTATTTTGATTTTTTCCCAAGACTAAACTAAATTTTTGATGTATGCATATGTAGGTTGAGTTCGACCAGTGGGACAACCAGAGTAGGGAGCAGATGAGCCAGTAGAGAGGCCTGTCGGGAGAGTAGTCCTTCAGGATTTGGTTATGGTTGAGACTCTTGCTGAGCTTCAGCAACACATACAGGAGTTGACCTTCAAGATTCTGGATTGCCGGAAAGAAGAGAGTTACCCATGCGACTGAAACGCCATACTATTGGCGTTCCTAACCACTGGATGTGGTTACTGCATAGGATAGCTAGATCAATAGATGTTATCATGAGCACCACTAGTTTACCTTTGACATGTTGCATACATTTTGAGCTCAGATGACCAATGTGTCTTGGGCACAAATTTTGCAAGAACATATAAGTATCTATCTATTTGATTTCAGTGTTTTCCTATGTTTATTGCCAATCCTGTTCAATTATGTGAATGTATCTTTACATGTGTTGCAAATGTCTGTTTATAACATAATTCACTAAAGAATCAGTTAATGTATTCAAGTTTCTAGAAATGTGTTGATATTGAATGAAATCAAAATGTCTTTCCAAAAGTCAAAATCTTAGGAACATACGATGCAGAGTTATATTTCTAACAGTATAAACACTAGTAAGTTGCAGTACCACACGTTGTGAGTTTAACCTAAAAACGATGCGATTAATACCAAATGAAATGGCATCAGAGAGAAGTTCAATCAACGCGCTTTACTCAGTGATATTATTTGTAGATCGACTGATACAAATCCCTTGAAAACTCACTAACTTTCCATTCAGAGCAAAAATGACCCACACCGCAGAGGATAGATTCTGCGTATTATGAATAGCACCATCAGCATATCGAACAAATGGTTCCAAAGATTCAGACATCTGCGATGAAATGCAAAGTGGATTAATAACCTCAAGAAAACTCTAGAAAAAAAAACTAAGACAGTAAATGCAAATCAACAGCATATATACAATCTAATACAACAATTTATTACACTCATTTTTAAGCATAGTAACTTTTATATACAACCCATTTCGGGGTTGCGCGAATGGAATTCCATCGTAATCTACCAATTCGTAGGCACCCTTAGAAAGAACTCTTTTGACAATATAGGGGCCATGCCATAATGGCTCAAATTTCCCTATACCTATTACATCAGCTTCCTGATCATAAAGAAGGACCAAGTCACCCTCTGAGAAAATGCGAGGTTGGGCATGCTTGTCGTATTGCGCCTTTATACGTCTCTTATGTGCTTCGTTGGCCAGTTGGGCTTCACGATCTGTTTCATCAAGATGGATGAGGTTAAAAAGGCACGCTTATTCAACAGAGGTGCCAGGTAACAAGTCGATTGTGATTTTTAACGACGGTATTTCACATTGGATTGGCAAGATAGCTTCCAGACCATACAGAAATTGAAAGGGGGTAATTCGGTTGCGTTTCTCACCAAGGTTTGGTATGCCCATAAAGCCGAGTACAGGATTAAATGCCAATTTTGCTTATGAACTCCTATCATTCATTGAAGCATTCATTTAAGAATCTTGTTAATAGCCTCAACTTGTCCATTTTATTGTGGATAATGAGGAGTAGAACTACCATGGGACAATCCTAATTTGGCAATCAACTCATTCATCATATTATTATGAAAATGCAATCCATGATATGTGACTATAGCGTGTGGGACCCCAAACCTTGAAATGAAAATAATGCAGTTGTTTGTCCTGTGTTGTTGAATGTAGGCATCACTTTGGCCCACTTGGTAAAGTAGTCTACTGCAATAATATAACCATGCCCACCAGACGAATGAGGGTTACAGGTCATGAAGTCAATGCCACATTTTTAAAATGGTCCCATAGAGACAACATGATGCAATGGTGTTGGTGGTTTGTGGATTTTAAGATCAAATATCTAGCATGCATGAAAAATTCTGACCACGAGGATGCAATCGTGAAATATGGTAGGCCAAAAGTAAACGACGCGGAGTATCTTCTATGTGGTAGTGTATCCAGAAAAGCATCCACCACAAGCCCCAACATGATAATCATTTAAAACCTTTCGGCCTCCTCATGAGTGAGGCACCTTCTTAAAATTGTATCGACACCGCGATGATAAAGTGTATTGCCGACGATCAGATAATATTTGGCTTGGTATTAAATACGTTGCTAGTCAAAGTGAGAGGTATCATGCTAAAAAGTCTGGGTCTGGAGATAAATGATAAAATCCCCATACCAAGGATCAGATGATCCGATCAGAAATAGAGACTCATCAGGAATAGATGGTTCCGATGTAGTAGTAGTCCAATCATAGGGAAGGTCACAGAGAAGCTCAGCCAAAACTAAAGACTTCTTTGACTTGGATTTGATGAATTCTGAATCCAATTCCTGCAAAATGAAAATCCATTTTGAATACTTTCCCCCCAGAAATTGACGTGATAATATGTAACTCATGGGGTTTCAATCTCAAATGACAATGGTCTTTCGGAATAGGATATAGTGGTGAAATGTTTGGATATCTTGAACAGTTGCTAAGGAAAGTTTTTCTACGTATGAATACTTCACTTCTGTATCATTGAGATTACGACTCAAATAATAGATCGGATGTTCTATCCCATTTTATACTTTGACCAATACCATAGCAATGGTCATATCAGCTGCGACGATATATAAGAAATAATCACTCTGATAATTGGGGGGCTACATTAATGACGCCTAGACAAGTGTATCCTTGAAAACATCAAAAGAATCTTGTGCAACCATATCCCAATGCAAGGTAATCCCCTTTTTCTAGAGCCGAGTAAATCATTTAGCCATTTTGGCGTAGTTGGGTATGAACCTCCTTAGGAAGTTAGCCTTTCCCTGAAGTTTTTGTAACTGAAGAAAATCTAATGGCGCGGGAAAATCAAGAATGGCTTGGACCTTCAATGGGTCTATTTGAATTCATTCTTTTGAGATGACGAATCCTAGCAAAAGACAAAAACCAACAAAAAACACACATTTATGTGGATTTAGGTGTATTTTTTAGTGTCGGCAGCGTAAAAAGATAGCTCTCAAATGCATCGGGTGATCAGTCTGGTTTCATGTATTTGCGAGTAAATCGTCTATATAGGGTTGAAAAATGTGCATGATGTTATTGAAAGCATAATCCATTGCTCTCTCAAAAGTTTCCCCAACTTTATTTAAACCAAATGGGAGTTTCCGATTAGAAAATGTGCCCCAGGGACAAATGAATTTTGTTTTATATTGATCCTCTGGGCGAATATTGATTTGATTGTAGCCTGAAAATCCATCCATGAATGAAAATATTTTGCATCCAGCACAATCGTCAATAATCTGATCGATAAATGGAGTAGGATAGTTGTCTTTTGGACAAGCAAGATTGACATCCCGTTAATCGACACACACTCTGATGATCCCTTGTTTTTTCATAACAGGAACGATGTTAGAAACCCACTCAGTTAGCGGAATGGGGTGAATGAAACGAGCACACAAAAAAAATTCAGCTTTTGCTTTAATGGCAATGGACTTCTTCAGATGAACAAGATGAAGGTGTTGACGTACCGGCTTGACATCATGGTACATGTTAATAGTGTGTTCAACGATACTAGTATCTATGCCTGTCATTTCCTCGTAAGACCAAGCAAATACATCATGAAATGTAGAAATTCGATAACTGATATGTTATACACCGAGATTCTCCTGATCACACACTATTTTAACTTCATGCACAATATAGAATCTCTTCTACCATTGATCACTAATTGCAGAAATAAAAACAATCGCATGCGCACATTAAAAACTACAAACAATCACCTATGAACACATGATTTTATGAAATATTAAAGTTTTAAACCCCAACTATTCGATAAAAACCCCAACTATTCGTATATTATGGTCATGGAGACTATGACAATCATTACAGAAAGCTCTCACAAAGCTCTCAAGACAATCTCCAATCGTCATTAACATCAATCAAGCCCGATCTATAAAATCACATACCCATTCCTTCAATTGATACCGCCTCTCCATCACAAATCATCATGAAGAACGTCCAATGAACTCGAATTGGTCCAGCCTTCTTGCTTACGAACTTTCATATATTGGTATCCTCCAACTACCTTGTGTTGCAAATCATGCAATAGTATAGTCACAACTGATAGTCACATTGCTCTTTCACCTATCGCTTCACTGGTCTCCACTGAAATTGTCCATGCACTGAAGTTAGCTGATGTATTCTTTAGTTGATTAATGAGTTTACAATTAGTGAATTAATTAATAATTAATTCACACCACTCTCACTAGTGTATCAATCAGTTAGACTAGATACAACTAGCTCAACTATGTTTAGATTAGTTAAACTGAACACAACTCCATTAACTTCCTCAATCAACTCCACCAAACTCTCTCACATGAGTTCTAACTGAAGTATCCATGCAATAGCTCTACTTAACCCTTAGGAATAGCGTAATTCCTTCTGTCAGCTCCTGTGCCACATCTGTGCACTTAACTGAAGTGCTCCAAGAGAATAAGATAATGTTTATAGTCCAAATATTATTAAGAGCTAATAATATTTGACATATCTATTTTTGGACTGGCAATCTAAAAATAGATTCCGCCATGTCTAAAAATGGAAGTCCATCTATTTTTTCCAACTTGACCAACCATCCACAAATAGCATCCTGCAACTCATAGAATATGATCGACATGTCTAAAAATAGACTTGCGCCAAAAATAGCCTGCGGGCCCACTTAGTGAAGGTGACTTCTTTCCACTAAGCTCATCATCTTGTTGCAATCTCAACATGAAATTCAAAAAAGAGAGAGTGATATGTTTCGAGTTCTGATGGAGAACTAGACACACCGACATGAATGTTTTCTTCAACGTGGGGTTTGGTCGAAATAGCGATAGAAATGGTTTCTTGAATATTTTATAAATTTGCTCAGATTCGATTGCATTAATGGGAAAAGAATTTGAAAATAATGTTTTGATCTATGGGTGGTATAGTTCACTAATATTATCCTCTTTTTAATCCTGAAGATGGGAGCATTGATGATGATCTTCCCGTGGTTCTCCTTATGGCATCATGGATTCCACAATATTCTCATTTGTCAAGAAAGTCGAGGAAAAGGATCAGATGGAATACCAAAATCTAATGAACGATCAACCCAAACGACCGGCGACGATGATTTCGGATTCTTCCCCCAAGCAATTTATATTGATTGATATGCCATCTCAATTGAGCTAGGCGGCAAAAACTCATCCAACATAACAACTTCAGAATCACCCGTAATCTTCCTTAAGCCAGATGGAATGGAAGATATCATGTAGCAGGTCTCTATGTTTGCAATTTATGCCGACTTTGCGGGCAGCGGTAATGCAAAGGTTCCCATGAGAGTGGAATAATTTAAGAGTCCTACACCAATGTTTTGAAGTGCGAGTTGGGGTGCGTGAACTAATAGAACTCTTCCAGTTACCTGGGAACTGGAGGAAAAGAAAGATAGTTGATTGATGACTGTGATGACACCTTTATGTGGAAAGGCGACCATTCTAAAATATGTAGAGACGATCGCAGTCATAGCATATACCCATGGCCTTCTGAGTAAAATGTTGTCATCAAGGGTTCCATTAATGACCTGAACTTCAACATTTATTGTTTTTCCCCCTAGTTCAACATGCAGGTTATTGATAATACCGCAAGGCTTATATGTACGTCTGTCGAAATATTTCAACATCGTAGGCAATTGAGATAGGCGCGACGAGCCAAGTGACTTCCAACAGTTTAGAGACATAGTGCACGTAGATGCTCCCTTATCAATAATAGTACGATGAACAAGGTGATTGAGAACATTTACTTGGATGGAGAGTGCCAATTATATTGGTAATTGTGGCACATAGCCTGTATGATTAAAGACTACGAGATTGGAATCTGTCAGATCAATTCCACCAATTGTCGACAGCAAAGCCTACTTCTGGGAGGGAAAATTTTGAAGCACATCAAGCGCTAACATAGCTGAAGGGGATTGAGCCAAATCTTCAACTATATTATATTTTTGAGCAGCTCAGACTCGAGGATTAAAAGTCAATTTATGAACGACTCCCTTTGGTGGCTTTATTACTAATTCAGGAATAATAGTAGGTGCTATCGATTCCATAGACGGATTCGTAGTCGAGGTAGTAGGTTGATCAGTGGCCTGACTACCATAATATTTATTACGTGTTGACACCAAAAAATCAGTCGATGGCTTCTTGATAGATAGCATAAGCACTTGGGAACTAGAAGCTGGATCCATAACAACCAAATTTGTGTTCGGATTCGGAAATGGATCTGTCAACACTATGGATGCATGTGAGGTCTTAATCAATTTTGAGACTTCGACGTGGTGAGGATAGTCACGAAAAAAGTGTTCCTCATTACAGATTATGCAAGGGTAATAAAGTTTCCAATTTCCAGTCGATTGATCAGATGATATTTCCTACGGGGTAAAAGTTTTCTTTTTCTTTGATTTCCCCTTTTTCTTACTTCCAGGTTTCTTATCACTTTTTCCCTTGTCAGATGACACTACATGGATTTCAAAAGAAGGAGCATGATCAAATGCAATAGAGTGATGTGTGCTTGCAGTACTGATCATACTGTCTCTGATATGTCCGTCCTTAGATGGAGGAGGAATAGTAAAAATAGATCGCGGTGCATGGGGAGTTTTCTCGTATAGCGTGCTAGAATGAGTGTAAATCAAGTCTAAATACTGGGCATGAGCAATGACCTGTTCTTCAGTGACGACGCCACCCTTAGCCACATCCTCAGTTATAGATGGTAACAGGGACTTAATGAACCACTCAGCAAGGATTTGATCAGGAACAAATGTCTTAACCATTCTATGATGACCACGCCACTCATGAATATGAACAGAAATGTGAGTAGCATTAGTCTATTTAAAATTAGTCAAGAGTTTCGTTCCAGTTTCATATCGTATGGGTAATTGGAAGTGGGTCAAAAGACAATAGCTAGGGTAGTGAAATTATCAAATGAAGCTCTGGGTAACTCAATGTGCCATTTTGCAGCCGGACCAGTGAGCGTACTTTAGAAAAGACGTAGTCGAACGAAGTCATCATTTAGGGATTTAGATGAACACCGCAAATGATAATTCATAACATGCATCGACGGGTCTTCCCCAGGGTTTCCATTGAACTTAGGAATATTCGATGGTAATTTATGAGGCATCATCGGCCACCAAGGAGCATAATTGATTGCGTCAATGGTAAGTCGGTTTAAATCCAGTAACTCTAAAGTTGCAACAAAGGGCAATTGTCGATTTAGGTCGGGTTGAGAATCAAGGTATGATGGAATTGCTTGGGAAACAAGCCTTTGAGCACCAGCATAAGGAATCTATTGCTAGTAACCCAGATAGGGGTTGTTTTGATAAGAAAACGCTTGAGGATTCTGTTGACCAAAACCTAGGTACGTTACTTGTTGAATTGAAGGTTGTGGCATTTGCGCTTGTGCCTGCCAAGGGGTGTGTCCACCAATATTGTAACCCAAACTAGGATAGCTTTGATTCGGTTGTGGATAGGTATAACTTGGTTGCGGTTGTGACATCCCATAATATGGTAATCCAACTTGTGAATAAATGATTCCAACTACAGGTGGTTGTTGTAAACCATCCGAAGGAGTTGGAGTCTGAGGGCCCAATACTTGAGGGTATTGGGTTGAGGGACCCACCTGAGACGGTTGAGGTACAACAATTTGAGTCTATAACAAGGGTAAAGATGTATTAACAAGTGGAATTGATGTGGGTGCAATAATTTGAATTGGTTGATATGAGCGTACAACCGTTTGTGGTTGGATGGGTAGAGTGGGCTGCCACTAACAAAAATTCATTCTGACATTAGGATGACCAAATAACAGCAGAGTACTGTCAAAATGGATGACCATAGGTTTCCCCCCAGCATGAGGAGAATAATAATATGGAAAATATTGTTCTCCAAATGCAGAGAGTCCTATTGAAATTGTATTGAATGGAATATACCCAAACGGACCAGATTGATATTACCTTGATGATGTGTATAAAGGATCAAGCCGTTCAGTACTTAATATAGATTTACCAGTTATAATACCAAATGATGACATTGGTGAATTCCATGGGTTTGAGGATGCACCAGAGAAGGTTCCAGATAAAGATTGGTAACCAGGTGGGACGGAAGGGCCACCATATAAATGTGACTCTAGTGAATTTGTGAACATCGACGAGGTAGCAAGAGCAGGTGTTGTTGCAACTGGAATATATGGTCCAACCGAAGATGTTGGCTCAAGCATGGTTACTCGACCAAATGTATACCCTATTAGATCTACGGGAACCCTAATAGACATAGGATCAACAAAAGTAGAGGCAGGTGATTGAGGAAAAGACTTGTACAGGTAAAGCTCCGCCTCAAAATGAGTTGGAGTTAAAGGTGTTTTGTCTTGTGGTATTTATTTAGTCGAAATTAAACCAGGTGGAAGGATTTCACCTTCAAGCACAAAGTATATTTTAGGAGGTTGACTACGTGATATGGGAGACTCAATGGCTACAATATATTATGGGCCGAAAAATACAGGAAAAACTTCTGGTCGTTCGACGTCTGGATTTAGATGTTCTAGCAAAAAAGTGATAGGATCTGGATCAACTTCCAATTGAACAACATCGGGTTCGGGAGGTATGGTCTCACTGATTGGATGGATCGTGACTATGGGTAGCTGTGAGGACTCTGTCTCGACAATAGTAGATGAACCAAGATTTGTAGAAACAACTTGTGCCAACTCTGGTATATGTAAGGATGATGTCACACCAGAGGTACTGATAGTATTAGTTTCGGTAGATCAATGTCGCCTTTATCGACCAGAAATGGCTTCCAGTGGTAAAAGTGGTTTCAGTGTTATTCTATGCAAACGACGGGGAAAGGGGTGTTCTTCTTCCACGATGATTGATTTATTTTATGACCAAAAACAAATAAAAAAAATAAAGGGGTAATTATAGGCAAAAGGTTTACCAAGTAATTGTGAACTGCTGAATACCTCTTGGTGAACCAAGAAGTACAGGCATGCAACCTCCTCAAATGTTGTGTTTGGTGAATCACAAGTTACAAGGCGGCTAACTCGGTTCACTATGGATGGATAGAAACCTAAAGTTGTCCTCCCAAATATACCAGAAGGTACATGGAGGCGCAAGTCCATATTAGTGTTGTCTAATGTGAAACCACATAGTGAGAGCACCCCCTTATACTTTTCATACTAGAACACCGCCCGATATACCTGAAGGTACATGGACGAGCTCTGATATACTTACGTACGTGGAGTGAGGTATCACACTCAGAATGTATCGCAGATAAGTTAGCGACCGATGCTATGTTTAACGACGCCGGAACACGTCTCTAGCCTAGACCTTCTAAATTTTATCATTATGGTTCCAATGCTTTCTTAGGTAAATTGATATAAATTTTATTTTGATATTGTTTAGAAAGTTTGTCTTCGAGGTTCACCACGTGCTGTGATGGAAATTCCTAAAAATGCAAACTAAAATGATAAGCAAACTTTTCAATTTTAGCTTTTTCAATGAAAATCCTAGCTACTAAGGGAAAGAGCAATCAATTTTAGAGCAAACAACAAAGAGCACAAACTAAAATGAAACTTTCCTAACTTGTTCCTATGCAACACACACAATTCATTATATGCACATGCATGTTTTTCTTTTTAGCTCCCATAATGTGAATGCAAGAAAGGAAACTATATGCATCAAATCAACAAAAAAAATTTGGGCATCATTCCCATGACCTGGTAAAACTGGACATCATCCCCAGGACCAATGAAATATGGTCTATCATCCCCTTACATTTAAGTTGCTATATGCCCTAAGATAAGAACAAATCATTCATAGCTTCTGTTGTGAGATTTCCAAGGTTTGAAGTATATGTTATATCACTTATTGGCTCACCAGCGCAGCCTCTAAAGGGACTAACTGCGTTGTATATGCAACATCCTCCATTCAAGGGTGCACTGTAATGCACTTCCCGACATTCAAGAGTGCATTGTTCACACGGGAGCGGAATTCTCATTGTTCTAGGAATTTCCACATGGCCAATGCCTTCTAGAAGAGTCCATATGTGTCAAACTTCAAATCCAAGTGTCCATCTAACACCTCTAAACTTGGGAACATGTCTTGCCTATTATTAGAAAGTCATTCATTGAGAAACTACCATCAGTTTCCCTATAAATTGAGCACAGATCCTAGTGCTAGGGAAGGAGGAATTTTGGTAAAGAAATGCTATTGGATTCTCATTTAAAAGAGTGAAATTACTGATATGCTACTGGTTTGATGTTCGATGTGATGAGGCTAGGATGAAGCTGGAGCTGGTGGCATCAAATTGATCATTGGTTGTAACCTCCCCCTTCTACTCTTTAATAAAGATTGTTGTTCATTTTTCCATATATGTATATGTTTATGTTTCTATTTCTCATGCAATAGATTCTTGAATGATATGTATGTTTCACATTTAATCGATTTGGGTGATTAAGATAAGTAGGCATATGTGTATTGCAATCTGTTTGTTATTCTTTGTTTATGCTTGCAGGAATCAATCTGGCAATCTGAGTTGGATTGAAGGTGACATCAAAAGCGACATAAGAATAAGGAGAAGCACTTGGATTGCAATTAGGTTCTTCTATCATTTTGCATGTCTGCTTATTTTAGAGAAAGTGTTAGAAAATTATTTCATCTATTGTTCTAAGTGCCTAGCACCACACTTAGGGAATTTGATTTATCTGTAGATCATAGTTCTAGATAACAAATTGGTGACTCCGTTGGGGATGATGTCCAATTTGACCAAGTCACGGGGGATAATGCCCAAATTGACCTATAACACAGGGTTATTTTCAACCATGATGGAGAAATTGAAATTGAGTATTGGGTTGGGGGTTAGGAAATTGCACAAATAATGCAAAAAAGGGATATGGATTATTGCAAGGGCTCCTTTTGAGAAAAGAAGAAAACCCTAAATATTTGGTGTAATGAGAGATTTGCAACTAATTATCAATCACCTTGTTCATGGATCTTTGCCTAAGGATTGAAAGTTGTGAAACATTATTGATCAAATCAGGAATCTAAAACTAACCTTATCTACTATTAGCTTCTTTTATGTGTTGAGAATGAACAAGTATGCTATATATGATCTCAAAAATAAAGGTTTACACTTGGATGCAAAATTTTTAATGAGAAATGGTATTCCTTCCCTCGCAACAATTCCTTAATATTGGGTTTGATATGCAGTGTAAATTTTGTTTGCATCTATAGGTTTTTTGGAGAATCTACACCCCCAAAGACCCTTTTTCCTTTAGGATAGTAAAACGACTAATAGATACTGAGAATAAAGACCACCATGAGGTTATAGGTATAACAGGCCTCAAAAAAATTTCGTTACTCACCTATTGTACACGACACCATCTAGGTGCAATTTTTTATGTAATACATTATAATCACCATGGTGTGTGTGTGTGTGTATATATATATATATATATATAATAGTTACAAATATAAATCAATTAAAAAAAAATTATCGTAAATTTATTAATAAAAAATTTACAATAAAACAAATTGAATTAATTATTTTATTATTTTTATTAATTGAATTATTATTATTATTTTATTTAACTCTGTATCTAAAGTAGCATTAGGCAAGCTAATCCTAACAAGCAAAGACTATGTATGGAACCAAAAACTCGACTATAAAAGTGTCCTCTTCAGATGTCGATTCTACTTCGAGAGAGGCCATCTAGCCAAAAATTACCCAAAGATCTCCCAAAAAAATTCTGCTAGAAAGAACCACCATAGATCTACATGGTGGGAAGGAGCACAAAAGGAACATTACACTATCACCAAGGAAGAATACTCTCCAGAAAACTCTGAATCGCAAGAAATCAGGCAAGAAAGAAACAACCCTCAAGACAAGCAAGGGGAAAGCCCCACCCAACAACAAAAAAATGAACTTGACAGCCCCTCAAGCATCAACATTTATGAGGATTTGAATACCACGCAAAAGAAATCTTCATTTAGCAGCAAAGCAGACCTCTCAGATCCCGAAGATAAGACATCAGTGTCCCAAGGATCAGAAGAGATGAAGGAGGCGCAAGATAAAGGAAGTTGGAAGACCGTAGAGAAGAAAAAGAAAGCTACAACACCAATCTCACCAAGAAAGACGACAAGCCAGAAAATTAAGAACTGAGAAGATTATAGGTCTGATAGACCAATGTTTGGTCTCAGTGGATGTTAACCACCACCACCACCACCACCACCATCATCATTAACATCATCATTTCGCCAAACACAATAAATTATTTTTCACATATGCTTTAAAGTTAATAATGTTAATATCATAAATATTTAATTGTATTTGTAATTACTAATTTGCTAAACTTAGTAAATGGGTTGAGATGATTTTTACATCTCGGCTAATAATTAAAAAAAAAAAAAAAACATTACAATTTACCCAATGGAAAAACATTAACATTTTTTAATATTTATGAATAATTTTAATTAAATGGAAATATTAATATTAATATTTCATAATCAAATTACAATATGAATATTTAAAAGTATAAAATTCATTTTTAATTAAAAAAAATAACAATAAATTAAAAACAACTTCCCATCATTAAAAAAAACTAAACATCCTTGAATCAAACTCTGTCATTAAATCAATCAATCAATCAATCAATATATATATATATATATATATATATATATATATATATATATATTTATATATATATATATATATTGTCAAAGGCTCTATAAACATAAAAGTCTCCAAAATTAGTAAACCACATAAAACAAAATAATAATAATAAATTAAAAACACATCCGTTTAACTTTAATCATTAAAAACATATATTAAAATTCTCATTATTCTAAAATTGACATATTTACGGATAACATTGAAGATGTTACCCTACAACCATAATTGGAGGCACGTTGCCTCGGGGCTCTCCTTAAAAAATCCTTCATGTTTCTGGCGATGACATTAGTGTTGGTTGCCCTCTCTCCAGCGCATTCAATCTATTGACATCTTCCAGAAAAGCCGTCCGAAAACATTGCCCTCTTAAATATATTAAATTTAAAAATGTTAATTTCAAAAATATATTATATTTATTATTATTTTGAAAGATATTTATCTACATTATAAATTATAAAATTTTACACTATTATTTTTATTTATATTATATTTTTCTATTTAATATATAAATTAATTTTCACTTAAAAAATTTATGTTTTTTCTCATTGAAAACACAAAATTTATATAAGTTACTCAAATTATTAATAATACATAAAAATAATAAAATAAATTCAAAAATAATAAAATATCCTTGTATAACAAAATTATAACTAAAAAAATATTAAAGAGGTGTATATTTGGTTAAGTTAGAGGATATATTGAAATTAAAAGGTAGAAGAGCCAAAGATTTAATATGCATTTAGAGGACGATTTTGAGTGCTCTGTCTTAATAAGAGTGGTTTAAGTTTCATACAACTATTTTTACATATATATTTCATTAAAATGGGAAAATTTATATTACAAGAATATTATTAGAATTTGAGTTTTATGAATACTTTAGTCCATAGAATTTTGGATTGACGACATTCTTTGCCATAGATTACTAGTTCAAATTTTGTTATGGGTAACGTGAAATTTTAGATCTATTGTGGAATAAATGAATTAATTTTAAGTAATTGAAAAAAGAAAAGTTATTACACTAATTCTTATGTTTTATTTTTTTAATTTCTAAATTGAGTTAAGTTTATATGAGACTCAACCACTATTTTATATAAGAAGATGATTTATTTAATTATAACATATTGGTTTTAAAATCAAATTAGATCTATTTATTTTAGATTTACTAAAAGTCATTAAGAGGAAAGAGATTTGCGTCTCAAGAGATTAGATATTTCTTGATTCTTCCTAAATTCAAAGTTAAAATGAATCTATATTGGTTTAATTCTCTTCCACATAAATATCATGAATTCTCAATACTATAAGACATTTTTATTTTTACTATTATTTTATTTTTTAAAGTTGTTTTATTTTTATTTTTGTATTTTGACCCAATTGAAATATTCACATTATACTAATCCTTTTTATTTAATTTTTATTTTTATATCACATTAAATTACAATATCTCTACCATAACCCCTCTTGATATAATTAAATTAAATGAATTTTAATACCCCTAAAATAACTATCCACCCTTTAAAACTTTTAAAATTGTTAAAAAAAAAATGAACTTGTTTAAAAATAGATTTATTTTTTATTTTTTAAATCCTAAATTTATTAAAAAATACACATCAAAAGACTAATAAAGTCACAAGGCCACCTTAACAGCGTGGCATACCCCGTAGAAGGGTCTGTTTCACGGAATACAACAATAATTATTATATATTTCCATGAATTATTGAAGTGGCGTTATTGTGCCAAGCTGTACACGGGTTTACAGGGTGGATAGTAATGTGTTGCTCGTGACGTGTCAATAGAATTTTTAACAAAATGATAAGAGGATAGATCACCTTGTTTTAAGCCTCTGGATTATTCATCTCAAACCAGTCTATTTTATTAAATTATTTGAGATGATGTAAGCAATAATGTAGACATCTGTGACTCCATGGCCCAATGGATAAGGCGCTGGTCTACGAAACCAGAGATTCTGGGTTCGATCCCCAGTGGAGTCGTTCGATTGCTTTTAACATTTGAATTTTTTAATTAATATTCGGTCATATAGTGTTTTAATTAATATTAAATCAAATATTTTGTAATGTTTTTGATTTTTAGTATTTGGATGTTAATGATATTTACGTTAGTAAATCATTTGCTTTAATTAATCATCATCATATAGTGTCTTAATTAATATTAAATCAAATGCTTTGTAATGTTCTCACCTTTTAGTTAATAATTAATATTTGGTCATATAGTGTTTTAATTAACATAACATAAAATATTTTGTAATATTTTTAATTAATATTAAATAAAATACTTTGTAATATTTTAATTAATTAATTAATATTTTTAATTAATATTATTTGGATAGTAATCATATCTACGTTGGTAAATCATATGCTTTAATTAATCATCATACGGTGTCTTAATAAATATTAAATTAAATGCTTTGTAATGTTCTCACTTTCTAATTAATAATTAATATTTGGTCAGATAGTGTTTTAATTAATATTAAATCAAATATTTTGTAATGTTTTTATTGTTTAGCATTTGGATATTAATCATATTTACGTTGGTAAATCATATGATTTAATTAATCGTCATCGTATAGTGTCTTAATTAATATTAAATCAAATGCTTTGTAATGTTCTCACCTTTAGGATTTGGATGTTAAGCATCAAAAGGAAAATACAAATAAAAATATATATTATTATCAAAGGTAAAAGACCTCGGTATATAGTAATTGGTATTGTGCTGATTGACACTGGTTTAAAATTTTTAATATAGAATTTTGATGGATAATTTATGAAATAATTTGTTTTCAGCATATCAAATATTGACAATGTTTTTAACTCATCAATCACATAGTTTGGGTTATTATTTAGACAATGTTTTTAACTTATCAATCACATAGTTTGGGTTATTATTTAGCCTCATAGTGAGGGACCATTTTCTTAAATAAACTTAAGCAACGAAGCATATATT